>CM035816.1:16653564-17011064 GCA_020458035.1 Magallana ariakensis | reverse complement strand
ACCGAAAAATAGTATTCAAAAGTATTCCAGCACACCTTATTTCTTTCAGTTAATAATTCACATGGACTATTAAATACCCCAGAACATTTTGGGTTGAACCTTAATAATGCATCGTTTTCCCTCCAATTTGCCCCACTTCTAATGCAGCGAAAGTTTGGAATTATGAAAGATTGGTTTGGTTTCTATTCGACAAAATTAATCAAACACCAAACATTCCAAATGAACATCTCACTGACGGTTCATTATTTGTCACTAACACGCTATTTCTTTCAACTTTTCTCCGAATTCCGAATTTGCTCGTGTTAGCTAGAAACGGACACATTTTTGTTATCAAATAGTATTTAGAGGTTCAAGATGTCAATCTTGTTAAAACACCTCAGTGGGAACTGTATCGATTTAAAGACACTACATTTTAAGTTTACACCGATCTTTAAGTTTACCCGATACCCGAAGACTCTTTAATCTTAACCTTTGTTACTCCATGCAACTTTGAAAAAGGATTTTATCTATATTGTTGGCACATTTCGCCTTCAAACTTCCGACATTGCAAACAATTAGTGATATAATTCACAGCAGATGTTTTCACCTCTTTTTATTTCCCTCTGTGCAAGGCCAACTTTTCCGTAACCTGAAATAAAAGTTTGACCCATTAGGGATCTTTGAAGTACTGGGATTAAACTATTGTTTGTGTGCCATGGAAGCGAATTGCTTCAAATCTACCCCTGTGCTGCAAGATGGGCTTTCAGGTACGTGCCAGGGGAGCAATAATATTCAGATATTCAGAACCAAATACAAGAATATAAGTAAAGGAAAAGTATTTAGTAGGATGTCTGTACCCTGGTAACAGTTTTATTGAATACCTGGATTATGACTGTTATGAAGGTGAATTGGTACGCACGTGTGTTTGGGTGGGTACATGACGCAGGTATAATGACAAAACACCATATAGGGGCCTATCTGGTTTTTAGCGATAGATGCTTGGCTGTTCATAGTCATTAAGGTTACGCACATAATCCGCAGTTAATAAACATATATATTTTTGTATGACAAGATGGTCTTTTTCACCACTGACAGCCAGTGTTGTTAAGACCCATCAGCTACAAAGAATCTTATTTTTTTTTGAGATAAAAATTAATAAATTAAATGAAAATAAATTAAATGCGTTGATGTACTGTATCGTAATAGTGCTTTTGTTTTTACTTCTATAATCCAGCTATCACAAAAATAACGATCATTCAGACAGTCTCAACTTTAATATTCGAGAAATCTTAAAACAAATACACCAGATAACGTTTATAATATAAAACCTTGAAAGACGGACTATGAAACACACAAATATTGGACCAGTGACATAAAACCATAAACTTTATTGCTCAAAGACGGAATAAACTTGCCGTTTTCTAATTATATTTGAATGGTATCAAAATCCAAATATATATCATACCTGAGTGGTTTCCGTATCTCAAAATTGAAAATTGAGATGATAAGACGCAAAGTCTTCATAAATATCCTATCGACATGTTGTAGATACCCCACGCTGGATCTCTTTGATGTAATAAAGACAATTCATTTAACCTCGGTGGTACCTTTAACTCTTATTTCTACCGGAGTACCATGTTATCAGACTGAAATGCACGATACATTTCACTCATTAAAAATTTAGCGCTAAAGGTTGTCGGTATAAAACGCATTTGTTGACAAAAAGACAGGACTTCAAGGGCCGGTTGGATGTGGACTGATAATGCTGATTTATGACCCGGTTTGAAAGAAAGAAAAGAAGCGATAGGTGTGGAATGGCGTTTTTACTTTAAAGAACAGTTCCACGGAATTCCAAAATAAAAATGTAATTTTTCAGATGGTTCTTGAGTATAATGAGGGTGGAGTAGCATCTGCGAAAAAAAAAACCCAATTTTAATTCAATTACAAAGATTATTAAAAAGGTGAATTCAATATATTAAAATTTGTTCTTGTACGGTGTCACTAGCTTGACATCAAATGAAAAGTATAATTTAAATAGCAATTAATTGTTTTTAATTTCAGTGCTTTTTACTTATATATATATTCATTTTAAGACAATAAAGAAATATTTTGGTTATGATTTTATGATACTTATTCCCTATATATATATTCATTTTAATTTCATTTTGATCAGATGATTTAATACACGCGTAGTCTACCTGCGTCTGACAAAAATCGCTTCCTTGTACCTGTAAATAATGAAAAGATCTGTTACGTCAGTTGCTGAATATCTTAACAAATCAAAGAGGGAGTAAAGAGCTTTACTTTATTCCATAAAAATCTAGCAATAGAAAAATGGGAAAAAAGACCCAAACGACTCATTGTCAAAATCTTATCCAATTAAGTTGTCTCAATTGACAACTATGAAGATATTAAAGGTGCAAATGGAACATCATGAGTATCTTTTCATTTGTTATGAATGCGCTTTACATGGCTTTATGGGCGATTGAAATGCCACTCTGAAAATCATGCTCTTGAAAATTGCAAATATCGTTTACATTTTATAATCAATATATAATGTATTAAATGCCGGGTACAAAAACTCTACAATGTACACTTCGTTTTTCAATGGAAATAATCGACACATGAAAAATAAGTGTTTATAGAGCTCCTTGTAATGAAGAGACTATAGAATCGGACTTGTTGAAAGATAGCTCACTTGCTCTTCATAATGAAGTGATAGCTCTCAACTTACATCATTTAAAGGCAAGAAGTTTTTATTGGAAGAACCGTTTCGACGTACCATTATAATACAGAAGTCGGTAATCCCTATCACGGGACCTGGCAATGATTCTGGTATTTTGATAACAAGGGCTTCAGCAAAATGTTGACTTTGTCAAGAACTGCTTCTCAAATTGCGTCATTTATCACACTGGACAATGAGTTACATTTGCTGAAAAACATTTCAACATCGATATCTAGACCTTGTGTAAATGTGACCATATGGTCCAAAGAAAGTTAATATGGAGAATGTGCCAGACAACGTCATAAACTATACCGACTAGCTGTTGCTCTATTTCAAAAGGTTAACATGTACCGCTGCATGTGTATTTTAAATTTTTCTGCATGTATGCCATAGAAAAAAAAACCCTTATCCCAACTATTAAAAAAGATTTTAATTTGGGAATTCAGGAACGGGGTTAAGTTATTTTGGTTTTATTTTTCACAAGTTGATATTTGTTTGAATGTATTGATTGGGATCGATGCACGACAAACACAGGATTGACAAAATGGGTATTATCTGAATCACGATCCCGGCACCGGAAGTAAACTCAAACATCACCATATGTTGCAATATGTCCATATCAACGATATCGTTTAATCGAGGTGTTATAAATTCTACAGGGGATGTGACTACATCGATTTATATTACAAAAAGTAATTTAAGCAATTCACCGGCAAATTCTTATTGTATTAAAAATTGACTAGCTTGAATGAATTGATTAAGATGGTTCAATATACCAATATGTTATTTCATATATATATAAATCAAGTATTTTTAAAATATGATTTCACAATTAAATGACCGATATAAGCTCTTTCGTTTTATAAGATTGTTTTTGAATAATATATAGGTGTTTCGAGCTACTTTAATTAC
Organism: Magallana ariakensis; assembly: GCA_020458035.1. NCBI lineage: Eukaryota > Metazoa > Mollusca > Bivalvia > Ostreida > Ostreidae > Magallana > Magallana ariakensis. The sequence continues at coordinate 17,007,448 of CM035816.1, read as the reverse complement.
CGTAAGTATAACTGCATATAAATACTTTAAAGGAATTTAATTATTTTTTTATCTTGTGAACTTCCTATAGTTCCAAGTAAACTGAAGCCTCATATAAGCTGATAAAAAAGCGATCTCTCTTTTACAGGTATCGACTACATGTTTATGATAATCATTTTTTAATTCATGGTAAATTGCACATTTGGTGTACCCTAGTTGACATTGTTGATCGTTGGAGACTTCCAAAAGTGAAAAAAATTGAAGTTGAAACAAGAAGCCCAAGGGCAATATCGCTTACCTTAGCAAAATGTTCTTCGATCATAGTTAATTGCTTACTAATATTTATTACTTTATCAAATACATGACTGTACAATACAATGCCATAATTCAATGCATAATAATTCAATGCATAATAATTTAGTAAAGTAATTACATAATTATATTCAAAACGCAAAAGTTATTTCATTCTCCTTTATACTAGTTAACAGAAAAAAATAATCTTTTTTGCTAAAGATTTTTTCTGCGAATTATTGACACATTTAAACCTCATTGTGACCCTTCACATACCCCCCCCCCCCCCCAAAAAAAAATACCTTCGAAAATTCTCAAAAATTTTAATTTTATATTATTTGTTTATTCCCCGTTTTGATCCTTAGTTGTCAGGGAATATACAGATTTCTAAACTAGCTCGCCAGATTAAAGCCTCTATTTCGTCTGCCCTCACCCTTCTCCAGTGCAAGGTACGTACAAATATGAAATATTCTCATCCTATTTATTTTCCTTCAAAAGATTTCCCAGTACATCATAATATCAAAATTTATTTCGAACAGACGAACACCCACCTAAAGGTAATTATTTGGTTACATTAAAAAAGTATGTCTACTATAAATGTAATTTGCTATTACGTTCTTTTTTACATCGTTTTCACAAATTTTATTATCCATATTGTCTTCAGAAGGATCTTTTTCTTATATTATGTAAAATTGAACCCTCTCTTAATTAATGCTGTCCCTGTTATGGTATGAATAAATCTTGAACGCCACAATTCTAGGTTAAATAATGCCGTCTGCACACAATGTAAAGCTCTTTTTGTTTCAGAAGAATTTTGTTACAATCCTAAATCTATGCACATTTTGGGATGTTATAGACCTTTTGGTTCTGGAAAAGAAATTTTAAAACCTCAACCTATTTTCATTCTTTTTAAATTACGTCCCTTTCAAGAGGTCCTGGCCGTTCAGTAGAACAAGTTTGAAATCCCTTCATAAAAAAACCAAACAAATAAAACAGAATTATGCTGGTTTAAACTGGCTCAACAGTTTTGAAGAAGTAAAAAATGTTAAATGTTTGGAGGCGAAAGGACAGTCGCACTAGATGTTGCGGTGTAGCTCACTTGAAAGCTTTCAGGTGAGCTGAAATTGGTAGGGATGTTTTAGAAGATTTAAAAAGACGATGACTTGAGAGCAGTGTTAAGTCTCATTGCAGGAGATCCTTCTGATTGAGAGAAGACAAACGCATTTATTTACACAGTCTAAAGTCCCATATCTCTGTGTGATTCTTCTCAAAGTTAGTACTACATAACACCAACTTATGCGGATATGCAAGACTTATTAAAGGTTGCACAAGCACCAAGAAAACGCATCATAACCATCATATCATAGATATCCCAGAGTGCACTTCACTAGGATGTCAAAGATCAAAGACGGCATTCTAATGCAGGTATTTGCTAACAACAAATATTCCACTGCACAGCGTGCCTATGGCGGGATACTGGTAAAATGTGCACAAATTTTTATCAAAGTAAGTTGGTTATTTAAGCCGTAAATATATCAAGTTTTGAATTTACAGAAGTCAAAATAGATGTACGAATTTTTTTATTTTCTCAATTTTCAATTACATACAATCCGTTACTTGGTTTCACACACTGACCCTTTTATCGTGTATGTTGAGAATAATTTGTGCGCATATAAGAATGCCACTCATGAGAAACAACTCGAGTAGCTCGTCAAATTCAGAGTTTCGTATATCTTTAAAGCATTTAACTATATTCAGGAGGCTGGGTGGTCATCAAATTAACCATAAGATCTACCTTAAAATAAAATAACAAATCTTTGTAGCCATAAAGATTATTAAGTTAAGAAAAATTCCTAATATCTTTGCTTTAAAATTTGAATATTTTTGTACAATATATCTTTATACAAAGCTCTTCTTCAAAAGGAAATAAATATAAAAAAAAATTACCATGACCACCCAACCCTCCTTTATTTTTTATTTGTGTGGGTTTTTTTTAAAAATTTTAAATCAATTTTTTTGTTCAGGCTATATAAAAGGAAGAAAAGTTTTGTGAACAACCAAAAACATATATGCCAAGGACTAATGTAAAAATATTTTTAAAAAAAATTAAATATTTTTTTATATCTGAGAACATCGACTTTCGTGGATGTAATGAAAATTGTATGAAGGTATTTTTTTTCAAAACTTTTGTCAAAAAGAAATATTCATTTATACATTTTAATTTGCAAGATAATTAAAATTGTTAAATAGATTAAACTGATTTCAGCATTTAATATTATGACCCATTTGCGACACTCATATTCTAAACTCGATCCATTGAAATATTGACATGCAATTAAACGATGTTAATGAGCATTTTTTTTAAAAATAATGTTAACACCCATTTCATTCATGTTAATCTGGCATTAGGATTCGACGCCTGTATTTTAAAATTCAATCACATCTTATTATGAAAGTTACATATAAATAAATGACAAGTCTACATATTAAAAAGATTCATGTCAACAAAACTGTTAAGTTGCATATCAAATATCCATATCGACATAATCAAATTGCATTTTAACCAAATCATCTCGCATATTAACATTCAGAACTTGCACATAACAAATCTAATGCATTCGATGCATGGGTGTCAAATACGGGTAAACTAGTTATAGTTATATAATGCATTTATAATGCAAGTCGAAATACTGTGTTCTTATATATATATATATATATATATATATATATATATATATATATATATATATATATATATATATATATTTGCGGGCATCAGTTTTCGTGGATGAAATAAAATTCAGTTTTTACGATACTTGTTATACATGTATAAAGTTTTTGACAACGACCCGAAATTTAACTTATATCTAAATGTATGTCACTTTACTAATTTATATTAAGCTTTTAATTTTGTTGATCGAATCATCACCAAAAATACTAGAAAATTGGTGGAGAGGAGAAATTGATGAAACCACAATAATTATCTTGAATGTTGAGACATCTGTAAAATGTAAGAGAAAAATATATATCACGAAGATATTACTTGATCATCCTTTTTACATATTATAATGTATGTAATGTGATATCTATCCATAACAGATTAATCATTTAATAGCTGCTTGGTGCACTTTCAAGGTGAATCATAAATTTATGTTTCTCGTTGAGAATATTTCGAGGGTGTCCAAATACCTTGCTTGCTCGCTTTGCAACCAACGCCACCTTTGCTCATGATGTGGATGTCACAGCCAAGTCTTCTTGAAAGAAGCAATTTTTCAAACGTTCTATTGACGATGACTGATCTCCATTATTCAAAGCAGATGGCAATAAAACGCAGGAATGACAAAGAAGCAACATTGGCCTGTAGTATTAAATAAATTTGCTGACATATCGTTCAAAGAAGACTCGTCTGGGAGCTGAGACTTTTAATCTGGATTTATGAACAGAGGTCAAAGAATTATACAAATGAAATTGTACATCGTGTAATTAATTCCTCATCGAACTTTAATGAGATAGATTTAAATGTCCTCTGAAAGTGCCTTCACTGCAAAGTGACAATATTTTTCAGATTTTGGGCAACAATGTGACAAAATACAGAGATTGTAGGCAATGTCTAAATAACCCTAGCAGTCTAGCGGACAATAACAATCTTGTTAAAAAATGAATAAAATCCACATGTCATATCTGAAAATGGAATAAAATCCACGGTATTAGCATACGGCTTTTGTTATCGATGTGTCGAGGATATCATTTACCAATGTCAGAATTTTAATGCATTTAGAACGAATTCGTCAGTTTTAAGAGTAACCACTGGTTTTCTATTATCGATTCTTTTATCCATAAGACCGATTTATAAAATGTTGTCTGTTTGTCCATATAAAATTTTGTTTTGAATCATACATGAAGCTCATCAAAAGAGCTTTACAATATATATCCTTTTTCTATAAAGTATCAATTGTTAAATTATAATGTATCTTGATGTAATATTGATTGAAAATCCAATATCTTCATGTGTACGTAATTGAGAATAAAAAACGACAGTAATAATGAAACTTTGAAAGAAAAAACTAATAATTCAACAATTCTCACTTTCTTTGTACCTAAATAATTTCATTTGACAAGGAATATTAACTTTCACGTTGAAAAAAAATATTAAACGGAGCAAAGTGCATCTCAAAACAAACTAATGCTTTGAATTCATTTCAAATTTTAGACGTTATGTTATAGTAAAAAAAACAGTACAAAAATGATCTCATTAGAATTACGTGTAACGTATGTTCAGATACGGTCATTGCATATTTCATTCACTATAAACATTAATAATTATAATATTTATTAAATCAACTGACTTTTTAAAAATAAAATAAAATATTACAGTAACTAATAATTGTAATAAAATATCGCATTCTTTTTGCTTTTTCCATTTTACTTCATCCTAGAATGTCCAAAATACAGTCATTAATGTTAAGAAGTATTGCTGGTCAAAACCTTCTTGATTCAATCATGTTCAGTTGCATAGTTTGAGAAATATAAACTATGTATTTATCTTAAGAAAACTACAGAGTACAGAAATAATTTGTTTTAATTTATTTGTATATATTTGATCAAATGTAATAATATATTTATTAAATATACATGTTTATTTGATTATTACATTGTACACTTGTAGCAATATCTTATCATGGCAGATGTCCCTGTGTACTGGCAAATTTGTTTATACTTATTATGCATTTACAAGTATTTATACAATGCCTATAAACCATGTGGTTTTGAGCTAATAAACTTAATTAACTATACTATGCTTTTTTCCAATGATATTCCAAAAAGTAAATAATTTTCAGTTGGAAAATCTTTTTGTTTTGTTTTTGATCTAATTAATTTTTTTATAGTGTTTTATTTCTACAATGTTATTTTGATTTAAATGAATCAATATAGTATATAATTCAAATATATTTATAATATCGTATATACAATTTTACGACAATGCGAATTTTTAATTATGTAAAACTTTGAAAAATAAGTAAATGAATGATATAATTAGAATGACCCAAAATTGTATAAATAACAAAAATGCACCCCTTAGAAGTTAAATGAGAATAAACATTTAAAATGAATTCTAATATTGTTATTGTAAAATGATACCTGAAAAGTAATTTCTTATATTAATCATGCTTTGAAAAATCAAATTTTAATATGTTCTGAATTTATTTTTCTTCTCCACATCGTTGTATTTTCCGGTACTTAAAAATAATTCTGAATAAATTCTTTTCTTGTACAGCATAAAAGGTTGGTTTTACTGACTCACTATTCAATAAAAATACTACCCCAAAAAACTCTAAAAATAATATAGAAGTCGCGCAGCTTTTGTCGAACAGATGAAAATCTGCTGTCTCTCATTACCAGCTGCTTGTGTACCGAGTTGCGTTAATCCTCGCAACATCACTGATAACATGGTATTCTGCGCATTAGCAATACGATAAGAGATTTCGCGTTATTAATATAAACACACTTTTATGGTCTTTTGATTCCAAACACCTTTAAAACAGAAGAAGGGGGAGGGGGAAACATGACGTGGTCTGTATTCTATGTATTTTTTTAAAAAGACCTCACATTAAGATTGGGTAGATTTTCTAGAACTTTGTCTGATCCTCGACTGCTGGTGGGGCGAAGAAAATCTGCCGGGTTTACGCTGTTTACATTTACTTTTTTAATTCATCACTGTCATGGCTAATCGGCAAATCAAACACACCGTTCGGGACGAGAGTAAGTTGATCAGCGCTAAAAAGTGTTTTGTCATGTTATTGCAGTGTTTTACTAGACAGGGATAAACAGTAATTCTGATTTCTAAACTTTCACACACTTTGAAGGGTTTTCACATAGTGGTCTAATCGAGGAAATATCTCGGAGTTCTCATTACCGCCTGTTTTTTTTTTTTTTTTTTTTACTTTTTTTAATTTTCTCTCCTAAAAGATTGAAAAGCGAGTTTACGTGTCGGGTTGCAAAACAATAAACAATTCCTTAATTCATTGACAGTGTGTTCTATTAACACTGCTCGTTGTTATATTGTCCCGTTTACTATTTTTAAGTGATAGGAATATTGAAAGTTATAATAAAATTGGCACTGAACCTTCATTGGAATGTCCACAGTTTAAAATTTACATGTAATTAAATATAACCCAGTCCTTGTTCCGTTAAGTGTTTAATCAAAAGAACCGAATCCGTCGACTAGTCAATTTCCAAATTAGCAGATTGCGACACAATCGAGGTTTCGGGGGTCTTCCCTAATTTAACGTCCACTTGACTCTAACCAGCTGTTAAATTAAAGCCAGCTATGGATGAACTTCTCGTCCACAAAAATAAGCCATTCTTTTCAAATGATAACCACGCCCATTCTACAGAGAGAATTGCCTCCAAGTTTACAAGTCATCGAAATTGTTTGCAAATTGTCGTTTTCCAAACTTGGGGGTACTGGGGAGAGACGAGTGACCACGGTCATTAAAGAACCCCATGGCGGGAGGACATATTCATGAATATTTCGCACTCCAGGCGAAGAGTCCTCACACGTGCTTCAGTAGAGGGCTACAGTCAATGAATGCTCAACAAATTAAGATTTCATTATTTGACTTCTTTATTGATAATTAGATAAAGTATTCTGTATGGGTCATCATTGATGGCTTGGCGCTTGTACTTCAAAATTGGCACGCTTTGTCGAGATTTTTTTGAGTATTTTTGAGACCAGCGTGTGTTAAATGTAATTAGGTTAACCAGGGGACGTTGTGCAATACAAAGTTTTATGTTAAATATCCTACATAGAAAATGAAGGAAAAACTCTGATGAACTAAATGTTTATACAACCATGACTTAGGAATGACCTTTAAAATCTTACAACTAAAGAGGACCAATGAATTTTGAAGTTTTGTGAGATAGACCGCTCCTCTCTCCAAACTTTATAATTTCTTAAACTATTAAAAACGTTAAAAATCGCTTTCTAAAACAGAGGAAACTGAAAAATTAGAATTTTAACGAATTAATATAAAAAAAGATATCTTTAGCCAAATTCAGGGACATTCGCCAAAGTTGACTTGGATCAAGAAACATAACTCAGTTTGACATAGGAAATTTTATCAGGTTTAATGTTACCTCCATGTGGCTTAATGGTTATTTCAGCCGCCGATTATTTTATATTTATATATACACCGAATTTTACTTTATCAAAATAAATTGAGTATACGACCATTACTTAATGTAATCTGATTAAATAAAATTCAGTATTTGTTGTAAATCTTATTTTGAAACATTCGCCCTCTTGTTTTTTGGGGTTTTTTTTCGGGGGGGGGGGGTAGTGCAATAATAATAGGATAAATTATATAGTAAATATCTTGTTCTCTTAGAATTGATGGTTTGCTTAGCAACTACTATGGTTTATAACATTATAATCATTGTTTTTTAAGAACATAGCACAAAAACCTCTCACTTACAGTAAACAATGTTAAATTACCCTTACCTTCTTTCTAATACAAAGAAAGAAAAATATATTTACTTTGAAGAAAATAAAATATCGATAACCGTGAAATGGTAAAGTGGCTTAATTTTTGTATATACAATTAACAGATGTGTCTTTTTCTTAACTGTCTTTCCGGTCTAAGATTCATGTACCTATACATTGAGTAAATGCTGAATACTACCAACAGTTAAACACGTATTTTATAATCCTTCTTGGTTTAGCACTATGGCTTTCTTAATATGATAACTTACATTATTTTGTTAGGTGTAATTTCACAAATTAAATTTAAATGCTATATAAACTATCCCAAATGTTCACATGGTATGTTCCCCGAACGATTCAATTCAATTTCAATTCAATTCAGTTTATTCACTCAAACCATGAAATGGTACATGAGGTCATTCAGTATATATATAATTATACTTTTCAAAAGTCAGAGGTACATTTTATAAGTGAATAGATATGTAGTAAATAAATAGTAAATAAGCATAAATATATAATATATACAATGAAATTAGGAAAAGGTAGAATTGTGGAGGACAGACTATTATATTAGACTGTAAATTTTGATAATGAAATAACATTTTTTTTCCAGTTTTGTAACATTATTACAAGACATAAGCTCACAGAACTTTATAGTATTTGGTGCTGAACAGTATTTATCCTCAAGATATTTATGTCTAAACGTCAACAACTCTTTACATTCAAGAATATAATGGAATTCGTCAGCAATTTGACCAGTATTACACAGTTTACACACTCTTTGGTTTAAAGTAATATTAGACCATCTCCCAGTCTCCACTGGGAGATGGTGGTTTGCTGTTCTAAATTTCATAAAATTAGGCAATTTAGGCAATTAGACAATTATGGGGTCCTCTAAGGGGCACAGATATAGAGTATACCTATGTTCACCTGGATAGTACAAGAGTGGATTATTCGTCATAAGTTGCATTTATTTTATTTCATTATAAAAAGTTAAAAGGAATAGACACGATTTCTTAAACTAAGATATTCCTTTCCTTGTTAAGTGCATTATTATAAACTTATATTAAATTAACTTATTGCCTTATTAATCAAATAGTAAAGGCTACATACAAAAAAGGTGCCTACTCCAAAATTTCCTAAATGTTTGTATTAGAAGCAAAAAAATTTTTATAAGAAAGATTCGATAAAAATATGAAATTTTTTAATTGAAAAACTTGAGCGCAAAATATTTTCAAAATCAAGGGTTTCATTTTTAATTTTGTTCATAATGAAATTTAATCTATCCTTAATTATCATGACAACCCCCCCCCCCCAAACCCCCCCCCCCCAAAAAAAACAACAACCAAAAGCCAAACAAATGTTTTGCCTTTGTTTTAAATCTTAATGTAAGAGATAGAAATGCATTAAATTCCCTTTAAAAGATATTTCTTTAACAATAATATATAAAATCTATTATGTTTTTTTTTTTATAATTTATACTTTTATATCTTAACTTCTCTCTGAATTTTCTTTGAAAATATTAAACTGAAAACTAACATTTAGGGGATATCTGGGTGATTTCAGACAGTTATTAGTCAGTGCAATTTACATGTACAAATATTTAAAACAAAAATTGACTAGATAGTTTTTTTTTCTCCTGTACATGTCAAATTGCGTATGATATTCTTCTTAAGACAAGGTTACATATTATTTTTCTCAAGATTTGTTCAACTCATGCGATTTTCCACAAATGGTAAATTCTACCTGTGCCCCTTTAGAGGACCCCATAATTGCCTAAAATAATTAGGGTTTGGCGAGTAGCCGTCCGGGGAATAGACATTTTCATAAAATATGCATAGATCTAATAGGATGTTTTAAGTTTGAAGAGTCCAGTGCTCCCTCATCTTTACCTTTTATTAAACTACATGTAATTAAACATGTTAGATAATAAAAAAGTCACCTTTATTATATCAAGAACTGAGAATTAGACTACCGGTCTTTAAGCATGATAGTGTTTAAACGAGACTCAGTGTGTATTTGGAAATAAAAACTATACGCAATCTTCCCCTTCTATTAAATTATTCAAAAATGTGGTACATGTAATGCAATTAAAAATGTCTGCGGGCTCCGTAAAATTGTTCATATTTACATTAACATGTTGATAGCTGTATTATTCGTGCCTTTAATGGTATCAAACGTGTTCGATTCCTCACAGCCCTATTTTTTTGGTGTCAGCTTGGTGGATGGGCGAGGGCGACAAACACGAAATATCGATTAGACGATCAACGACATGAATATGAAAGTGAAATAAGTTTGTCTTCAAATATTGCTAAAGAAAAAAAACCCCACCTTTCCATCATAACAATGCTGTTTACTCTTAAATCCTCTGTAGCTGTCTGGTATACAGATACATATGTACTAGTTAAAAACATACATGAATAAAAACACGCAAAATTAGCTAAAATCGACCGCAATCTTTATTACAGGTAATAGTGCATGACTGAAAGACATGTTTGAATATATATAAGAATCAGCTTGCTTTACATATATCTATAACACTTCGTGATCACAATTACACAGTCAATCACACTTTTTCTTTAAATGGAAGAATATTAATTACAGCAATCAAAAGCTACACAATATTCATCATTTTAGCGGGAGCTGCTTGTACTTAATTGAGCGCCATAAAATCTGCACATTTTCAATTGAAGCACAACGCGTAACTTATTACTGATAGCAACAAAACAATGCAAACATTTTCCATGAAATTTACATATATACACTTTACCTGAAAGATATGGAAAGCAGAGCAATCCAAAAAGCCATAGAAATTTACATGTCAGATTTAGCTTACCTGAAACATCATTACTATTTCAATTTATAACATCGTTTTGATTTGATCTTAAACTGTTACCGTCTCCAAAAGAAAGAAAAAAATATAAATTGGGCTTTATAATTCTATAACTCATGGCATCAAGCTGTTCCACAACATATTTCAAAAATGTATGTAGATATACCAGGTAAATTCTATCCTGCTAAAATAACACATTGGCCACAGATTTAGAAATTTAGAAACTCTTGCATATCACTATGACCAAATGAATCGTATTCTGGTGATATTGGCTTTCTCTACTGTTTTATATTAAAATCTGGTTAAAGATTAAATTAATTTGCACAAGAAACATTTAAAATAAAGGTTTTTTTCTCCCGCCACTTCGTCATTTCAACTTAAACAGATACCTCACAGTATACACGGTACACGGCTTTCCATAGTCACTGGATACACGTCATAAAATGCCTTGGGGAAATTGTCCCTGCCGTATAAATTGATAGTTTTTCTCGCAATTAGCAACGCACATTTGGAAATAGAAGTCAAGAAAAGTCGCAACATGAATCCCTTGACCGTTTTTCTTCTGTGTCTTTTTGGAGTTTATTCAGGTAGGTTTACAAATCTCTTGACAGTTTTCTTCTGTGTCTTACTGGAATTTATTCAGATAGGCTTACCCATTATATTATTTTTCTTTAAACTATCTTTTATGAGTAATATAACTATTTACGTCTAAAAAAATTAAATATGGAAAAAATAACAATTTCATAGTTTGCATTTTTCTGAACAAGATTTATTTCTCACAATCAAAACGCCCAACAGCGTCAACTTATTTTATACGAATTATATTTTCCATTTCTTTTAAGTTTGAAAAACAACGCAAACAGTTCGAATACGTTTTAGTGTGTCATATCGCGTGTTTGTAGGTTGCAATGGTCAACAACAGGACCTTTGTCTAGCTTCGTACACAGATGGATTGAAAAAATGTCTCAGTGATATAACAGGGTTGCCATCCGATGATGTCAAAGATGTTCTTATGGATGAACAACAAAACGCTGACACTATCAAAATTATCTGCAGGTAAAACAATTTATCATTATTTCTTTACAAGATGCACGGCCAGATATTTTCGGAGAATGCTAGAATTAAAAATCAATACTATCATTTTAAAAACAATTTCATGGAAGTCACCAAAACAAAATAAGGGTTGTCTTAACTGAACCAGTGTCATTATATATAGATGGTAATATTGACCTTCGAAAATCGAAATAACGATTTTTTATCTGATTATAACGACCTCTACTTTTTTAACGATTTTAATTTGACCTCACTAGCCTTTTGTAAAAAAAAAACCCAATAACTCTCACATGTATATATGCCCTTGATAAGAATGCAAAAAGTCTACAGAATACACCGATTTTTAAAAAAGCACTTTAGAAATAGATTCGACAAATAAAAAATACATTTCGTTCCTTACACTAGTCTACATTTACAACAACAACAACCCCCCCCCCCCGAAAAAAAAACCAAAAAAAAAAAAAAAAAAAAAACACCAAACAAACAAAAACAAAACCAACAACAACAAATATTCAATATTATTGTTTTGCATTTAATATAAATCAGTTTAAGTCATTGTTTTAGTGAAAATACAAATGCGTCAGTAAGGCTTTTTAATGGTAGCACGAAATTCAAGACGATTTTAAAGTGATGTATTTGTAATTTGTTAAGAAGATACGCATCCGTGATTAATCTCTGCATGAATAGCATTTCTAATGTATTGAAGTTCCATAGACCAAGGATTCACGCAACGATTCGTTGCTTCAGTAATATATGCTTTTATTCTTAAACACATATCTATGCTTACGAGCCATGCAACACTGCATCATTTTAAATAGAAATAAAAAACAAAACACCCCCCCCTCTTATAAAAAAATGCATTATAACATTTCTAATGTATTGATGTTCCATAGACCAAGGATTCACGCAACAATTCGTTGCTTTAGTACCCCCCCCCCCAAAAAAAAACACCCCCAAAAAAGCAACAAAAAATCCCGGCCGCAATCCATTTGATTTATTTGAACTAAAAATAATCGATATTCCAAATACCAACGTGATTACATACTCAATACGTAACGCAACAAAATACTTTCCCCCTTTTTACTGATATTTTATTAAAATGATTTGAAATCTTAGAAAATTTGTTAAGTCGTACGCGAATTAGATCATCATAAAATTATATCCCTTGCACCGAACGGCATTTCAACAAATGAAATAAAAATAAATTTTTACATCATATACTTTCTACCAATTACAAGGAGAGGAAGTACACTGCCCGAAATTAGTAAATTATGTCAACTTCGTATACAATGCAAACGAAATCGTGTTTCTTTGCATTTTATTCACTGTAAAAGACAACAATGGGGAGTTTTTTGGCGTTACGTATTGGGTATGTAATCATACCATCAAATAAAAACTCAATCATTTACATTTCAAACGAAAACAAAACAAATGGATTGCGGTCGTTATTACTTATAGTGTAAAATAATGCAATGTGTCATGTTTCACTATAACTAGTTGAAAACAATATTCTATATCACCTATTAAAAACATGTGTTATTATGAAAAGGAGTTAATACGGAAAAGCTAACATCAGTAAAACAAAAGTTGCTAAATGCGGTGGTATTTTAATTTCAACATCATCTCATTGGTACTTATCAAGTCGTTTGGAATCGAAATTCCCATAGACTTTTTATTTTTTGGTGTTTGTTATAGAGGGGGCGTTTCAAAATATAATTCCTGATCTTAATTGTATGTATGTATTTTGGGGGAATTAGTTATGACAAGGGTGCATAACACTTCAAGTTATTTTTTAAAGAGAAGTTTCTTAATGGTCCCCGGCACCTCCTGACTTTTACTTTTTATGACTGTACGTCACAACATGGCGATTTCAACCCATTATGAAACTGTTTATATATATGTCGCCATATGTGCGAGTCCTTCTCTGTAGCGAAATGGGTTACAATGTCTACATATCTACCGACCTGTACATCCCGAGTTCGAATACACAGGTACCTTTCTTTTTATAAAAAGTAGTGCACTTTTAATATATATTTTTTTTTACAGAAGTTAAGTATAGAAATATAGTAGTTTGTGCTTTTTCCAAAGGTGAGGAGAACCGTTTAAACTTTTTTAATGAAGTAAAACTTCTATGTAATAGTTAGATCATATTAAGTAAAATTTACGCGATTAAGAAGGGGCGGAGGGAGCGAAGCGACCGAGCCCCTTCTTAATCGCGTAAATTTTACTTAATATGATCTAACTTACTTAGAACATAACCCACCCTTTCATTGGCTGATCAAAAGTTCTGCGCCAATCAGACATTATCTCTCTTTTGTTTACGGCTCTCTTAGCTGTCAGTCGAAATGTGACGTCGCTGTGAACTTAGAGAAATTCTTAACGATTAAAAACATCACTTAATATAATATTTAGCGACTGCTGATTGGATGAAAAAGTGGGTTATGTTCTAACAAATATTAGAACACTTTTTCATTCAATCAGCAGTCGCTAAATATTCTATTAAGTGATGTTTTTCATGGTTAAGAATTTCTTTAAGTTCACAGCGACGTCACATTTCGTTTAACAGCTCTGAGAGCCCGTAAAATAAAAGAGAGATAATATTTGATTGGTGCAGAACTTTTGATCAGCCAATTAAAAAGAGGGTTATGTTCCAAGTAAGTTGGATCATATTAAGTAAAATTAACGCGATTAAGAAGGGGCTCGGTCGCTTCGCTCCCTCTGCCCCCTTCTTAATCGCGTACATTTTACTTAATATGATCTTACTATTAACGATGAAAAAAGGCATCCGGTTGAATTAAGTACTTGAGAACAACGTTTTTATTGCATTTACAGTAAACAAGTCAAGATGATAGAGTGTATTGAAACCATGACGGCAACGGCCTCTAAAAGTAGTGTCTGTGGAGAACAGAACGATTTAATGAAAATAGCTATGATCACTACCAGCCTCAAGTACAAGGTGGAGAACTTGTGTAAGCCAGGTCAGTCTGAAATACATGGTTGTATTCACATCTAAAGCTGAACTACGCTTTATGATAATACATGAACTAGAATAGTCTTATGTGTAATGACTTGAAATTTAAACTTTCTTTTATTAAAGTATTGGTTATGTAGTGATAACTTATATAAACTGAATATAAAATATTAGAATAATGGCATACCTGACATGTAAAATATCAAAAGAATAATTAACGCTTGAAAGTAGACAAGAATGAAACATCTTTTAATACAATACCTATAATTCAAGAACGTGTTGATTTTTTCAAACAAAATACCAGTTCATTTCTGAACAGGAAATCATTTAAGAATTTAATTTGTCGAATCAAATTAGGTTTCCGCACGTTCATTGCATTGATTTGTAAATCATGTTTGTTTGCTTGCAGGGACACCTCCTCAGTCAGTTAATCATTAAATCATGTACAACACAAGTAAGTATAAATAAAGAAGTTACCTGCAGCACAATTCTGTGCAATATCGATAAAAAAATCATACTTATTCTTCAATAACTTTTTAATATATTACAGATTGAGCTTCATGGAAAAATGATTTTGAGAAAAGTGATCACAATTGTGCTAAAGACGTTACTATTGTTGATCATATATTTTCAAAATGTTGCTTTGAATAAACGAGGGAACTGAAATTTTTGTTTTGATTTGTTTTATTTTTTTCCATATGCACTTCTTCAGAATACGTTCATAAAGAATTAAACGTTGAGCTTCGGATCTGTACCTATGATGAAACCTCATATTCTATTCAAAAGGTGGTTAACTTAAACACATTGATTAGAGATAACACTGTGTTAAATCTTATTATCAAATGATTAGCTATCACAGTGTTCAATTCATTTGTTCAAAAACAATTTAACACAGTGGTTAGATAACATTGTGTTAACTTAGTTAACCACTTGATTACCAATTATGAATTTCTACATCCTATGTAAACATTATGGCAGAGGTCGTCTGCATAAAGAAGGAAAGGAATGCCAGAAGTCAAAGTTTCAGCTAAACTGAAACTGAAATAATTAAAAATCAAATCAGGTTGAATCCAATATATCACGCAAAACAAAGCAATACTGTAATAAATTAAATGCTAAAAAGAAATATTATTGATATAGTGAATGCAGTAGGGATAACACAGAGGTCCGTCCAAGAAGTGAAAACTTAGTGGAGAAATATGTGCCGAGAAGCTACGCTGAAGTTTACAGGGCACAGGAGGCAGAGCCAGAAAACTGGAGGAGGACCCCCACCCACTTTATTGTCTCCAAACATCGCTGAAGTCGTTGACATGTATGGCATATAGGTTTTTGATAAAATAAAATTTTAATTTACATAGATTCTAAAGCCAGTGGTGTTTAATTTTATCTATCATCCTTTTGGCCTAGCATATCAATGGTGCAATTTTAAAGCTGCTTGGTCCGATTTTTATGTTTTTACAGTATCAAATATTTCCCATACAAACCAATTACCAAAGAAAGTTTTGCACTTTGTCCTATTTACACCAGCAGAATCGGTCTTCTTTTAAAGTTAGAAATATTCAAAGTAAATAAAAATAATTTCTTTTTGGGCAAACGAATATACAAACCAAAATGCATCATGGGAATGTTTAGAAAAGGCAACTGTTTGGTTTCGTCCCCCGAATGATTAGGTGTATTTAACCCGCATGTTATGCATCGATTGTAAACAAAACAAACTTCAGAAATATAGCGAACAAAATGTACACAGGTTTATTTTTAGTTTGCCTGAATATTATGACCTTTATTTATAGCGATTTCGAAGTCGTAATACAAACATACCGGTCTCGACATCAGGGGCGAATTTAACATGAGGCGAAACAACGCGATACTCTTTTATGTCGTTTGTTTTGTTGAAAAATTTTGTACATCTTTTTTCATTCAAATTTGGCTTCATTGACCGAGAAAACCACTGCAGTGTCTATAATTATACACATACTTAGCATAACCATAGTTTAAAAGCGTACACAAAATTTGATATAAAATCGGACCAAGCAGCTTTAAATGAATTACTAAATATAGTAATGTAAATACATGTTGCAATATAATCATGATCCACCCCTCTATTTCCACAAGGGAAGAATAATCTGGTTTTTAACCTATCATTGAAAAATTTAGGCAATAAATCAAAAAAATTGTTTACGGCTAATTTTATAAAGCATCTGTGAACTTTGAACTGTAGTTGATATGGTGCTGTGATCAAATCATGTTGTAGACAGAAAAACTTTATTTGGAAAATAAAACTGATAAAGTGAATGCTCAGGAAACAGCAAAGCAAAGAGGACCATCAAAGAAGTTGAAAGATGGAGAAACGTGCCGAGAGGCCAAGCTAAAATTCACAGAACACAATATTGTACAAACGAACGATAAGTAATAGATTTTTAACTGATGTATGGTGTTGTGTAAATTATACCATGGTTTGGGGTTCACGACCCTGGGTTTAACCTCACGAGACGAAGTCGAGTGAGGTTACCCAGGGTCGTGAACCCCAAACCATGGTACATGTATAATTTACACAACACCATACATCAGTTAAATTATGTATGAAATATCTGTTTTAACCTATGATTTACCAAAAATTGTTCATTCAATGTTATGGTGCTTTCTTTTATGAACATCGCAAACAAATGTTAAAATGTGCAATAAAAATATCCATTTGAGGGCCCCAATTTCGACGTGACCATCCTTGCATCATTTTCAAAAAGTGCGGCAAAAAATGTCACGTGCACCGTCCACTCCTAATCATTTCGAGACATATCAGGATGGAGCTTAGCGATTTAGATTTTTTGTCGGATATTACGCCTTTTGACATTTTAAGCAATGAAGAGGAAAACATTCAGCTTAGTCAGATTGCAGGATTACATTAAAGAAGAGACGATGGTTTCCGATTTTAGCGAACTTAATTTCAGTCTTGATTACGAGTATTCAGATGTGCATATGGACATAAATGTCGAGCAAACCCCGGGAGAAGTTAAAACTGATTTGGCAAAAAACCCCGCCAGATTTGGAAAACCCGTTGATGACGGTGATTTGAATGAACTTATTTCAGACGCAATTCCACCAAACACAAAGAAGAGCACATCATGGACCATGAAGGTGTTCGACGAATGCCGAAATCCCGCAACGAAAATGGCGAAGTTATTCCCGAGCTTGCAGTGTTTACCGTGGAGGATGTTAACCATTGGCTTACACGATTCATTGTAAACATTGGAAGTTAAACGGGGAGTTTTATCCTCCAAAGTCTCTGTATTTGCTTATTACTGGGATTCTACGAGGCATGCGTGAGCAAGGGAACACCAACAACTTTATGAGTGAGACAGACGGCCGTTTCCTCAAAGTTAGGAAGACGTTAGATGCACAGATGAAACTGCTGACTGCTAAAGGCAAATGATCATTTTAATCGAATTTCGCACGTGTCATTATCTGGTTATTAGGATAACCTTAAATTATCACCCCCCCCCCCACTTTTATCTTTAGCAATGCAAAACGTTAATGATTCGGTCGCGGATCCATAATTTTTTCGGGGGGGGGGGTCCGAGTCAATGTTTCGGTAATATTACTGTGAATTTAAGAAATTTGAATTTTTTCTGGAGAGGTCCTTAACCCCCCCCCCTTTTTTCCAAGACTGTCTCTATATCCGCGCATGTAAATCCAACGTATCCTCTCTATAGCTCTAGATTTAAATAGTAAATAAGGTGTTATGCAGCTGTTTTAGTCCCCTACCTTTCTTTGCCTATGCTAGGTGCATGTCTGTTTTTTAAAAGCAGCCATATAAATAATTTTTGTTCTACGTTCTACTATAAAATGCACTCATTTATTTTACGTTATTTCTAGGTTATGGATCAGAAATTCGTCAAGCAGATCCCATTAGTAAGGAACAGGAGGAAAAGCTATGGACATCTGAAGTTACTGGGTATTCTACAAGCGAATCTCTACTCCATGGGGGTTTCTTTTACAACTGTAAGCTTTTTGTCCTGCGAGGACGAGATGAGCATCATGACTTGGAAGTGTCTCGGTTAACTATGGGTGAGGATGAAGTTGGCCCTTTCGTTCAGTTTATGTTTACAAAACATTCAAAGGCGGTCTCAAACATCGCAAAGTAGAACTCAAGAATATAAAGCATTACTTCACAGATGAAGACACTGGCCGGAGCCTGCAACGCTTATACTCTACTTACCTGGGGATTATTGGTGAGGGGAAATTTTACAAGCGACCTATAGCAGGAGTTCTGAAGTTTTCGAAACAGAATGTTGGCATCAACAAGCTTGAGAATCTGATGAAAAGTATGTGTAAAAAAGCAGGATTGGAAGGCAATTTTACCAACCAATCAGGAAAACGCACGTGTGCCACTAGTTTATATCAAAGTGGATTAGATGAGCAAATGATTATGCACAGAACGGGTCACCGAAGCATAAATGGAGTCCGTAAATACAAGAGAGAGCCCAAAGAGCAACTGAAGGACGTGAGCAACATTTTAAATCCTCCATCGAAAAAAATGTGAAACTGAAACCGATAGCAATTTATTTAACCTTGCAACGGTTACTCCTTCATGCGACAGTGTGCCCATTACTTCTTTCAACAAAGAAAATGTGTCTGTTCCTTCATCAAGTTCATGCAACAAACTTACATAAATTGCAACTTTACTTTTAACTTTACCCTGTAGGGCCCTCAACTCTTGCATCCCAGATGGCAGATGAGTTTATCAACTCCAAAAGATGTGTTATTTTTGTTTTTTGTATGTGTACTAGTTGTACATGAATCTTCTTTTTAAAACGAAGAAAAAAGGTTTGTTCATTTTCTGTTTTATATTTTGATGATATGCAGTATATCCCATATGGGATAACTGCAATGTGTAAAGGTTTTACTGATTTATCCGCAAGTGCCTTTAACATAGGGACAATGGAAGCATCATAGGTTAAACAAGACTAAAGTATATCAAAACAATGTACACGAAACACGGTTGTGACAACAAAGGATTCACAAGTTAGCATTTAGACCACAAAAGACAAGAAGCCAACAGGCCTTAACGGTCACCTGAGTAGGATATAACCCATACACAAACTTGTTGAATACATGTAGTCTCATGTATGCATTTGAGTAAGTTTCATTCTGGAGTAAAAAAATTATGAATTTTTAATGATGACCACCTCCCTGCCTGAAATCTTTCAAAAAGGACTATGAAACCTATAATTTTAGCGAAATATATCATAATAGAGTGCATGACCTGATATCGAAAAGGTGCAAGACTCTGATAGAAAATAATTTTTCCATACTAGTTAATTTTCAAGATAGGTTTTATGTGTATATGTTTTCATAGATAAACTAAAACAAGGGGGCTAGTTTACATGTTTTCTAAAACAACCTCCCATCCCTCATCCCAAAGGACAGACAGAAACTCTCCCAGTTGGCATTTAAACAAAAATCATGGTCCCCGGGGGTAGGGTGGGGCCACAATGGGGGGATTAATTTTTATATAGGAATATATTGAGAAAATCTTCAAAAATCTTCTTCTCACAACCTATTAGGCAAGAAAATCTCAAATTAGAGTGGAAGCATCCTCAGAGAGTGTAGATTCAAGTTTGTTTAAATCATGGTCCCCGGGGGTAGGGTGGGGCCACAATAGAGGGATGAAATTTTAAATATGGGAATATATAGAGAAAATCTTTTAAAATCTTCTTCTCAAAACCTATTAGGCCAGAAAAACTCGAATTGGAGTGGAAGCATCCTCAGATAGTGTAGATTCAAGTTTGTTTAAATCATGGTCCCCAGGGGTAGGTTGGGGCCACAATGGGGGGGATGAATTATTACATAGGAATATATTGAGAAAATCTTTAAAAATCTTCTTCTCAAAAACTATTAGGCCAGAAATGCTCCAATTTGAGCGAAAGCATCCTCAGATAGTGTAGATTCAAGTTTGTTTAAATCATGGTCCCCAGAGGTAAGGTGGGGCCACAATGGGGGATGAATTTTTACATAGGAATATATAGAGAAAATCTTTTAAATATCTTCTTCTCAAAAACTGTTAGGCCAGGAAAGCTTAAATTGGAGTGGAAGTGAAGCATCCTCAGATAGTGTAGATTCAAGTTTCTTTTAATCATGGTCCCTGGGGGTAGGGTGGGGCCACAATGGGGGGATGAATTTTTACATAGGAATATATAGAGAAAATCTTTAAAAATCTTCTTCTCAAAAACTATTAGGCCAGAAAAGCTCAAATTGGAGTGGAAGCATCCTCAGATAGTGTAGATTCAAGTTTGTTTAAATCATGGTCCCTGGGGGTAGGGTGGGGCCACAATTGGGGATGAATTTTTACATAGGAATATATAGAGAAAATCTTTAAAAATCTTCTTCTCAAAAACTATTAGGCCAAAAAAGATGAAATTGGAGTGGAAGCATCCACAGATAGTGGAGATACAAGTTTGTTTAAATCATGGTCCCCAGGAGTAGTGTGGGGCCACAATGGGGGGATTAATTTTTACATAGGAATATATAGAGAAAATCTTTAAAAATATTCTCGGAAAGTTTTGAGTCCAAAAAGCAGTTCGGAAAGTTTTCAGTCCAAAAAGCAGTAACTTGTATGAAAGCACGGGTTGTGCAGATTAAAGTTTGATAAAACCATGATTCCCTAGAGAAAAGTGGTGCCACAAAGTGGGGGGGGGGGTGTTATATAGGAATAAAGAAAAATCTTCTTACAGGTACAACAACAAAAGGGGCTTCGTATTTACCATAAAAATATGTGGATAAAAATCAGCAGATATTTTAAATTTTTTGAGCAATATCTACTGTACTTAGTGCATATTAAACCATTTATCTATTGAACTGGGTAAGATAAAAAAAAACCAAGTATTTGTTGTTATTGTTTAATCTTGTCTGTGCAAGAAATTACAATATTTACTTTCACCCTGAATCTTACCAAAAGTTTGTCCCAAGATATTTATGCAGCAAATTTGGACTACTTTAAATATTTAAAAATACACATTTAAAAATACACATAAATGTGAAAGAAGTGCAACAGCAATCAATGGAAGGGAAAATATCTTCATTGACACATTTAAAATATCATTTTTCACTCAGAAAAATTCACAGGAATATAAACAGATTTCTTAGGGAAATTTATAATAAATTGGAAATGTTGACTTCTTTTTTTTTTTTTTACATTTGGAAGTCACATCTTTTCAAGATGCACAAGAATACAACGCATATTTTTTTGACATTTAAATATCATCCAAATATTTTTATATCTATTGCAATACAAATTCCCCATATACTTTTTATTTTCAGCCATGCATTGAAACCTGACAAGCTAGGGAGACATTTCGAAGGAGAACCGATCTTCGGATTTGTTCATACATGTACTTTTGAATGAACCCTGGAGTATTTAAGTATCGAATAATTTAAGAAAATGTGCTGCATAAATATCTTGGAACTGACTATAGAGAAAGGTCTTGCATATCAATTCTCTGTATTTGTTCTACCATATGGTCTAAATGTTGGATATGCAAGACCTTTCTCTACGCAAGGCTTGCACACAGGCAAAACAGATTTGAATTTTTGTTTTAGTGAAACATCAAATGAGGCACCATCTGTCCCACAATAATAACACAGATCTGTGGGTCCCAGGGATGAGGAATAATATGTTATCTCCAAGGGAGATGAGCAGTCAATCCCCAATTTTAACGTGGTTTTCCCATGGAGACTGTGCCCTGGTGGTGTCAATGGGGCACCACAAGTGTAGCTGTATTCACTTTTTAACTCTGCCAAGAGCAACTCTTGTCTCCCAGATAATTTCAGTTTTCCATAGATGACTCTGAGCTTTAAACGCTCTACACATTTAGTTGTTGAACGGGCAGTTTGTGCAGTAAGTGAGAAGTTGCCTTGAACATCAGGATCCGATGATATAATATTAAAACTTGGATCTGTTGTCTTAGTAGTGACTTTCCGTTTCTTTCCCAGACTTAACCTTGTAGTGGCTGATGTGTAGGTGGGTCTATCTGCTTCTGTCGTATCCTCCCCATTCACTTCGGAATAAATTTTAAAAGGTCCATCTTCGTCTTCTCTCAAAACGGGGTCAGGCAGCCAAGCCATTTTCTCTCTTGGTATGTTTGGAGCAATGCAACAGCCAGCATCTTTGAAAGCTATATTGCCTCTCCTGGCAGTGCCTTTGTTTCCAACTGGTGTACAACTTGACTTTGTCTGTGTTCACTTTCTGAAGTTTTTCCAAATGCATTTCTGGGAACATTTCTTTTAAATGTCTCTTGAACAGGTCAATTTCATCTTCGGTGATTGGATCTTTGGTTTCTATTGGCTTGTCCTTCAGTTTAAGTCTTCTAAATCTATTTTGAATAAGGGCTTGAACTGGCTCAATTGATGTTTTGTATGCCTCTTTCAGATGTGGCTCTTTAACAGACATTTGCCTGATCTCTTTCATACTGCCGCATTTTTTCAATAAAGCTTCATCATGTTCAGGGAGTCTTTCTCTTTCTAGTGAACAGTTCTGTAGCCCAAGGTTAAGAATAGACATCACTCTTTCAGCAGGATTTCGCCAACTGTGGCCTGGAGCACATCTATAGAGTATTAAGCATGGGGTCTGCCCAGTAGCCCGAAGGTTTATTGGTCAGAAGGCCCAGTCGTTCGAATGTTCATTAGTCCGAAGGTTCATTAGTCCGAAACTTGATGTAATAGATCTAAATGTGTTGTAAAGTTTAAAGTAACTAAAAGGGTCAGGTTTGATAAATCATTTTTCTCCTTAACAGGTTCTTGGAGGTTAAGAACACAAAATACTTCGAAAAGAGAGTACTATAATCTGAATTGTTATCTCTATATAGATCTGACAGTTTTTTTTCGCATATCAGTATGTATAATAACTTTTTTTCTGGTATACAGATTTCTGTCTCTTCAATTTGACTTTTGTTCTCATGAACGTTATTTCCGGAATAGGAATGATATGTTCTCGAAGTGGAGTTTTTCGATTAGTAATAACAAGTTACATAATTGCTTATAAATCGTATGACTTAAAAATAAGAGTGATACAATTTGCGGATAACACAAAGATTGAGTCATTAAAAAGGCATCTCCTATTTTGAAATAAGGTTTAAAAAAGTATCTTACATTTTCTCTCTCTCTCTCACTCTCAAAACAAAATTAGAAACTTTTGTACGTTTATTGTATGATCTATTTGTAATCAATTCAAATATTTTATGATATATACTAATGTGTTGGAGAGTTGCAATAAAAAATGATTAAGAATAACATCTTTTGGAATTAAAATAATTATTATTTGAGTATGAGTAATTTTTCGCATAAAACATCAACTTATCAAATAGAAATAATTTTTTATCGAATAAAAATTGTATGTTTAGGAATAAGAAAGGCAAAGATTTTGAATAGAAAGACAAAAATGTTAAATGATGGAACGTTTTACACGCCTTAGTACCTAACCTAAGTGCTAAACAAAATCATATTGAAACAAAACCTAATGGTCTTTATCAATGAATTTGTGTCGACCCCTTGTTAACGTTTATATATATCCCGCAAAACAAGGGGGTAGGGGTTGCAGATATCAATCGGCTAGAATAAAAACTAAGTAGGGGACAGAATTTTTTTTTCAAAAGTTCGTTGTTAAATTTATAATTTATGATAACCGGAAATGCACAAACAGAATGACACACAGACGAACAAACGGACAAAGCGAAATGTATATTCCCCATTTAGAGTAAAAGCGTGGGACAAAAAAACAACATGGAAACAAAATGAATTTTAAAGAAATCAGCATGAACTCAAGTCTAATTAATAAATAACTAAAAAAAGTTTTAAAAAGTGAAAAACAAAATAATAAAAAAATGTACAAATGTTTAGAAGGGTAAAATATACATTGTCTTTTAGAAGTAACATGAAAGTTTGTTTATCTTAAAGTAGAAAATACAGATTGGAAAAGGGGTAATTCGTAATTTTACATGTACTTTAAGACTCTTAAATTTTGGTATTAAAAATAATTAATTTTATATTAACTGGTTAAAATTGAATCATTTTAACTACTTTTTGCATTTGGTTAGGACGAATTCTTACGTTAACAAGAGGCCAATAGGCCTTAACGGTCACCTGAGTAGCATAACCCATACACAAACTTGTCAAGGACTCTCATATATGCATTTAATTTTTATTCTATGATCTGGAATAGAACAATTTTTAATTTGTAATGACGACCACCTCCCTGCCTGAAATCTTTCAAAAAGGACTATTAAACCTATAATTTTAGCGAAAAACTTAAAAGATCATAAAAGAGTGCATGACCTGATATTGAAAAGGTGCAAGACTCTGATAGAAAATAATTTAATAATAATAACAAGGTGGCTATTATTCATGTTTTATATAAAACAACCTCCATCCCCCATCCCCCGGGGCAGACAGAAACTCTTCGTGTTGGCATTTAAACAAACGGAAAAAACCCCAGCTTTATCGATAAAAGCCATCATGAGTTACTCACTTCTCCTGTTCCAGTTTTTGAATATTCAACATTCGTTGAGAATCACCATCTGGCATCATTTTACCTCTTTATCAGTGATTTTAGTTAGCCAATTATTACTTTACTATTAACAAGTCTATTTGTTTATTTTGAAAGTTCAAATTACATTATATTCAATGATTAATTACTAAATATGAACAAGAAAAGGAAGATAACTCCATTAGGAAAAAGCAAGGGAAAACAAGATGTAATTAGAATCGGTGCGATTATAAAGTCTCCCAAACGAACGAGGCTATCATATAGAGTAGGGATGATCCACAAACTTTCATGTTCCCAGGGGTCCTTTACTATATATCAGGTGAACTAACATGACCCAAGGAACAAGAATATATATGGTTTAGGGGTGGGGATATTAACCGTTTTCAAGATATTCGAGCTACCTGTTTGATGGGGGTCAGGACATCATATCCATGCCTATAGTTTTTTACAAATATCTATAGATATAAGATTTTCTAAGTTTTAATACATTTTTACTATATGACCATATTGGCCCCACGTTAGAGCCTGAACCCCTGACCCAGGGGCCATGAATTTCACAATTTTGGTAGAGGGCTTCATAGACATCATATCCATGCATTTAATTTTTAACAAATATCTATGGGAGTAGAGAAGAAGATTTTCTAAGATTTAATACATTTTTACTATATGACCATATTGGCCCCACCCTAGAGCCTAAACCCCTGACCTAGGGGCAATGAATTTCACAATTTTGGTAGAGGGCTTCATGGACATCATCACCAAGCAATCAGTTTTTTTCCTCACGTGTGGGGGTAGAGAAGAAGATTTTTGAAAATTTGGCTGTTTTATTGCATATTTGGCCCCACATGTGGCACCCTGGGGTGGTAAAGTCACCAATTTCACAATTTACATTCCTCTTACCATAGAGATGCTTCACACCAAAAATGGGAACAACTAGCCTTGTAGTTTTTAAGAAGTTAAAAATGTAAATTGTTAACGCACGACGACGGACGAAAACAGATAGCAATAGGTCACCTGAGTTTACTCAGATGACCTAAAAATTGTTGTATGGAAATAATTCCGAAAAGATTTCTCAATTTTATCACATGGGATGCCCCTATAGTAATAAACCTTCGGACTAGTGGACCTTCGGACTAATGAACCTTCGGACTAGTGGGACTTCGGATTAATGAACCTTCGGACTAATGGGCCTTCGGACTAATGAACCGTCGGAATACTTGACCGTGACCATTAGCATATCAAGATTAAACTCTTTGAACATACATATATATGCACATTTTACACTTTTTAGGTTGTTTCTGTGATCAACTCCTCCATCAGAATACTTTAACAAAACATTGACTTGCTCTTTGTCCACAATTTGTTTGGATATTGAAACAGCATGTCTGAAAGGAGTGGATGCTTGAAACACAGAGTCATTCACTGTCACACTAACTTGTCCTCCGACAAAAGAGTCATCTGTAGATCCTGGTATATCTATTTGCAGAGATACAGATGGTGTTAGGCTAGATTTTGTCATATCATGATCTCCCGCCACAAGTGTTGTTGATGTTGGCGCAATAGATTTCTTTCCTCTAACACCAGTACTCACAGCAAATCCAGGTTCTCCTATTGGAACTTTTGCCTTATCATCGCAACTGAAGAAAACAACATTAATATCAATGAGATTGTTCAGTTCGATAGCACGTTCTCTCTGGTATTTGAACAAGGCATTACAATAGTGTTCATCTGGATGGTATGCTCTTAATTGTCTTTTCTGTATTTTATATTGTACATCAATCTTTGATGTAAATGACCATGCTGTTATGGCATAGGGATTTCTTGGTGCAAACTGCAGCCTCACTAGTGCTTTTGAAGGAATCAGTGTATTTGCTGGACATCTTTCAATAATTTGAAAGATGGAAATTTTAAGGGCCGCCGCTGCTGTAGATTCCTCAACAACTGATGCTAAATAGAGGAAAAACTCATCAAACTTGTCAGATGGCCTCCCTGGATTAATATGTCGAAGGTCTGCAATAAGTTCTGTTTCATCAAGAGATATTAGGCGTAGTCTTTCATGAGTGTCTGGATGTGCTACAGTAGTGGCATCCAAGGTTAGTTCTTTATATATCATATCTAGAACTGCAGGAGATATACGGGTAATGTTATTCACTTTCTCCTTAAATGCTCGTCTCATGGCTCTGGTGTGATATTCCTTGAAAAGATGCTTGTTTTTTTAGAGCAAACCTAGCTCCATCAACAAGAATTTCTTGTTCTGATCTTTTTTCTCTTGCTGGAACAACACAAACGCTTGACACAACCGAGCCACCCGGACAAAATCTGAATATGTCTATTGGCAATGTCAGATGTAGTTCTGAGAAGAATCTGTACCTCTGAAGATTGCTTTGAAATGGATGCTCCAAGTATTTTTCTTCATCGAAAAAAACATGAAAGTCTCCTGATCCTTCTCTAAGTGCGGCTATTGGTACTTTGCGGAACGGAACGGAACGGAACCAGTTAAGAGGCCCCCAACGGGGAAAATTTTTTTTTTTTAAAACGCCATTTTTTCAATTACACCTATTGTAAATGGGAGATTATTTTTCAAATTTTGATGTTTAAATGCATTGTGTATTATATGAAATATGCTACTCATTGCTTTATAAGTCATTACACGCTTCTTTCCCGAGAAAACCTAAAGTCACTAGTTGTTTTAAGATGTTAGATTGACAATGTACATATAAAGTTGAGATTTAAACCAAACGCAATAAATCTGTATGTGTAACATCGATGAAATTTACTTAAGTATTCTTTATTCTGAATAATTTTCTTCTGATTCCGTTCCGTTCCGCAAAATACAATTACCCGTGTGGATATTGGTATTTAACGGAACGGAACGGAATCTTCATACTTTTTAAATAATGGAAAATATCATAACAACTACTCGCCGTTCCTTGAATTTTTTATCAGATTATTTAGAGATGAATGAAGCAAGCTATCAAATGAATTCAGTCATCTTGTGTATGTGCTGATTATCAATTTCAGCGATTGTGTGCTTGTGTTGTATACAACGACAACTCTTATTTCATTTTTTTAATCCATTTTATATTATTGTCACAGCAGAACTAACTAGTTGGTTAATTAAGCTAGCAAAAACACAATGCTTATGTCAAGTAGAAATCATATTATACCAAGCTCATTCGCAGCGCAGGGATAACATCGATAAAAATACTTGATAGTCTTATTTAAAATAAATTAGAATGAATGTCAGATGAAATAACAAATGTTGTTACCATACTTTTAAATAATTTTCTTCTGATTCCGTTCCGTTCCCCAAAATACCAATACCCGTGTGGATAATGGTATTAAACGGAACGGAACGGAATCTTTCAAACTGTCTTAAAATATGAAAAATATCATTTCAAAGACAGCATTTAATCAATTTATAACAAATAATTTGTTATGGTATAATTTGCTAACTAGTTAATCAAGGTAGAAAACGACAATGTAAATTTAAATACAGTAGAATTTTGAACTATACAAAATGCATTCGCAGGGATACTAGCTGTAACATTATTTTAAAAAAAAATACTTGATAGCCTTAATTTGTAATACATTAAAATGAATTATGATATAACAGATGCTGTTACCATACTTATAAACAACTTTCTTCTGATTCCGTTCCGTTCCGCAAAATACCAATACCCGTGTGGATAATGGTATTTAACGGAACGGAACGGAATCTTTCAAACTTTAAAACATGAAAAATATCATAACAACTACTCGCCGTTTCTTTACTTCTATATTCTTATGGGATATAAGAAGCAAGCTAACAAACCATTTCATCAATTTATAAATATAAATAACGTGTGTGCTTATGTTGTGTACAACGTCAACTTTTATCCCTGTTATGTCTTGTGCATATCTCATTATTTTGTACGAAAGATTTTGTGTACGACTTGTCAGTTTATGGTTGGAGTTCCCTATTCGATTACTACAGTTTTTTGTAAGCCTTGAATTCCACAGTGTAAGTGTTTTGACTCTTGAAATTATGTACTATTAATCTTCTAGTGATGTAATTTACCCCTGTCTATATTGTCAACTATGCTTTGTTTTGCATATTCTTATTATCGATGGATTTTAGTCTACCATGTGCTTCAAGTATGGTGCGCCATTTTGTCGACTGTAGTGTATTTCGGGGGTATTTTTTATGTAAATTGGGATCGGGTTCGGGATCCGGGGAATTCGTACTGTGTTGTTTCCGTCCGCCAGGCCGAGGCCAGTTGCACGTTGTCTGTCTTGTGTTCTTGTGGTTTGTTAGCTTTTATCTTGTTTTTCTTATCATTTAATATACGTTTTTACTTAAGTGATTTGTGTTCTTGTTTCGTTCAATAGTAAAATCACTTTATTGGCGCTGCGAGCAGGGTATTTTAGCGGTCTTTTTAGACCGGCGTGGTGCTTAGGGGACACCACGTGGTTCGGCCATGTTTGAATTTTGGTAGGTTTTGGGTTTGTGTTATGTTATTGTTGCGGTAGGGCAGTGCATTGTTGTTGGTTTTGTATATTGTGCAATGGAGGAAAAGCTAGGATCATTTTGTCAGGGTAGAGAGTTCCTGGTTCGTGAGTGGCATGGGTGTCCCGGGGGGCATGTTGGTTGAGCCGGTAGGCTTAGCAGGGGCCCAAGGGAGGGATACATTTGCCTGGGAGGGATTCACGACTGACAAGGGTGACCAGCTTTGCGGTTCTTCATCTCCATTTATTCCACCAGGGTGTGCTGGGGAGGTAGAGGTGTCTCTCCCCCAGGGGTGTAATGGTGGCAGTGCAGCTAGGGATATAGACTCAGCTGGGGATAGATGTGCACAGAATGTGGGGACTGTACAGGGGGATCCTGTGTTAATGGCAAGGCTCGAGGCCTTGGAGTCCCAGTTGGCCCAGGTGACACAACTGCTGATTGGGCTGTCAAGCTCAATAGTAGGCAGTTGCTCTCAGGGACTTAGTCCCAGGGAGGACAACAATAGTACACATAGCACACCAGTCAGGGGGGATGCCGTTTCCCATTCTAGTAGCACTGGGGTCACAGCAACAGTTACTAGGAGTGTAGCAAGTGTTCCTTGCTACACTAGTGTCACACCAGTCAGTATGGGGGTAGTCCTGTCCCAGGGAAATCTATCTGGGCAGAGTCAGGTAAACCATACTTCAGTCAGTCAGGCTGGGATACATTTAGGCCAAAGTAAGGGGGCACTATCTTGTGGGGGACCTTTGTATAGTGATGAGGGCCCGTCCATCCTTAAGGTATTTGAGACTTCTCTGCCTCAGATGGGGAGCTCACATGTGGGTAGGGATTCCCCTGGAACCCAAGGCCACTCAAGTCTTCTGGCAGGACAAGGGTATGGTAGGAGTCACTCTGGCAGCGGGGTGGCGCCTGATGGTAACCTCGCAGCCAGTATGGCACAAGGTGATAGGGATGTTTTGTTAGTACCTCCATCGGCTAGGGGAAATGTGTCGCATAGTTGTTCCAGGTCAGGTCGGAATGTCCCAGCAGAGGCTAAGTGTCTTCAGTATACCGGTAGCTTAGAGTGGGGTCTGTTCTATGCTAAGTTTAGAACATTGGCAAGGTATTATGGGTGGAGTGATGATGACTGTCTGTTAGCTCTAAGTGTTTCAGTGGAGGGACCAGCACTCAAGTACTTCTATATTCTCTCGTCGCGGGGTGAGGAATTGAGTTTCCCTGAAATAGCCTCGCGATTTGAGCAGAGATTTGGTAAGGGAACACTTCAGGCTGCGTCTCAGGTGGAATTCTACTCTATGACTCAAGGGGAAGAAGAGAGTCTAGAACAGTGGGGTGACCGTGTCATGGAGATTGCACAGCGGGCTCTAGGGGCTAAAGTCCCAGGAGAGGTGCTTCAGGAGCAGGCAGTCTTGTGCTTTGCCATGGGTTGTCAGGACACGAGAGCGGGTAGGAAGTTGATTGAAAGTCCCCCCTCCACTGTAGATGAGGCAGTCCACCGAGTGAAGACATACCAGCTCAGCCATCAAGTCTTTGACCCGTGTCCCAGGGAAGTACGCATGGTGTCAGTTGGCAGGCAGTCACAAGGACTGGATTGTACCTATGGCGGTAAGGTTACTCCACCTAACCGGGGAGTATCTACCTCTGGGAAAGGCAAGCGCCATCGGTGGTTCAGCCGCTGCTTTAAGTGCAAGCAGTGGGGACATTTTCGGAGGGAATGTCTAAAGAGGTGTCGAGAGTCTTCAGCAGGTACAAATGTAGGGAGCAAGCAAGCGAGGGCAAAAGGGTCTCTGACAGTTGGGGCTGAGAAGGGCATTGTGTCGTCAGCCAGGTCTTGGGGTGTAGGCTATGGGGAAAGCGCATGGCGAATACCAGTGAAGGTGAATGATGTCCCGGTGAGCGCTGTGGTTGATACAGCTGCTGAAATCACCATTGTGGCCCAGAGCGTTCATGATCAGATGTCTCCCCGCCCAGAAATCATCTCAAGCAAAGATGTGAATCTTGCTGGGGGCGGGGAAACCATGACGGTGGGTGCCCTCGGAGATATTCTTGTAGAGATAGGAGGGACTCATGTACGGCACCATGTATACGTTGCGCCATTACAGGTTGACATGCTCCTGGGGATTGATTTCCTGCATGAGAATGGGGTTGAGCTTAACTGTAGCACTGGAGACCTCAGCATTGGAGCAAGCAAGGTGCCCATGTTTAAGGCCAACTCACCCTCTGGATTGTGGGAGAACATTTGTACTCCAGGACCACCCTACGGATGTGAGAAGCCGGCGTGACCCAGTGCCATGGACCCTGCCCAGTGCGTTTCCTGGTGTCCAGACAGGATGATGGCCGATGTGGCAGAGACTGTGTGTGATGTTTCCTATGTGATTAATTGACTGTAAATATATGTGTTCTTCTTTTAGTTTAAGTACAATATGAATTGTCCATCAAAGGGGTTATATAAATACTGTGTGTCATTGTGTATTTGTGATGTAAATGGCTTCGGGGGTCGGAATTGGGGCATTCCTCCTCAAAATGGGGGGGAATGTAGTGTATTTCGGGGGTATTTTTTATGTAAATTGGGATCGGGTTCGGGATCCGGGGAATTCGTACTGTGTTGTTTCCGTCCGCCAGGCCGAGGCCAGTTGCACGTTGTCTGTCTTGTGTTCTTGTGGTTTGTTAGCTTTTATCTTGTTTTTCTTATCATTTAATATACGTTTTTACTTAAGTGATTTGTGTTCTTGTTTCGTTCAATAGTAAAATCACTTTACGACGAACATTACATTTTGAACTTGATAATTACGTACTATCAGTTTGATAAAGTCAATTGATTACTGTTTTAACTCATTATTTTCTAATCAATTATTGAATTTCTATCCAGTTTATATTAAAAATATGTTGCATTACTCAAATCTATGTGAAAAGTTGATGAATTGTTTTTTCTATGGAAACCAATACCTGTCATTTATATTTTGTTTGTTACAGCTTTTTATCGCATCGCAGTTATCTGTCAATTCAAGTTTATAATGCTTACGTAATGTCACATTATGCACGAGAATACTTTATGATATGAAATCTCTGTTTTAAAGTTTGCACATGTATATGTT
This sequence comes from Magallana ariakensis, assembly GCA_020458035.1. NCBI lineage: Eukaryota > Metazoa > Mollusca > Bivalvia > Ostreida > Ostreidae > Magallana > Magallana ariakensis. The sequence goes on along the minus strand of CM035816.1, from coordinate 16,974,723 downwards.
TGGCGTGCCATAAGTGTACTCAGTTGTCGATTGTTATTCAAGACTGTATGTTGATCTAGCGTTGGTGTGTGATTTGTGCTTTGAATTAATTTGTTTTTAAATGTATATTTTAGTTTCCATCGTCGATGAGAGAGATCTGTGAGCAGTCTTATTGACCAATAAATACATTTCCGAATATTTTGTTTTATTATACTTTCATGTTAAATACTGCGATAAGACTGCACTGATAAGTATAAAATTCACAAACAGAATAATGAGACACATGATTCAAACGCATTTAATTACATATTAATGATAACATGTCTCTCGCTGTATCATAGACACGAACATTCAGTGACATGCAATCCATAAAATGTGCACATTAAATTTCTAATATATAAAGCATGTAAATGTATCTTTAGGCATGATCAATGGCAGTTAATCTCTATTATAAAACTGATTGCACGAACAAAGCCCTGATATTGGATCAACAAGATGACTTAAAAAAAAGAATGTAAAAGATTCCGTTCCGTTAAATACCAATATCCACACGGGTATTGGTATTCTGCGAAACGGAACAGAATCATGAGAAAATTATTAATAAGTTTGGTAACAACATTTCTTATATCATTATCTATTTAAATGTATTACAAATTAAGCTATCAAATATTTTTTAAAATAATATTATCCCTGCGAATATGTTTGGTATAATATAAAATTCTACTTGATGTAAACATTAGGCGTTGTTAGCTTGATAATCAAACTCGTTAATTCCCGTAAACTCCCGTAAAAATAGTTTGTTATAAATTGAGTAAATGCTGTCCTTATTATGATATTTTTCATATTATAAAAATTTTGAAAGATTCCGTTCCGTTCCGTTAAATACCAATATCCACACGGGTAATGGTATTTTGCGGAACGGAACGGAATCATGAAAAAAATTATTAATAAGTGTGTTGACAACATTTCTTTTATCATTATCTATTTCAATGTATTACAAAAAAAGATATCATTCATTTTTTAAAATACTGTTATTCCTGCGAATATGTTTGGTATAATAAAATAGTCTTCTTGATGTAATCATTGGGCGTTGTTAGCTTGATAAACAAACTCGTTAATTCTCCCGTAAACTCCCGTAAAAATAGTTTGTTATAAATTGAGTAAATGCACTTCTTGTTATGATATTTTTCATATTATTAAAATTTTGAAAGATTCCGTTCCGTTCCGTTAAATACCAATATCCACACGGGTAATGGTATTTTGCGGAACGGAACGGAATCAGAAGAAATCTATTCAGAAGAAAGAATACTTTAAAGTAAATTCCATCGATGTTAGACATACAGATTTATTGCGTTTGGTTTAAATCTCAACTTTATATGTACATTGTCAATCTAACATCTTAAAACAACTAGTGACTTTAGGTTTTCTCGGGAAAGAAGCGTGTAATGACTTTTAGAGCAACGAGTAGCATATTTCATGTAATGCACAGTCCATACAAACATCAAAATTTGAAAAATAATCTTCCATTTACGATAGGTTAAATTGAAATAATGGCGTTTTTTTTTTTAAATCTGTTTCCCTGTTGGGGGCCTCTTAACTGGTTCCGTTCCGTTCCGTTCCGCAAAGTACCAATAGCCATAAGTGCAACATCCAATAAAGTGTATCTTTTGTCAAGGTCACAAGGTCTACAGCTTCTTCTGTGCTCTACAGAAGTAAATTCACCAACTGTTCTTACTGGGTGTAGTAAGTTATGGTTGTTGCCTATTTCCTTTGCTTTTTTGTTAAGAAAATCTTTGTAATGGGACAAACAGTCTGCTAAGGCTTTGATGTCATCATGCAATCTGCACCAGGAAGGACAGCTTTTTATCACTGGTTTCAAAAATATACTGTAGAGGGCCTGACTATGACTTTCCAAGGAATTGACTGACAACTTTATACATTTAATCTTTTTTCTTTTAGTGTCATTATAGTTTTGGTATTTTTTGAAAAACTTTGGGATTGCAAGAACACTTTTTCTAGAACTCTCTTCATTGATGGTGTTATGCTTATTTGTAACATACCACAAAGCATTACAAAGCACCTGAAAATGTAATACAAATTTATTTTATATATTGTATTAAAATTCAAAAGTTTTTTTCTTAGAGCAAATATATACATGTACAGATGATGTTTATATTTCGAATACAAATTTAAATTCAGACAAGAAATGATAACAATACAATATCATGCCTAAACATGGTATAGAATTTAATGAAGAGTTTTAAACACTTTAAAACTGTCAGATATTAAAGCTATATAAAGTGCAAAATCCACATTGATTTCAGGTGTTTTTAAAAATTGTTAGAAACCATTAATATATACATGTATTTAACAATATGCATTCTACATCATTAAGGTGCAGGAAATATTTTGAGTGTTAAATTCTGTGTATCAGAAAAGTGCATGCTAAATGGAGAGCTAGCTATTTGTAAATAAGCAAAGTTTAAAGCACATTTACCTACAATGCCACAACCAATATATATATATATATATATATATATATATATATATATATATATATATATATATATATATAGGCACAATGTAAAGCATTGTGCCAAATGTTCAACTTACTGTTGGTCCAATCTGCTGTCGTACTTGAAAAAAATTACAAACTGTATTATTTCTGCCATATACTTTAAAATCTTTTTATAGCGCTTATAGAACTTATTTAGATGTCATCAGTGTTTGTTATTTACAAATGGCAGCACATGTCGTGCCAGTTGAGCTCGAGAAATGTTCCCTCCAGCCGGGGAAAAAGTCATCAGATCATTTTCCTCTGGGCTTTCATTAAGTCAAATATATGATGACATCCACGGAAATCATTCCTGTAGTAAAGGTACCGAATTTTCTGTTCACTTTGGGGAATTCGAAGTTGATGGAACGCTATCAGTCGGCGTCTTGATTGGCACGATCTCTTCTATAGGAGCCAAAAGTTTGAGATTTGTATGCCAGGAAAATCCAGATATGTCTGCCCTAAAACAAGCTGCAGATTGTGCCACGAAGAAGACAACTGACGCTTTCCAACTGTTGATGTCAAAGGATTGGCTGTTCGTTCGCCCTTGACGCTGTTCGCCCTAGTTTCCGTTGGCCCTAGGTCCGTTGGCCCTTGACGCCGTTCGCCCTAAGTCCGTTCGCCTTATTTTTATATAAGATTAATGCATTTATATATTTTTGTATTCTGATCAATTTAAAGAAAATGAAGAGATTAATTAATGAAAACAATACCACCCTTTCCTCTTTTACATAATAATCACCAATTGACTGACAGTGAATAACAAACATCTACACAACACTGATAACATCTAAATAAGTTATAAGCGTTTTTACGACTGACTTTTATTTAGAGGACACAATACATTTTTAAATCGGATAAAAACAAAATTTTAACAAAAAACGAATAAAAACGGAAATTTATGAAAAAACTCAGAAATTTTTTTTGGGTTGGCGGGTTTAAGTTAGGGTCGGTCGGGAAAGCGGAAACAAACATATTTTTTTGTTAGGCCTTAGATATGTTAGTGGACATCATAGCAATGCAATCAGTTTTTGCTCACATGTGTGGGAGTAAAGAAGATTTTTAAAGATTTAATACATTTTCACTATTAGGCTTTATTGGTCTCGCCATAGGGCCTAACTTCTGTTCCAGATGTCATGAATTTCACAATTTAGGTAGAAGACTTCATGGACATCATAAAGATGCATTTAGTTTTAAATAAACACATATGGGAGAAGAGAAGAAGATTTTTTAAGATTTAATACATTTTTACTATATGGCTATATTGGTGCCAACCTAGAGCTTTAACCCCTGACCCAGGGGTCATGAATTTCACATTTTTGGTAGAGGGCTTCATGCACATCATAACCATTATTTAGTTTTAACAAATATATAAGAGAGTAGAGAAGATTTTCTAAGATTGAATACATTTTTATTATATGGCCATATTGGTCCCACCTTAGAGCCTGAACCCCTGACCCAAGGGCCATGAATTTCACAACTTTGGTAGAGGGCTTCATGGACATCATAACAATGCAATCAGTGTTTTTCCTTACATGTGTCGGAGTAGAGAAGATTTTTGAAAATTGGCTTTTTATTTGCATATTTGGCCCCGCCTGTGGCGCCCAGGGGTGGTATAGCCACGATTTTCACAATTTAGATTCCTCTTACCATAGAGATGCATCACATCAAAAATGGTAACAATTGACCTTGTAGTTTTTAAGAAGAAGTTAAAAATGTAAAATTGTTAACACATGACGACGGACGAAAACAGAAAACAATAAGTCACCGGAGTTTACGATACGGTATTCACAGAAAACCTGAATACTTTTTTTATCAGCAGAGGAACTATACCAAATACTTAGTGCTCATGGTGGCATTCCCTGCAATGGAGTGATAGTTGAGCTCATAACTATTAATGTAGGGAACGATTAAATTAATTTGTCTGAATCTGAAAACCTATGTGTCAGTTGGAACGCAAGGTGCAGAACGTCAGAGGACTAGAAGGTTACTTTAAAATCTAGAATTCAGCATGATCATAGTTCTGATCAATTTGATGATTCCTCAGATGAGTATGTACAGATGATTATGTACATCCAAACAGAGACAAGAAAAAAAAAGATTAAGTTATGATTCTTCCTCTGGCAGTTCAAGTTCTTCAAGGAAAAGGAAAACTAAATCTAGAAAGAGGAAGAAGAGCGATACATGTATAGAAGCAGACAGAAAGAAAAATGAATGAAGAAAATAACACAAAAGGCTTAATGAATCTTCTTCTGTTTTCTTATCCAGTTAAATCTTCTTTGGGCAGGTATATCCATGAATTGTACCAGCTCGAACAAAATTTTACATGCTCAAGAAAAAAATCACAGAAAAGTTTTATTGAAGTCAATTTATTCTTCTCTGCGTTTATGTATTGATATTCTCTTTAAATCTCTTTCTACTTCATGTTCTGTAAGCTCATCACCACTTTAAGAGTCTGGGTCATTTAAATCTAATAAGTCTGTGTCACTCAGTCTCTTCTTCAATTTCAAACTGTAACAATAGAAAGATGCAAGTCAGATACAAAATATCTACTGTAAGTTTTAATTGTCTTTGTGTACACTATTAGCACATTCTTAGTTTAGATATCATGTAACTTTACTTCATTTTCATTTCCTGGATATCCGACACTTGTGGTTCCTCCTCCGTCTTTGATTTTAAGACCTAAACATCAATGGGCTCTGCATTATCTCTATTCAATAAAGCTGACTCAGCCCAAAGAGCTCTTCTTTTATAGTTCAGACGCTCAGTTGAGTGTTCTAGGTAAAAGAACTTCTATAATATTTATAACCGATTCCAATTGATATTTAATATAAGATAAAAGATCTCCGATTCAGAAAAAAACGTACATGTACATCCAGAGTTTAAATGCTTTGTCAGGATCAAACTCCTGAACAGATTTGGACTGAGCTGAATGGTCAACAATTCATTCAGTGTGGTTGTCTTCATCCTACCTCTTTGCCTGCCCTTGTAGAGTTTCATTGCTGAAAATGTACATTCATTGGCAGCGGATGTTGGAGGAATACAAAGAATCAAGTCCAAAAGCATAACCACATTATGAAGATTATGGTTAGCCAACTGGGTTCAAACTGTAGACCATGTTAAAAAATTTTGGTCTGGTACTTTAGGAAAAACAAAATCCTTGTTCAAACACTATTGACTAAGTAACAAGTAATATTGTTTACTAAATTTCTATGAAAGAGAAGTATAATACATACCTCTCATGAATAATTGCCTTCAATAGAGTTCATCCTGAAGCATATCCTTCAAATCACAATCAAAGTATGCTTCTTTGTGTGCCAGGAACCTCGTTTTTTATTCCCAAATTCTATATAAAACTTAAATTTATTATATTTATCACATTTCAAATTTATCTTGCATTACTTTCAAGATCTGCTTAAGGTACATGTATGATAGTATTTGACAAATACTGATCAGTAGAAATTGATGAACATCCAAAACTAAACTGGAATTAATATCTGGTAAATAGCAGAACTGTTAACATTGAAAACACAATATGTAAACTATTAAGAGCCAACAGGAAATTAACCAGGTATGATGTCTGATCAATTCTCTGGTCAATGTTTCAATGAGAGTTGTTTCAACAGTATTAGTGTTTTTCTTTGAAGCTACAAGTGTTTCCAACAAATCCTGCACTTTAGCATTTGGTTTTGCTCCATGAACAACCAAATATATTCCGATATGTCCCCTTTTAATCACTTCATTCCTAGACGAAACATAGACCTGTGCATAATAATATTACTTCATTCAAATTCATTGTCTCAAATAAGTTGTTTGCATTTTACAAAAAAGGATTCATACTAACATGTACAAGAACCATTTAATAACAAAATACATATACTGATTCCATTTGTTTAAGAACATCTTTTGTGGCATTTATTCTTTGGAATCCATCTGCTAAACCAAGACCTTGTGTTTGTAAGTACAATGATAATTTCATCAAGTGGGAATTAACCCTCTAAAATCATTAGAATATACATGGTTTAGTGCTAACTTGGGTATTCTATTACACGGAAAATCTCAAAATATTTAATTTTGTAAAATGTACTTTCAATTTTAAAATGTATGTGATAACACGCCTATCACCAATCAGTCTAGCGTATCATTCTACTTTTGCATTGTTGTGAGAATTTGTTTCAAGCAGTTGCCTTATTGCCCTGTACCCTGTAATTAAATTTTATGAAAATGAGACATAACTATGTCACAGAGTTTATCCTTGCATGATATTTTTAAATGAACAAAGTTAGATTAATTATGTAAATAATTATTGTTTTTTAGTAAATAAAAAAAGTAACTTGGATTTAAATTACCCTTGGTAAGTACTGTAATTGCTCTATATGTGTGAGGTGGGGTCGAAGATTTGTCCAGTCCCAACAAAACAATTTTAAATAATCAGCAATATGTCAAAATGCTTGCATACAAGTAAAACCATATATAATAACAATCGAGATTTTGAGAATATAAAATTGGTTTCCTTTGTAAAATTGGACCCCAAAATGTGACCAAACCTTACCACAGAAGATTATGATTTAAACAATATTTGAATCTGCGCTATCCGATTTGTTTTCACACGTTTCAGCTTTCCTAGACAAATGGTTTTTAGAAGAAAATAAAAAAAATCTCTCCATATATTCTACTGTAAAAGTTCGACCCCACATTGTGATCTCGCCCCACGCTCTGGGATAATGATTTGAACAAATTGGACCTTTGATATATCAAAAAATGCTCAGAAAATAAGAGAATGAAGCTGCAAAAGATGAGGCCGTGGATTTCTTCATGAAAATGGATGGAGAAGTTCAGGGGAAAATGAAAAATTAAAGAAAAGAAGAAATATGTCATGTGGTTGACAGAAAAGCGGTGACAGAAGATGACACCTTTGAAAAATTATTTCAATAATCTTCTGATTAAAAGCATTAAAACAAATGTACAAAAAAACCTGTAACAAAACCACAACAGAAGAAAAAAATGAATTTAAATAAAACTGTTAACACCATCTTGGACAATGAAAATCAACTAGAGCCAACTACATCATTTCTCAAAGTAATGTCATCAAATTCAACTCCAGTCACCGACTCGAGGGGAAACTGAAGTAAAAAAAAAATGAATGGATAAGACAAGTGCATTTTATGCATGCAAATTTGAGAAACCAAGTGCTATTGTACGTCGGGGTCAATGTGAATCATGTGGACATAAGGTCCATTTGTAATACTGTATCCCCATTCGTATAATAAGAAGAATCACCCCCATTTAGATGCCCATGTTTTGAAGCATGAGTTAATTTGTCTATCTGTCTCAAGATATCCTCAGTTCAAATTAAAAATCTTCTCAAAAATCGACAAGCCAGAAAAGTTGTTACTTGTGCGAAAGCATCTCTAGGTAGGGTAAGTTCAAGTTTGTTTAAATCATGATTCCCGTGGGTAGGGTAGTGCCACAATGGGGTCGTATTTTTACATAAGATTATATAGAGAATAGTCTTTTAAAATCTTGCACTAAGAAACTTGTCGGCCAAAAAAGCTAAAACTTGTGTGGAAGCATCCTCAGGTAGGATAGATTCAAGTTCATTCAAATAATGATTCCCGGGGGTAGTCGAGTTTTAACAGAAGTTTTGAGAAAAGTATTATAACATCTGCTTCTCAGAAAACGGTCGGCCAGAAAAGCCAAAACTTGTGTGGAAGCATTCCCGGGTAGGGTGGTTCAAAGCATGATCCTTCGGGGGTAATGTGGGCCACAGCGGGAGTAATTTTTTTTACATAGGAATATATAGAGAAAATTTTCAAAAATCTTGAATTTCTGTCATCCAGAAAAGCTGAAACTTGTGTTTAAGCATCCTCAGATAGTGTAGGTCCAAGGATATATCAAAGGACATATAAAGATCAAGATAAAATGAAATGCATCTTACTCTCATAAGTTACAATAAAAACATTATCTTTGATCAAATCGACCATATTTTTTATTTCTGGTGGTTTTAATAAAGCAACCAGTCTCAAAAGCAAGAACCCCTAACTGAAAAATACCGTTTTTTTACAGACATAATGGCGACTTATTCATTCCACTGAACCGTAACAAAACAAAATTAACTGCGCTGGCAAAGAGCAATATACTGAATCGATGCGAAATGGCAGTGATTCAGTTTCTATGGTGACTAATATTACACTGTTATTTTGATCTCGAATCTGGTATCTGCCCAAGCGGTTAGGATCGGCAAAAGTCCGAAGGGCGCGGTCAAATCCCATCCAGGAGCTAATTTTTGAATTTTTTACTTTTCAATTTTCAGCGTATAATAAGAATTTCCAACTTGAAATTTGTTGTTTCTATTAAATTATTATTAATAAGTGTTTTTTATATCGTCATTTTATAAACTTGTCTTTAATAAAAGAAAAACACGTAATTTTATAATGTGCAATTCACGATTTTAAATTTTTAGGGGGAAACAGCCTCTTTACGACAGACTTGTGACAGAGAAAACTCAGTCCTGAGGGCAACACCACCCTAGCTTTTTCAGCAGAATTGCTATTTTACCGGTTTATAGCCACAACTTCGCTGTATTTTCGCTCAAAACCTAATGTTGAATAAGTGTTAATTACCGACTGTTTGTTCAAGGATTTGCAATAATATTTGACTCAAAACAAATGCTTAATGTAAGACAATTTTTATCATAATGTATCTCTACATGTATCAATTGACGCCAAAGCAAAAAGTCATCGCATTCGATATGACTTTTAGTTATCCAACCAGCTTAAAGCTGTTTGGTCCGATTTTTAAAATCAAAGTTTGTGTACGAATTTAAACGATGGTCATGCTATGTATGTGATTAATATTAGACATTGCAGAAGTTTTCCAGGTCAATTTAACCAATTTTCAATGCAAAAATGATGTACAAAATTTTTAAACAGAACAAACGACATAAAAAGGGTATCGCGTCATTTCGCCTCTTATTAAAATTCGTCCCTGACGTCGAGGTGGGAATGATTGTTTTACGACTTTGACATCGTTTTTAATAGAGTCTAAATATGGATAGTGTACTGGCATATCAAAATTTAACCTGTGTACAATGTACATATTGTTCAATATATCAGAGCGTGTACTACTATAAACGGGCACGTTCATAGAGGTTAACACTTATCGACGTCCATTATAAGAAATGAAGGTTTAATACTTGGACTTACGTGACCTTTCTCTAGGTTAAAGTTGGTTTTCCTTAAAATTGACGAACATTAGCAAGAACCATCTATAAATAGAATAAAAAATTACCGATAAATAAATCATTTAACACCTTTGTCACTTCCATTTCTTTTTAAAATCTTTGTCATTTCCATTGCTAAATAATATTGCATCTTCCAAACTGACCCTCAGTCATAATTACGCGATAATAATTTCACCTTCGCAGAGGTGAACTTAGCGCTTTTATCTAGGCATCTGTTTGTGAAGATGACCATGTCTGGATTTATGTTTTGGATTGGTCTTCTGTTCATTATTTCTATTTCTAGCGCTGGTAAGAAATTTCTAATTTCCTTTTTAGAGTTACTATTTTAGTGAATATACTCAAAATGGTGCTTTCGTGTGCACACCATTTTTTATAGCTGGTAAGATTGTTACTGCTTGTATTAGGTTTTGAAATAAGGCTGACGTGCATTTCATTCGAATGGAATATATCAACATATAATTTTTACACTTTTTATTGAATAAGACTTCATCATATGTAATAGGTATTTAACAATACCAAAAACTTTTTTTAAAATTTGACCTAACTACTGGATATTAAATTGGTTATATACATGTACATATGATATACGTTGATTGCAATTTCTTTCTGAAAAGTACCTCACATTAATTCCTTATTGACCATTGATAATAAATATGTAATTCTATTCAATTATGTTTCAACATCTTTATCAATCCATTATCTTATCGTTGTGCCATATAATTCCATATTAACCTAGAATAAATGATAACTTATCAAATATATATTGTGACCTAGATAATGATAAACGTTGGTTTACAGGGTATTTTGGCTAGAGCTATCTCTATATATAGACGAATAGTCAATAATTGTAATATTAGCTCGTCCGAAAAATATTGACCGGTCAATATTTTTTCAATATTGACCGGTTAAGAATAATATCTAGAGAATATTCCTATTTCAATTTATCGCTTCTGATTTGTAGATTCGTAAACGATGGCGTAAATAACTCTTCGCGACTACAAAACAAGATGACGTCATATTAGGCAATCAATCAAGACAAGTAAACAACGGACGCGCAAAGCGACGGTTTGCTATCATAACGGATATAAGGGTTTGCGAATTACTGTGAAGTAAAATCTGGTAGAACATCACCATTGACCGTTTGATGCCGAGGATATTTTGGAAATGAACTTTGCGCAAAATTGAATTCGGGAATTCTATGTAAAGCTGAGTAAATTACAGCGATCTGTTTTCAATTACTTTCTTTTAAAAACAAATTGGGTTGTTTCTTCATATAACAAAACAATATTTCGTCCCTCGGGGGCTAATATAATCGATGTTGCCCTCAACCACAGTCAATATTTGTATAATATTCACTTGCCTATTATATAGACTTGCTTAAAATGTTTTCTTTGCATTTTGTTTTAAAAACGTTATTTAATGTCAAAACAACTTTAAATCGCCTCTGAATTTCTTTTTATTAACAAGCATTTTGAGAATATTGCATTAGAAAAACCAAAAGAACACAAAAAATTTTTAATCTTAACTGAATAGGTTGATCCCCGTCTGTTTATACATGTTAATGCAAATTCCTATGTAATAAAAATAGATCTCTGATCAATTCCAAGTAGATCGACACTTTTGTAATCAAGAGAAACGCTGTCAATGTGACAGCAAACCGGTTTTTTTTGTCTGAACAATATTCATAAATTCATTATTGATAAACACTACATATCCAGAGAAAAGGAGTACTCTATATGCAATATACATGTATTGCAAATAATGACTAATTTAACAGCAGGCATTTGTTTTGGGACAAATTATCAAAAAAATCAAAAATTAAGTAATGTGCACATATCTGATATAGGTACAATTGATATGCATAACAAAAACTTCCTATCCAGAAAACTGTATGAGGAAAACCCCGTACAATAGGGGTACCCTGTATACAATATTGCGCAAAAATGACTAAGTTTTGAAAACTTTAGGAGGAGTACCATAGGGGAACCCTCTATCTCTTCAGGACCGTTAGATCGGTTCTTGCGTCCGAATAGACTAGATCCTTTACCATCTTTAATGCTAATGCAAACTTTTGTCTCCCGAGCAGTTTCAATAACAGTCCCGCAGTTAAGCTGAAACAGACTACAAGACATATGAAATTCAACCGCGTTATTACTTCTTTTAAAAAGCCCACGCACACATGGATTATTCAATTCATTCACTAGTAGCATCATCAAAACAACAGAAACTAGAGGTACCGTGAGCAAGGTCACAAATGATACCCCCTACCCGCTAAAAAAATCATAACTCAAGTATTTTTCTATTATAGAAAATGATGGATGCTATCTATTTAACCATCTATGTTCTGTCAATAACAACTGCTATATTTTCTTAAAACTGCTAAATATTAAATATGAGTACACAAACCAATTTCTATTCTTTTAATTCCATTTTATTTCAACTGAACTGTTAATACATGAAGACATTTGCATCCTTATAATAACAAACATGACTGGAATTAAACGATAATCCACATGTTCAGCAACCATTGAATGTTTTGAATTTTTTGGTATACAGAGCCCGATTTTTTTTCCGAATTTTTTTTTCAACACAATTTAAGTGGGAACAGGACACTGATCACCTGACTTTCATTGCAATGATGCTTTGATGTGCTAACTCTATTTTGACGTCATAATTGATTTGATTGTACAGTACCTATCAAACCCAATTTAACGGAAAGTAAACCCCAACTTAACCCTTGGTTTACTTTCTGGGTTTACTTTGGGTTTACTAGAGTGGACCCAGAGTAAACCCAAAATAAACCCAGAGTGGACACAGAGAGTAAACCCGGTCAGAAGTATACCCCTGAAAGCAGACACTAACTGTGTATTCGGAATATACAACGGGCAGGAATTACAGTCAGTAGGATAGTAAGATAAAAGACGAGTCTGCTTCACACTTCAGTGCGTACAGTTGACCTTAAAAACAATTTCCAAGTAAACCAAAAGTAAACCCCGAGTAAACCCAAAGAAACCCCGAGTGGACCCAAATCTTCAAACAGTAAACCCACAGTAAACCCCAAAAGTAAATCCGTGGTATAGTTGGGGTTTACTCTGGTGTTTGGATGGGTCTGATCGGTACTTATGAAGCTTTGATGTCAATTATCCATTATGACATCAAACATATGCATAACTTTATAGATCTTTTTCCCATACTTTACGGCTTAAAAGTAGTCATTTTCACAACATGAGTTGGGAAAAATTTAACATTTTCAATTTTGGAAATGTAAATGTACAAAATCATAAGCGGTTAAGATAATTATATATATATATATATATATATATATATATATATATATATATATATATATATATATATATATATATATATTATTCTGTTCGTGTTAATTAATTAAACTAAAGAATGTATTACTTTTCTAATGGTTAAAAACAAACTGTCTCAAAAAGTTATAATTCCAGAATAAGGGGTAGGGGTGATTCCTATTGTAGTATCTTCCTTGAATGCCAAAAAAGTGGCCGTGAATATTATTTAAGTTATAATATGGATTTTTTTAAAACTTTTCATTGAAAATTTTTTATGTGCCATCACATTTTGTTAAAATTTAGAATAAAAAACTAGAAAACTTCAAGTGCTGATTTAAGCAATATTTTGATAAAATAATGATATTGCTATGTAAAAAAGCCAATGATGTTAATAATTTTGAAATTTGTTTCCATTCTTAAAGTTAATGAATATCATTTGTAAATAAATTCTTTCAAATAAAATAACTATTGCAGAAAATTGAAATTGTCAAAAAAAAAATCATAATGCCAGAAAAAGGGGACAATTCCTTTCGAAATATCTCCCTTTTAAGGTAAGAGGGAAGTCATGAAAATGATATATGCTGTAAAGGACATCTTTTTGTTTAAAAAAAAGCAAAATAATTCATTGACAAATAATTTTACACTGCAACACCCTGTTCCCACTTAAAAAAAAAAGATAAAATACATTGGGGCAGGCCATTTTCAGAGGGGTGGACAGGGATGAGAATCTAACAATTAATTTAATGTAGTCAGACACAAGCAAGCTTTGTGTCAAATTTTACCTTTTAATTATTTCCATTTATACAACACATGACAACGACAGGAATTAAGCAGTTTTAAAAAATGACATTGACCTTGCCCTAATGACCTTAGGCATGTTTTGTAAGTTCATAATGAAAAAATGACAACAACAAACCGTCAATCATAAGTTGTTTTAACTGTTAAAGGGACCTAGACAAGATTTTAAGTGAAAATTTTATTTTTTGATTTTTATGTGTAAAATAGTTTACTCGTGTATTTTGAATGATTCACAAAAAATTAAATGTTTGAAGTCATGTTACAAGCAAGATACAGAGGGAAAGAAGTCGTTGTTATGTAAACATAGCTCGAGTCTTATACTTGTTTACAAATAATGTAAAGTAAAGAAATTACCTTTTTTTGACAAAATAACTTGTGAAAACAATAAGAACATAATCAATATGATCATAAATAATTTCATCGACAACAAAAAGCAACATTAGATTGAAACTTATACCAATACAACACATTTGTAAACAACTTTGACCATTCGAGATATATAAATATATAATTATAAATATACAAATATAATTTTGACTTTAAGCTCAAATCTCAAATTAAAGTCCCTTTAAATTTAAATAAAAGTTTTGTTTGATACAAATTTGTAAAAAGTTGGGTTTACCTTAACATGAGAATATCTGAAGAAAATTTTGAAATATGTTTTTACTACTTTGTCGAGGTATTTTATATATGACTATAAATCTAATTTCATTATGATTATTGTTACTCAGGTAAGCGATGTGGACCATGAGTCTTTTGTTAAAGTTACTAGAGTCATTGGTGTATTTCTCAAACTTTTGTCTCCCTTGAATTGATGTTTTCAAATATAAAATAATAAAAGCTGAGATAACAGTCAGAGAACTTTCGGATATAAAAAATCAGTAATGATTTTTAATAGATAAATCTAAACTTAATGAATTTCATTAATTGTTTACTGTGGCTAACTTTTTTTCTATATTTTTCAGAGAAGCGGTTCTTGCGTAAGTTGAATTTAGTGTTGTTATGTATACATCTTTAAACAGGTCATGGTCCCTTTGTTATTCGTATTATGTTAAGAAAAATCAAAGAATGCAAATAAAGTAGGTGATTCGGAAATAAAAAGAGCTACTTCATTCAGTCTAATATAGTAGATGTTGCCATCCAAATGGTGTTTGACACCAATATTCTGTTTTTGTGTAACACTTTTGTTTTTGGGTGATATCTTAAACAGATTTTTCATTTAGACTATTTTGCCCTCTGACCTTCGTACATTACATCTTTAACACACAAAGTTTAACAAACCCTCATAAACACAATTAGCAATTTATTATACTATAACAAATTGCACAGATGTATACTTCCTGTATTTACTTTTATGTCCAATATTCTTTGAAATAGAAAATAATATTGGAATTTATGACCTTGATCTTTGACCTTATTAGGTCGACCATAGGGCCTTCCTTATAGGATGTTTATATTTAAAATTCATTGCATCGCATAGAAACGATAATGTCACATAGACACATTGACGGATGGACAAGCTGACGAACGGACGGAAAACATTGCACTTCTCTTTTTTTTCTTTAAGTGGGAAACACAAATTCTGAATAAGCTTGTTGAATTTTGTGTTTAAGTCGACATCCTCATACACACCGACGTTGATTCATGGCAATCATGGGGCCCTTGTTCAGCATCTTGTGGGGCGACAGGAACTAGAACCAGAAAACGTGCTTGTCATCACGTGATCATAATAATTGACATATCAAACGAATGTAGCACTAATGGCACACAAACAGAGTCTTGTGTAGGAGACTGTCCTTCAACTTTATCAACTAATATACAAACAACAACAACAACAACAATAACAACAACAGCAGCAACAACAGCAGCAACAACAGTGTTACCATGTATGTATTGATCAAGATTATTTGTCATCGTTTAAATTAACCACCAAGTGTTGTTGTTTCATGAAGGTAGCGTGCATTGCAGAATATATTTATATGTGTTATATGTTATATAGAATTGCAGACATATGATTGTTTTATAAACTGGATCGTGTAGATTTAGTTCTGCCAGTTTCTATAAGAATTATAATTTGAAATCCAGCTCCTCTGTCTTGCCATCGCCAATTACACAAGAGGCCCATGGGGCCACATCATTCACCTAAACAACAATGACTTTATATAGGCGTTCAAAGGATATTCAAAGGATATATGGCCACTCGGTAGAATAACAAAAAATAAATACAGTAAAGTAACCGAATTTTACACTTTTTTTGCATAAACTTAATCTTTGACATTGTACCTTTGTGTAATATCATTTAACCGAAAATAAGATCATATGCAAGATATAAAACTAAACGTTTGGTAGGGGTACACTATAAACTTCCAATTCCCTTTATTTTCGTTCTGGCTCCCCCCTTTCGCAATCAAAATATATGAGAGCACATACGTACATTTTCTTCCTCAACTAATCACTAGTTACTGTATTTTGTAAAAAATATATTAAAATAGTTATTGTTTTTTATTAAAAAAAATTCCTATATGTGAAAGAAGACAATTGTACCTCAATGCGCTGAATTCCTCAAATTATAAACATTCAATAATTGAATTGGTCTTCCTCATTATAAACGACTGTTGTTTACCTGGCGTGAACTCGTGTGATATTTATAACATTACTTACTTGATCGATGAATACACTCGAATGAAAAATGTTATCACGTGATATGTTAAAGAACTATTATAATCAATGTATTGACAGGCATATCACTCATTTTACTAAGTCCCACCCATTATTTTCATCTTTATTAAAAAACCACAGATGCCTTCAAACCAGGATCATTTTCAGCTGTAATATTTTCTTAGGTATAGCGCCTTTATCCCCGTAACAGAAATGTGTCAGAAAAATGGAAACTGTTTTGACGGTGTCTTTTATATTTACTCGTGTTCATTTCTCGTGTTCATCGTACAAGTAGGGGCCCCCAGAAAGTAGATACAGCATATCCTTTTAATTTTGTATTTAACGTTTAGAGAGACATTTTTAATGATCAACCAAAGTTTCAGTGTCAATCGAAGAATTATAAGCAAGATACAGAGCTCACAATTCTGCTATGTTTGAGTCATTTTTTTTGTTCACATGAGTTTATTATATTCAACTTAAGAATTTGAATCTTGGTATTTCCTATTCAGCATTTAAAATGTAAAAAAAAAGAATTGCCTCAGCTCTGTGTACAAACATAGTGAGAAAGCTCTGTATCTTGCTTATAATTCGAAGCTTGACACTCAATTGAAATCTGGTTAGTAATTAGAAAATTGTAAACGATTAAAACAGAAAAAAACATGCACTTAAAAGAATAAAGAGCACAATTCATTTTTCAAAATATATATATATATATATATATATATATATATATATATATATATATATATATATATATATCCGTCAGCGATATTAATCTCTATTTAAATTGAATACTCTCGAGAAAATGTTGAGCATGAAAAAAACATTGCATTAAATAACAATTAGGCAAAAGTCATACCGAATTACCAGTATAATTAATTGTATTTTAGTATGTTGTTAATACATTTTGCTTATTTAACACAGGTAAACAGTCAGCTGTCTGATTTACCGAAGTTTATGTTTGATTTGATACGTAAAAATTACAAAATAAAGGCTGTAGTTCCCAAGACTACAAAGCATAAATAATGAAAATGAAACCAAAATCAAAACAAGCTAACACCACCGTCAAAGGTGAAAACTGTCAACGCATTGAAATATTTAACCTCAATTTACTTCACAAAATTGACACCAATGTATCTTGCATGTTTCAAAGATTCCCTTCGCACGCGAACTGTTGCACTACGAAAAAATTCATCTTTGTTTACGTTTTACGACCCATTTATCATACGTCCAAAATGGCTGCTTTAAACAAAGAACGTCGTTTTCGAAATATGGAATACTGAACCCGAAGTTATGAACTGATTGAACAAACTCAATTACTATATTATTATTTTCGTAATAACTCAAAGAACAAGTGCACTTAAGCTAAAGAGAATGGGCCCTTTTTCAGTGTAGAAAATATCAACAAATTGCTTTTCCCCCGTAATATTTAACCATTGATGGGTACTTCTGATTGATATATGCACGCTTTAATATACCAAAATTAGCATACAGTTTAAAAAATTGAGGATTTTTCAATGCATATAAATAATCTAAATCCGGAAAATTCGAACCGAACCTACTTGAATTCTGTCTATTTAAATCAGAGGGAGGAGACATTTAAATCAACATTATTCTGTTGGTAGATCGATTGGCGCGATTGCTGAATTATACTTTATGCATTATTTTACGTCTGAAAAAAAAATCGAATAAAGCTTTGAAATTGCATATTACCATAGTGATCAAACAAACATTCCTGACCATGCAAAGTTGATGGAAAGCGATTTAAAACGTGTCAATGTTTTACAGTGATCACATTTGACAAACGTCTACCTGGATAGAACCCACGCGATTGTTTTAAATAATTTATTCCATGCGTGGGTTCAAACATGGGTCACGTAGGTAATCGCCTTCGCTTGCTATAGGGAAAACCTTGAAATTTTCATACGTTTTTCATTTTTTAGGTACCAGCCTAATGTAGTACAAACTTCTTATTTTCACAGGAGTTTTCTAAATGTATAATGCGTATTTTATCTTTTCCACAAGTTGTACTCGGTTAGGCTGACAGTAAACAAAGGCTTTGAAATGAATGCTCGTCCTCGATTTACTATACAAAATCGCGAGTGTCGGCTGACCCCCAATATGTCGTAAAGCTTTGTGTTTTTTATATACAGTAAATTCAGCGCTAAAACTCGTTGATTCTTATGGATTAGATATCAATAGGTGATGTTAGGTAAAAAAAATTATGCTTAATTTGAATCTTTATTTTTTCACTTTTTACCGGGGCCCATAAGTGCACTCGTCCTTTGAAACAAAATTAGCCCTTAGATTTTGCAATTTATATTTTCCTTTACATGAGGATGATTTATGCTAATTACGTTGAATTTGACTCAATAGTTCTTGAAAAAAAGATTTTTAAAAATGTACCCCCTTTTTACAGTTTCGAGGTTTTCTCAGCTTTGAATGCAAACTGGTCTTTATTTTGTGCAATTTATATTCGCCTTCCCATAAGGATGCGTTGTGCCAAATTTGGTTGAAATCGGACAAGCGGTTTTAGAGAGGAAGTTCAAAATGTAAAAAATTTACAGACGGACGGACAGACTGACGGACGGACAGACGGACAAAATGTGATCAGAAAAGCTCACTTGAGCTTTCAGCTCAGGTGAGCTAATAACAAACACCCATGCTCTGGGACGATAACTAAGCGATATCCTACGCACATCCATATCTAAATTACCTTTTGTTTAACCGAAGTACAAATATCTTTTAATTGTAATAAAAGCATGTCATCCAGATTGTTACAGATCGTTACTTAAATATGCAATTTATAATTTTCCAGTATATACATGGTCAACTTGGCATGGTTCATCCCAATGCAGTGTGTCGTGTGGTGGAGGGTTAAGAACACGAATTCGGACTTGCCATCACCACCAATTGTGTTTGGGATCGTCAACCAAGACTGAATCCTGTAACACTCAGCCATGTCCAGGTTCTTTTTTATGTCACCTGAGTCTGAGTCTGAGTCACTCAGGTGACCTATCGCAATTGATCTTCGTCCGTCGTCGTGCGTTGTGCGTTAACAAATTTACATTTTTAACTTCTTGTTGGCGCCAAATGTGAAAAAAGCTAAATTTTCAAAATCTTCATCTTTACTCCACACATGTTCTATTGTCAATATTCTAATTTTCCAGTATATACATGGTCAACTTGGCATGGTTCATCCCAATGCAGTGTGTCGTGTGGTGGAGGGTTTAGAACGCGAATTCGGACTTGTCATCACCACCAATCGTGTTTGGGATCGTCAACCATGACTGAATCATGTAACACTCTACCATGTCCAGGTTCTTTTTTTATGTCACTTAAGTCACTCAGTAGACCTATCGCAATTGGTCTTCGTCCGTCGTCGTGCGTGGTAAGCATGCGTTAACAGTTTTACATTTTCAACTTGTTGGAGTTATCTTCCTTTGCTTGTTCATATTTAGTAAATAGAACGTGTATATTATCCACTTTGTCTTTGTTTATCTATGAAAACATGTAAACATAAAACCTATCTTGAAAGTTAACAAATATGGGAAAATTATTTTCTATCAGAGTCCTGCACCTTTTCAATATTAGGTCATGCACAATATTATGATCTTTAAGTTTTTCGATAAAATTATAGGTTTCATTGTCCTTTTTGAAAGATTTCAGGGAGGGAGGTGATCGTCACTACAATATTATAATTTTGTTTACTCCAGATTGAAACTTAATTAAATACATACATGTATATGAGCCTTCTAGACGAATTTGTGTATGGGCTATGTTACCCAGGTGGCCGTTAAGGCCTATTGGCCTCTTGTTTAAAAATATGTAAAATGTTTTAAGATTACATATATAGTTATGTGTAATCATGTAATTGTCATCCCTCTCGCTAATATACCACCTCGAGCTCACTGTTCTGACATCATTGTTTTAAACTAACCGATTACGACCAAGTCGAACTCTGTGCCCAACTTTTATTAATAGTGTACTCTTCATTCAAATAGCATTTACTTGTTTTGCTCAGTTTTATGTTTCCCGAGTTTATATATATGATATTTTTTAGTCTTTCCGTTAAATGCCCGCAATAGCAGGTTATCCTATAGCAATTTAGAAATATATTTTTTTGGTCTTAACTTACTAAGACCTGTAATAATAGTAGATGGGTTGAACTTAACATAACTTGTGACATTACTGGCAAATTTTAATTCCATCTTTTGGAACTTAAAGTGCAAAGTTCGTCTTTATAATTTTTTGTAGTTATTTCCAATAGTAGAATAA
This sequence comes from Magallana ariakensis, assembly GCA_020458035.1. NCBI lineage: Eukaryota > Metazoa > Mollusca > Bivalvia > Ostreida > Ostreidae > Magallana > Magallana ariakensis. Next base: position 16,953,911 of record CM035816.1, on the reverse strand, counting down.
CTAGGTCATTTTTTGTTTTTATGCACAACAATAAAATTGAAAACAAAAAAATATCAAATAAAAAAATTACTGTACAACTCCTCTAGATCTTTAAAAGACTTTATAGGTGCTATTTGAAAACGCCGTTGACAAAATGTTTTTTAGTTGACGGTGGGTGGTCTAGTTGGCAAAATTCATCGCAGTGTAGTGTCACGTGTGGCGGAGGTGTGAGAACACGGACTCGAACGTGTAACCATCCGACTCCAGCCAATGGCGGTCATCAGTGTCAGGGGAGATCACTCCTGAGTGAACATTGCAATACAAGTCCATGTCCATGTGAGGCTGCCTTCGTTAAATTGCATTTTAATGTATCGGTATAAACACTTAACTAAGACAATTGATTTTTGAAGACAAAATTTACTCGGAATTTTTTTCACAGTAAATGGCGGATGGTCAAGTTGGGAAAATCCATCGCAGTGTACCGTGACTTGTGGCGGAGGATTGAGAATACGGACTCGGTCATGTACCAATCCGACCCCAGCCAATGGCGGACATCAATGTGTTGGTTTATTTTTCGGGAGTGAATCTTGTAACACACACTTATGTCCAGGTGAAAATATCTATTATGTTCTATATTAACATTAATAATACACCACGGAAAGTTGTGTTGTTTCAGCATTAGAAAGAGGAGTATTTTGCAAAAATTGAAAGCATTAATTTATGTGTAAAAAATCAATAAAATTATTTGGATATTTGATCAAAAATCAAAGCACGTTTTAATAATGCAGCAAATATACGTATTATCTGTTTTAAGTTTTCATTTCCATTACTTTTTGCTAATTATTTCAAGGCGTATTCATAAATACCACTGAGCTTAAAAATATCAAGCATTTTACTTAAGTAAGTCCCTCGTTACCGTTTCCATCACTTTCAGGCTAATTTTTATTAAAATGCATGTACCCATATATATCAAAGAGGTTCACGTGAAAAAAATGTAAAGGAAAAACGTTCAACACTTCATTGACACATCATTTCTTTATACCCGGATAAAATTAACAAATCAAAAACATATTTTTGTTCCGGAGATGTATAATGTGAAAATCTGATATCTTTTTTTTGTAATTTTTTTTTACGTTATCATCTTGTTTTCTTTCATGACGTTCGCATTGCAAAATCAAGGAGTACCTTTTAGTTTACGCCGTGTCCTTAAATCTTATTATATATATGGGGCGTTTTATCGGAGAAAATGAGTTTATGAAAACGAATTATTTTAGAAAATGTGCTTCGAAGTTTAGTAGGACAGAGTGAAGATTTGTTTAGTTTTACACAATCCCTTGGAAAAAAACAAAAACAAAACGGAGAGGTATACGGGATATTTGCATTGCATATGACACCGGTTAAACTACTTGAATGAGTTCTGCAAGGTGTTCCGAAACACCCGTACAATAAAGTTTTTAAAAGGTCGTATTTTTGTAAACATAAATTCCCACGAAAGATTTGCTTTCACTGTTTCACCAGGGAATGGGCATATTAAAAAGTAAATCTTGGCTTTTTTCAGATATCGATATAAACTGTTCTCAATTCCCCGATAGGTATTTATATTTACATATATTAAGAAATTAAATTAAACTGACAGAAACGGTTACTTACGGTGGACAGACTGAAGAGAAGAAGCATTAGTTACTAGTAAGCTCTAAAAGACCTCATATTTAACTCTTCCATTCATTATCAGAAACCATGAGATATACATGTCTTCAATTCTGGAGATTTTTAGTAAAAAGTGGCGCTCTATGAACACAAATAGATCACTTGAGCATTCTTTGAACGCTTTGAAATTGACAATTTTGTGTTTCGCTCATCGTCCATCTTATACTTGTAAGAGCGATTAATCGAGCATTGTCGTAAAACTTCATTCTCTTTGTATAAACTAATGAATGTGAAGTAATTTTCACAATCATTAAAACTTCTTTGCATACAACGTTTTCAGTCTCCACGAATACGACCACTACGACGCCACCACCGAGAACTAAGACTACCACGCAACCAGCAACCACAACCACCAAACCTACAACAATTATCTTGCAACCGCAAACAACTACCACAACTTCCGTGTCTCCACCAACTAACACAGTAACTTTGCCACCATCAACCACTACCACCACACCACAACCAACAACAACCGCTACTCTGACACCACGAACGTCTTCTACCACCACAAAGCCGCCACAAACAACAACAAAGTCGACACCAAAGACAACCAAAATAAAGTTTATTACAATACGCGCTGTCTTCAAATAAAGAGATAATGCATTTATTATCATAATTTGTCAATTTATTAAATTAATTAAGGACTATCTTTAAGTATCTAAGAGGAATAAATGTTTACCATGTAGGTCACTAATGTAAAAAACACTTTAATTTGAATATTTAGAATGTCATGGTGACTACTGAATATTACCAAAGAAATAATGTAAACACAACACATACGATACTTTGATATCAGGGTAGAAAAAAAGATGTCGCTCTTATAATTCGATATCATTAATTATTGGTACTCATATTTTGATTAACGATAACTTTGAAATGTTTCACCCTTAATCGTAACACCCGAGTGATTGTAATTTTATTTCAAAATGATCCTGAGTTGGTGACTAATTAAGTCAGTTATGTAAGCCCTATATTCAATTTTTCTGAGGTTAACATCCAGTTCCTTTAAATTTGCATTTCACTAGTAGATACGAGGGTCAATCAAAAAATACGAAGACTGTTGCCATAGCTATGTTATTTAACGTCATATTATAACTAAATTTAGTAGACATAATTTAGCAACTGTTTCAAACAATTTGAAATAAAAAAGGTTCATATATTCCTTCATTTCTAAGAATTATTTAGAATCTTATTCTGCAAAAATGAGGTCAAACTTTGAATTCCGTAAACAACAAAACCATATTATGTTGAAAGTTATATCTCCATAAATTGGGCTTAAAACCAACTAAAATTGAAACCTAAAATTAAAAAAATGATATGTTATTCTATAAACCAAATGATGACGGGATATATAGATTTGTTGAAGAGATATCAGTAACTAAAGACATATAGTCCTCTTTAAAATTGACTAAAAACATTGACGTCGCAAGCGATTAGAATCAAAGTACTGAAATTACTGAAAAGCGCTAAGCCTCGAAGAAAGTGTTAAAAAAATATCGATTGATATGAAAATACATGTAAAGAATCATATTTGAATCGGGATTTATTACATATATTTACTGTAGTATTTCAAGTAACTCGACAGTTATGCTTTTTATAAATTATATTCAAATCATAGGTTTTGGTAAATTTTCAAATTACAGATCAATGCAAATTGATAGAAAAATATTCCTGAAATATTGCATACAGAAAAACGAATCCTAAAAACACTGTGCCGGATAATTATGCCAGTGCCAAGGTGGCATTGTTGCACCCGTCTAAGCTGCATATATCGAAAAATTCAAATATGCCATATGATAGACCAATGCTTAAAGAGTTTATAATCACCTTTGTTTTCATTGTATCTGACCTGTCAGGGGAGATATTTATCTTTCAAAAATAAATTCCGATAGGAAAATAAATTTTCCCGTAGAAAAAACAGTATATAAATATATATTGTATATAAAATTCTGCATTTTTATATAAAACATATTATATATAGCTCGAAATATTATGGGTAAACGTGGGTATTGTGCCCAATGCCGATTATGAATTTTAATTAAACACCAGTACCAAATAACAGGTGATTGCTTTGTTTGAAAGAGCTTAGGCGACATCTTTTTTTTTTTACAATAATTAACACTTTAATAAGATACGAAAAGCAATTTAGTGTCTACTGACTAACACTTTTAATTTTTTCGTCCGGATAGAATTAGCAATATTCGTAGTTTATACATTTGAAACGTTTGGTACGGCGAGCGAGAAATTTCAAGGCTTTTTCGTTTAAAAACACTCAAAACCTATTCATAGAGTAGAATTATTCCAATTATTACTTAACACCTGAAACAAAACTCAATGCATATAACATCTATTTTTTATTTAAAATTCCAATTCGAAAGAAATCATCATGGTATGTTTTGGAGCACCAGTATCCGATATATAATAATGACATTAAAATGAAACTTATTGCCAACTTAATACTGGTAGAACAAATGTATCTGCATGCGGGATAACTTGAAGATAGTAAGTTCTCCCTACTGCATAGTTATGTGTTTTCCAGAGTACAACTTCTCCAGGGTACGACTTCTCAAGCATCCGCCAGTAGGTGGCGGTATATAGGAAACGCGAAAATGAAAGTGGAAGTAGGATTAGAAATCTGGCGACAAAAAAGCGCTGCAGCTATGCTTAGCGCTTTAAAAAACGAGGTCATATGAGCTGAAGGCGGTTGGTGTATTTTAATAAGAATTTTACGCTCCATAAGGAAGAATAATTATAGCATTCTCCTAAAAATTACAACAAAAAGGTTTTTGGCCCTTTCCAAGATATGTGGATACAGTTATTGGACAAATTACTTAATTTGGAGCATAACTTTATTTTAGTAAAAGAAATATTTTGCGTTTCAGTTCGAGCTCGTTGTGCAATAAACAGAGTATTACAATAAAACTCTTATTGTCGATTTCTGCATTTTTAGACATTTGTCCGAACTTTATTTATCTAGTCTAACTGTAAACCAACTTTTATTCGCGGCGACTTTATTTCGCGATTAACTATTAATAAACTGGTTTCTACGACTAATTTTCTAGACCAACACTTATACAGTTGTGATAAGAATCAAACGACAAGGGCTGGTTCGCGGCGAGAAATTCGCGTCAAACAAGGTTTTCGCGAACCTCGCGAAAATTTCTCGCACGCGAAAAAAATTGGTTTACAGTATTTTTTCATCTAGAGCACCAGTGTATGGCCAATAGTTTAGAAACTAGAACCAATTGGTACGGACAAGACCACCGAAAATATGATAAAAAATCAAATTAATACAATATTATGACAGCTGGAATATCCTCTACCAAGACAGTACTGCATGTAGTACATGTAGTACATTTAATGATTGTATTAATTAAGTTTAATAAAATACACAGAATACTTGATCTATTTAAATACTTGATCTCTTTCTTAGTGCTGCATAACGTTATCGCAACATTGAAGTTGACCCGAATTGTAATATGAGATAATAAATTATCTCTCCTTTTACAAGCTTTCGTCTTGTTATAAATTCTTAGATCACGAATATGAGCACGTTTAAACCGACCATTTGGATTATTGTATTAACCACTTTTTCATTAACATTAACATGAATTCATTGAAATGAACGTGTCTACGTTCATGGTGCCCTTCGAAATCTTATATTCTTTTCACGCAAATGTACATATGATAAACTCATTGTCACAAAATATATATATAGACATTGAGAATAAAGAAAATGACTTTAAATAATTGGTTCGAACAAGTAACTTAAAATGCATTGAACTTTTTTTGTTATTTGATTTTTATCTTATTTGATTTTTTCGAAGGGTTTAGTTTACTGTTGAATCATTAGAATCCATGGTGGCTTAATTTAAAAAAAGAAATTAGAAAGAGTTATCTTTCTTACTGAAACTTAAAAACAAAAAGTCTTACACGAAATAACATCCCAACGAAAAAGAGTGAAAAATATCATTCAAATATAATTTCTTTGGAATTTAAATTTGTATTGGATGGTCCTAAAATGCATGATTATCCACCTCCTTTACGGTGAATATGATGGAATCTATAGATTTACTGAAGAGAAGAAAGGCGCCGTAATTATGTTGCTATGTATATCGGTCAACAAGTATACAGCAGTTAATTTGGAAAACAATGTTTACCATAAATTTTCTTGTTCTGGCAACACTTACCCTGTTGGACTGTGGGCATAAAGGAGAAGCCCTAAATGCAAATGACAAGTAGTTGCTGTCTTCATAATTTTGCTTTTTTTTTTAAACAGTTAAATTAAGTGTTTTCATTTTTGCTTACTATCTTACAATGATTTTTAACATTTTTCTAGAGCAAATTGTTAATAGAGTTAATTTAGTTGAATGGGTCACGAGTCTTTCAAAAGCACCTTCAAATTTTAACTAGTAACTATATCATTCAACTGTTTCAAATTTTTATGTTTTTGCAAATATTTCTAATGCATAAAAATAATTAATAGACATAGTATGGTTAACAAATTACTAATCGGATCTACCTTAAATGTTTATATAATATATATTTTTTCAATCTATTAACTATAAATTAAAGAAAAAAAATCGTTTTACCTTAAACTTTTGTAAATGTTCTTTAATCTTTATACAAAACTCTTCGTAAGGAGTTAACTAAAATTAAAAAATGACCACAACCATCCATTCATCTTAAGGTATCCCACTCCTCGATGTTCTTGTATCGGAAAACTAGGGATGGATGGTCAACTTCATGAAATACCCTCTACTGTATGAATATTTTTAAAATCCAGAGTTTTTTAAAAATTTGATTTAATGAACATTTCTAGAATGAAACTTTTTATCAATGTAAGCTGGAACTATTTCCAAAGAAACTTAATGCCTATCTAAATTAAATTGTATAGTTAAAACCATGTCTCTATATCAGCTGTATATACATGTAAGACTTACCTCCGATTTTCACCGTCTTATATTTCTTTGCTTTCTACAATCTTCTTGTTGCATTTTACAGAAAAATAGACATATTTCATAAGCTATTCGAGCCATATACGCAAATCCTCAGGCAATTTTTTTTATTTAGCCAAAAACATTTTTATATCAACAATCGGTGAATTGGTACTATCATATAATTTATAGATATTATTTAACATCCATAAAAACAATAACAATTGAAAAGTGGGTTAAGAAATTCCCGGGTAGATACATGAGAACCATGTATACAGCAATGGGTCCTCACAAAAGTGCCTCTGTAAGATAAACATGCATTCGAATACAAAATTCATGAATAATAGGCGGGGCTCATGCAAACCCTATATTAACACGTGCGCAGACTAACGTGCTACTGGGCATCTTCTTCTCTGAAAGGTGTATCGGGAACTCCACTTTTCTCATTTAGTTCTGAAATATCCTTCCTTTATTTCTTCATGCTACCAATAATATTTTGTTGTACAAAAGCCACTATTTGAAAGACTTAGTATCTTTCAATTTTTTCAATCAACCCCTCTCTCTTTCTCTCTCTCATTTTGTCTCAAAATAATTTATACTTAGTATAACCCTACAAAACACAACACATATAAACGTAGACAACCTGTGCTTTAATGTGTCCTATATTTTGTTGCCCATTTTGAAGGGGACAATAACTCCGTGAATGAAGATAAGCGTATTTAGGGTGTGCATAATGTCGACATTGACAATATGTACATAGACTATAAGATATTTCATTGCAAAGTTCCTTATCTTCGTCATGTTCGGGATATTATTATACAAGCAAGTCGAGAGATCTAGGTTGTGTTTTTAATATGAAATAACGACTTAACTTTTTGCATGAATCCAACAAAAATTAGCAAGTCAAGTGAATTTATTTTTTTCATATACCTTTTAGGTTCATTTTTATTTATGTCGATCAATACAAGAGAAAATAATTTAAGATAATTTTAATTTTAGAGCAAGTTACCACTTGCGTTTCGGTTCATACTCATTTTCTGATTGTTATCTCTGAACATTATACGTAAATGATATAAGCCAATCACGTTCTGATCGATGTGAAGGACAGGTCGAGGCTTAATATCCGACTTAAAACATTTTTTAAATAATGGACAGTGTCAGGTAAACCTCTTAACAATGCTGTTTCTTTTGTTCACTATTTGGATATTTTCAGGCATGACCATGGGTGAAAAGCTCTGCTAAAAAATTTCAAATTTATTACCTTTTCTACTGTGCAACACCAACATCTCATCTTAGCTAATGAATAAAACATTCTATTTTTCAGTCTGTCCGTCTGTCTGTCAGTCGGTGCAAAGGTGTCCAGTCGTTTAGGTAGTATATAGGAATTTCCTTGTCCGTGTGCCTGTACGTCCGTCCGTCTGTCCATCCATTTTTACGTCTGCTTTGGCAATCGTGTCTTGTCAATGTCTTTATGTCTTTATGGAGAAACATTAGAACTTTATACTTCAAACAAAGATATGACCTGAGGATATGTCATTTGCCCATTTGGGCAAGGTTAAGGTCACTGGAGGGAAAATTGCATAATTTGTATCTGGTCTATATCTTTCTTATAGAGAAATTTTGGGAGTTCCTTCTTCACACTAAGTTTTCTTATGACTTTAGGTGTGTTATGATTTTGACCTAAGGTCATATAAGAAAGTTCAAGGTATATTGATGAAAATTCATTATATATATACAAGTACTTCAATGCTTCGTTGCTTCACTGTTATCAGTCATTTAAGATGTTTGATATTAAATTTGTTCCTTTTTGACAAATATATCGTCTTTTAAAATTTGTATTTCTTATCAATAGTCTTGTATTAAATATATATGATTACCTTTTACTATCCATTAAGTCTGTCCATTATTTTCAAAAATAGACATTTAAAGGGGCATGGTCACGATTTTGGTAAAAAATTATTTTCCCGATTTTAATGTTTACAATGCTTCAGTAAGGCAGTTTTAATAGGCAATCAAAATTTAAGTGTCATTTATTGAGTTATAAGCAAGTTACAGAGCTTACAATTCTTTGCTATGTAAACAAAGCTTTTGTTTACATTTTGAACGTTGAAGTGAAAACTCCAGTTTTAGACCGAAAATGAATGTGGTAGACGTTAAGATCTGTTTATTTATGCTTACAATGAATAAGATGGAAAATCAGCTTGGAAAAGAATTAAAACCGGTATATTGAACTAATGTAAACAAAAACAGGGCACGAGCCTTGTTTACATGACAAGGACTTGTGAGCTCTGCATCTTGCTTATAACGTCACTACTGACTCTCCAATTTCATTTGGTCATTGGAAATGCATTTCTAAAGCATTGTAAATAATAAAAACAGAAAAATAGAATTTGACCAAAATCGTGACCATGCCCCTTTAAGGTAACTTACTGGATTGATTTAAAAACTTGCATTGGTATTTCCTCGGTTTAAAAGCCTAAAAAATAAAGGATTACATAACAAAAAATGTTTTAAATTGATATTTTCTATTGATTATAATGTATGTTTGTTAGAACTGTACACAAAAATGTTATCTATATAGTCATATTTACTCAACAAGAGCACTAGTATATATACAATATTTAAAACCTAGAGCCGATTTTACGAACAAATACACACAAAAAATATGATACACACGTTCATTGCTGATATTACAATATATTAAAAAAAATAAAACTTTTTATACGCTTTCCTCTATTTAGACAGAGGTGAATTACATGTGGTAATAACGAACAGTGTTCAAATTCAAAAGTCCAAAAGAAAAGTACAAAACAGGAGCAGAGCAAACACATACCTCTTAAAAAAAAGAGGTAGGATCGATCAGGTGCCATTGAAGGAGGAGTGAGCATCCTCTGCTGACCGGTCACACCCGCCGTGTGCTCTTTGACGTAATCGGGAAAAACGGAAAAGTTCGTAGAAAATAATGTGATTATTTATGGTCTAACAATTAGTATGAAAAAACGTCACTCAGCATGCGATCCAGTGGAAGATTGTATTTGCTGACAAGGTTGTTGTATCGACCATAGAACTTACGAAAAGATGACTTCAAACGAGACTGTTGATAGTCCTGTTTTATCAACTTGTATGTCAGTAGCTTGTTTCGCCTTAGAAACTGTTCATACGAAGAGCATGCCCTTGCGTATCGAATTAAATGAAAGACAAAAACACCACATGCAGGCGATGAAGGTATATTGCTACATAAGTAAGGAAAGTTGACTATAGAAAAATTGAAGTCATCACGTTTATCATAAAGTTTTGTTGTTAGGTTACCAACAATGTCCATTTCTAGTAAAATATCCAAATATGAAACAGATGACGTAGAATCTGTGGTATATTTTTTTCAAGTTCACTGGGATATATCGACTCGACGTAAGCATGAAGTCGTCGATATACCTGAATGTTGAGTGACTTATTTTTTTCACGTACAAGATTTTGAATAAATTCTGCTTCATATTAATAAAAAAAATAGGTCTGCTAATAATGGGGCACAATTGGTACCCATGGGAATTCCAACAGATTGTTGGAAGACCTGATTTCCAAAAACTACATAATGGTGTCTATCAGAAACTCGAATATCTTTTTAATGTCAACTTCAGAGTACTTGTGTGCACAATCCGAATGGCTTTTAACAAAATAGTTTTGCAAATGACCGATGACAACGTAAGTAAATTTACGTGATCCATTTTTATTAAGTCACCTGAGTAAACTCAGGTGACCTATTGCTATCTGTTTTCGTCCGTCGTCGTGCGTCGTGCGTCGTGCGTTAACAATTTACATTTTTAACTTCTTCTTTAAAACTACAAGGCCAATTGTTCCTATTTTTGGTGTGAAGCATCTTTATGGTAAGAGGAATGTAAATTGTGAAATTGGTGGCTCTACCACCACCAGGGTGCCACAGGTGGGGCCAAATATGCAAAAAACAGCCAAATTTTCAAACATCTTCTTCTCTACTCCCACATATGTGAGGAAAAAAAATTCATGGTTATGATGTCCATGAAGCCCTCTACCAAAATTGTGAAATTCATGGCCCCTGGGTCAGGGGTTCAGGCTCTAGGGTGGGGCCAATATGGCCATATAGTAAAAATGTATTAAATCTTAGAAAATCTTCTTCTCTACTCCCATAGATATTTGTTAAAAACTAAATACATGGTTATGATGTCCATGAAGCTCTCTACCAAAATTGTGAAATTCATGGCCCCTGGGTCAGGGGTTCAGGCTCTAGGGTGGGGCCAATATGGCCATATAGTAAAAATGTATTAAATCTTAGAAAATCTTCTTCTCTACTCCCATAGATATTTGTTTAAAACTAAATACATGGATATGATGTCCATGAAGCCCTCTACCAAAATTGTGAAATTTATGGTCCCTGGGTCAGGGGTTCAGGCTCAAGGGTGGGGCCAAAATGGCCATATAGTAAAAATGTATTAAATCTTAGAAAATCTTCTTCTCTACTCCCATATATATTTGTGAAAAACTAAAGACCTGGATATGATGTACATGAAGTCTTCTACCTAAATTGTGAAATTTATGACCCCTGTGACAGGTGTTTAGGCACTAGGGTGGGGCCAATATGGCACAGGAAGGGCCCAAATATCTTGAAAACGGTTAAAAACCCCACCCCTAAACCATTCTTGTTCCTTGTGTTAAGGGCCATCAAATGGTATGTAGGTCATGGGCCTCAGGGGTGGTTCCTGACCCCCCTCAAACAGGAAGAGCCCAAATATCTTGAAAACGGTTAAGAACCCCACCCCTAAACTATATATATTCTTGTTCCTTGAGTCAAGGGGCATCATATGGTATGTAGGTTATGGGCCCTGGGGATGGTCCTGACCCCCCTCAAACAGGAAGTGCACAAATAACTTGAAAACGGTTGAGATCCCCACCCATAAACCATATATATTCTTGTTCCTTGTGTCAAGGGGCATCATATGGTATGTAGGTCATGGAACTTGGGGTGGTCCTGACCCCCCTCACACAGGTAGTGCCCGAATATCTTGAAAACGGTTAATATCCCCACCCCTTATCCATATATATTCTTGTTCCTTGTGTCAAGGGGCATCATATGGTATGTAGGTCATGGGCCCCGGGGATGGTCCTGACCCCCCTCAAACAGGAAGTGCACAAATAACTTGAAAACGGTTGAGATCCCCACCCCTAAACCATATATATTCTTGTTCCTTGTGTCAAGGGGCTTCATATGGTATGTAGTTCATGGGCCCCAGGGATGGTCCTGACCCCCTTCAAACAGGAAGTGCACAAATAACTTGAAAACGGTTGAGATCCCCACCCCTAAACTATATATATTCTTGTTCCTTGTGTCAAGGGGCATCATATGGTATGTAGGTAATGGGCCCTTGGAGTGGCCCTGACCCCTCTCAAACAGGTAGTGCCTGAATATCTTGAAAACGATTAATATCACCACCCCTAAACCATATATATTCTTGTTCCTTATTTATGTTAGTTCACCTGATATATAGTTAAGGACCCCTGGGAACCACATTAAACTTTGTGGGTCATCCCTACTTTATATGAGAGCCTCGTTCGTTTGGGAGACTTTATAATCGCCCCGATTATAATTACATCTTGTTTTCCCTTGCTTCTTCCTAATGGAGTTATCTTCCTTTGCTTGTTCATATGTAGTAATTAATCGTTAAATATAATGTAATTATTAAGAAGTTGTGTGATCAAAAGAGTTATGCAAGGCTATTTATCATTTAAAACAAAAACAGTTTTAGAACTTTCAAAATAAACAAATAGACTTGTTAATAGTAAAGTAATAATTGGCTAACTAAAATCACTGATATATAAAGGTAAAATGATTTTGGTATATATGCCAGATGGTGATTCTCAACGAATGTTGAATATTAAAAAACTGGAACAGGAGAAGTGAGTAACTCATGATGGCTTTTATCGATAAAGCTGGGTTTTTTTCGTTTGTTTAAATGCCCATAGGAAGAGTTTCTGTCTGCCCCAGGGGGATGGGGGATGGGAGGTTGTTTTAGATAAAACATGAATAATAGCCACCTTGTTATTATTATTAAATTATTTTCTATCAGAGTCTTGCACCTTTTCAATATCAGGTCATGCACTCTTTTATGATCTTTTAAGTTTTTCGCTAAAATTATAGGTTTAATAGTCCTTTTTGAAAGATTTCAGGCAGGGAGGTGGTCGTCATTACAAATTAAAATTTTTTTTATTCCAGAATAAAACTTAACTTAATGCATATATGAGACTCCTTGACAAGTTTGTGTATGGGTTATCCTACTCGGGTGACCGTTAAGGCCTTTTGGCCTCTTGTTAAAAAAAAGCAGCTATCAATTATGTCAAAAAGACGGAACTTTAATTTATTGTAGGGATGGTTGTATAAAGTGTATTTGATGCTATTGATTTTGGTAAAAGTTTGAGATTTCAAGTTTTCTAAAAGTTCCTTGGAATTCTTAAGTATCAAAATCTGATTTACAGCGCTTCTTGAATATACTGTTGCACAGTACTCTGGGCGTTTCTCCTTTACTGTTGTTAATATTTTGGTAAGGAGTAAAGAAAGAGGATTGGTAAACATTTACTGGAACCCGGTATATATCTTTGTTTGTAAGGATTTTTATGAAGTTTAGGTATCCAAAACAGGTAAGGTAATTCAAATTGATTTTGGTTGTTTGGAATATTGAAAAAGTCAAAACTGACATATGATTTTGAAGAATTTCTTCCTTGGAAAGAGAGCTATGAGTATAAGTTGTATTTCCACTTGTGGAATTAAATCCTAGCTCTCCTAATACATTTATACAATTTATATAATGAGCCTTACAAAGACATTGTTGTTTCCTGCTTTGTCAGCAGGGACCAGTACAAACTGATCGTGTAATCTATCTAGTTCTTTTTTCACTTCAAAATTATCAAATATAGAAGGATAGATGACTTTCATACTGCGCTTTAATCGCATAATACGAGATTTTAACATGCATCGAACACTTTTAGTCCATTCTCACAACGTGTCAAGGTCTTCTCTTTCATGTTTGGCCCATCGTTTGGCGTATTCCTCTACAGAATTCATAATATGTATGAAAGGACAAGTGCACTTAAGGGTCCCGGTAAAAAAATGAAAAAAATGAAGATTCAAATTAAGCATAATTTTTATCTCACATCATCTATTGATATTTTAACCATAAAAATCAACAAATTTAAGCGCTGAATTTAGTGTACATAAATAGTATAGCACGAAGCTTTACAACATAGTAGGGCTCAGCCGACATTCGTGATTTTATGTAGTAAATCGAGGACGGGCATTCAATTCAAAGCCTTTGTTTACTGTCAGCCTAACCGAGTACAAACTTGTGGGAAGAAAGACGTATTATACATTTAGAAATCTCCTGTAAAAATAAGTAGTTTGTACAAAATCAGGTTGGTACCTAAAATATAAAAAACGTATGAACATTTCAAGGTTTTTTCCTATAGCAAGTGACAGCTATTACCTACGTGACCCATGTTTGAACTCACGTATGGAATAAATTATTTCAAACAGTCACGTTGGTTCTCTCCAGGTAGTTTTGTCAAATGTGCTCACAGTAAAACATCGGCACTTTTTAAATAGCTTTATTTCAACTTTGTATGGTCAGGCCATCATTAAAAATATCTTTGTTTCCCGTAACCCGACCCTAAATTTTAAAGTTGGGTAGGTAGGTAGGTAAATTTTTTTTTCTGCCAGGGCATAATATAAAATACATTATAAATTAAAAATGAAAAAAAAAATTAATTACATAACTATAAAAATATGACTAGTTGTAAAACAAATTGTTATACTTGACTATATTAATGGAATGTAAAACAAATTTAATATCGAATTCACAATTTGATATCAATTGTTTATCTGAAATTTAAACATGTTTGATTCAATGACTAGATGTGCATGAATAGATTCATTATTATTTGTATGTTGATGTACATGTTAACCTATATTTAAATATCATTTAAATGATAATGTTCATACTTCAAAGTATTAATTAATATTTTAAAAATTTGGTTTATAAAATGTCTAAATGCTTATTCAAATATTTGATAAACTTAAGGTAATGAAATAAATGTAAATATTTGTGAAGTAGTATTTAATGATTTTACAATATTAAGTTTACACGAAATCACTACACTTGCATTGAATATCCTTCTTTGACAAGGAAATAATGTCTACACTAAGAAATATTAACCCAGATTTTAAACATAATGCCAGGAAAGAAAAAAATATTTAGATAACAATTTTTTGTAGATTTACTAATTTCACTTTAATTATAGTCATTACCGAAACCAACTCTTTTGTTTCTGTCGATTTAAAATTTGACGAACTCTTAAGAGAACTGTTTAAAATTTTCACAACGTAAAGAGTCTTTCATTTCACAAGTACCAATCTAATTTTTTGGAGACTTATTTCTCCCTAACAGAAAAGAAGAGGGAGTTTGAGAAATCAGGGAGCCTGACAGTATTTGATACAGCATAACCTACAGAAATGATGATATACACAGATTCAACCTTAATTGAGATTTGATTAAAATTTAAGCAAGTAATTAAAGCATAAACAACTTCTAAAAGTTTTAAAAACTTATCCAATCTTTTAAATTTAATTTACTTGATGCATTCGTACATTTTATAGATGAAATGTTTTTGTAATTGTGTTAACTAAGTGAAAATAAAATCAGTCACTCTACTTCTGTGTATTTTGGAGGTATTAGTCCAAATATTTGACCCAGTTACAACTGTTGTGTAGAGGATCAGATGGTTTTATGATTATTTTAGCATTAATTTGGCAGAGTCATTAACTAATTACAAGTTACCAACTAATTGTAATATCAACACTAAAAGTAATAAACATCGGTTGTTATTTTCAATGCACAGTGGCTATACGTTGCATCACCCGTATTTATATCCAGAAAAGATAAGACAATCGCAAATTATTAATTACAACAATGGTTAACTGAGGCTGTAGAAACGTCTTTTAATTAAATGATTATCATTTTAATGTCTCTGGGGTTAATTTACACGATCATGAACTCAGAATACAGGTCGACTTCAACTTCTCTTTCGGAGGAAATTCCGGCGAAGTTACCGATCATAAAGCGAGTATTACGCCCATGTTGATGATCAAGGCTAACAAAATGATTGTAAAACGAAAAAGATATAGGTCTTTGAAGCACTGTCATTCAAAATCTAACACATATACATCGTCTCAAAATAACATTTATTTACAGTAAACTATCATATAAAGATAATAAAACTTGATTTGTGAAAAGTTAGAGACTTTTAATATCAGGATCCAACCCCCTTAAAACGAATTTGAGTAAAATTAGGTTTCTTTAAAAAAAAATCTCTATTCAATTTGTTAAAAAAAAACAATTCAGTCGGCGGGTTTTAATTGGGTCGGTCGCGTTAGGGGAACATAGATATTTTTAATTTTGGCCCCAAGAATGTTTGTTTGATCACTATGGTCATATGCAACTTCAGAGCTTTGTTCGATTTTTTTTTTCAGACGTAAAATAATGCATAAAGTATAATTCAGCAAACGCCCCAATCGGTCCACCAACAGTTCGGTACGATTTTTCCTAATTTAGATTATCGATAGGCATATAAAAATCCTCAATTGTTTAAACTGTATGCTAATTTTGGTTTTAAGTGTGTATATAAATCAATTGTATCCATATGCTTATATTCCGGGAAAAAAGCAATTTGTTGATATTTTCTACATAAAAACAGCACTGTAAAAGGGCCCATTCTCTTTAGCTTAAGGTATCCGACCCATATTTGGACCTAATTTTTCTAACTCTGATTGCTAATCATGTATTAAATACTCTGATATTAATTTAAAGCATTTTAGATTAGAAAAAGATTTACCGAGAGAAATTTTCAAAAATATTATTAACTAAGAAGTAATTATTTAATGAAAATTGCATTAATGTCTATGGGGACATGCACATTTTTCAAAATAAAAATTAAATATTAAAAATATCAATAAATGCTTCTGTGGAAAGATGCATTTCATCATTAGGAATACAAAAACTATTGAAAATAAATTTTATACCGTATATATTTTTTTAGAATTAATTTTTATAAATTAAAAGCAAAGGGGAGCAACTCTTCAAAAAAAGGGAAAGGTCAATTATTAGGACACATTCTGCTCTTACATACTGACACTTAAACATGAAAATTATGTCCAAGTATACTAAATATGAAGCCCATATATATCTGTTATGCATCCAGATTCAATGAATCTGGGGCTATTATGGATCGGATACCTTAAGTGCACTTGTTCTTTGAATGCCAGTTGAAAGATCGGAGTTCCCTAAATTTTGGACATTTAAGAATAAATGATTTGAAGTCATCATTGTTTACTATAATTACATCCCCAGTAATAACAAGAACATGTTGGGGGGCTACCTTTCAGATTCTCGATGTCGAGGCATTCTAGAGATTTTTTGTAATTAAAAAGTATTGGAAGCAATGGTCCATGTATAATTGTAAGAAATACAAGGAGTCGTCTTCAACTTAAAAAATGGAGGAATGCATGAATGGGTCTTTTTGTGATAGATGATATTGCTAATATTTACAGCATCAATGCCTTTGTTGGCATATTGAAGTTTATAGAACAAACGTGGTTGTTGAATGTTGAGATTCATTCTGAAATATACAAAGTATTATAATATATCATAATATGTATGAGCAATAGATTTGCTGACTTTATTAAGGTATGTCTATAATGATCTTACCGCCTTTGTTTTACATTTAGCAGCACATTAAAATTCTTTTAACGACCAAACGTTTGATTTTGGGCTACCAGTTTGCGATAAAGGGAAAAAAATACATTTTTTTATTATAAAAATAGGATAGAAATACACAATATTGGAACATGTTCTCATTTACTAGTAGTTCAATGTTTTGTTGCTGCTTTGCTATATGTGTCATTTAAGATGCTTGATATTATATGTGATTTTTTTAGCAAATGTAGCGACTTAATTTGTATTTTTACCAGTAGCCGTCTAATAGATTAATCGTTTTACATGTCACTGTCCATTAAATTGAGTACTGTACATTATTCTAAATATTGGACGGTTCTTTTGTCCATTGTTAATGAAAAAAGGCACCTAGAGGTAACTTTTTTGATTTTTTTTAAAACTTGAATGGGATTTCCTCTGTTATAGAGCTTAATAAACATAAGATTACAAAACAAAAATGTTTTAAATTGATATTTACTCGTGAAGACATTTGTCTCTACATTAGAACTCTACAATAAAGTTTTATCGATATAGTCGTATTTCTCCAACAAAACAACAGAATATGGACAATAGTTAAAAAACTAGAACGATATTACGAACGAATACACCGAAAAATTGATAAGCATGTTCATCGTTAATATTGTAAAACCTTGAATACGTATTCCTCTAGTCTGTATTGAATGCTGAATTTCTTCTATAATATACAAAGTATTATAATATATATGAGTAGACGAAAAGAATAAAATTATTGGGTTTGCCATTGCCTGTCTTTGTGCTACATATGGTTATTGAAGCATTAAATTTGACCCTAAAATGTAATCCACGATAATAAATTCACGTTCGCAGTGGAGATCTTCAGAACTTTTGTCTTGTTCCGATTAACCAGATTACAAATATGACCACGTTTGGACCGATCGTTTGGATTATTATATTGACGACTATTTCATTTAGCCACGCTGGTAAGAAATCACGCAATGAGATTCATTGTTACAATATTTTGCCATAAAAATATAACAAGTGTAGCTTTCTATTTGCATTTTTAATTGTTAAATTTGAATGCGTATGAATGTTGCAGTAATTTTATGACCTTCGAAATATAATAACCTTATAAAGCAGAACTACATTTTAAATAAAATTATTGTAATACCGAGCGCAGCAAAGCGAGGCTTAATGGTAACAGGTTTTAATATTAAAAAAAATAGTGAAAAATGAGAGTTGAATCAGGAGTACAAACAGCTAAAAAAAAATTTCCAGCTCATGAGCGCCGTCATATTTGCCGCCATTTTGTTCAACCAATAAATGATCATGACTGGTGCTATTCGATGTATATTGCCTCTAACCTCTATTTAAAACTTTCCAATATTTCAATAATAAGAAGTTTAAAAACAAATACTCAATGCTAACCGTACATGTTACAAAAGTGTTTGAATCAGGACATATGGCTAGTTTCATGTATGTCTTTTGAAAAACATTTAAAGAAACAAAAGGCGCCGACTTTTTTGATACTGAATTAAACATTCCAAATTTATACAAATATTATTATTGAAAAGAAAAATAATACAATTAGTATTGAAAGAAAAGAATTAAAAAAATTTCGGAATCACTTTCCTTCAGCTAGGATATTTCCGAAGACAAACTTGACGTATGAAAAATGACAATAACAAACCGTCATTCATCTCAAAAATCCAGAAAACGAAATACAAATTCAAAGCAGAGCAACACGGACCTCTAAAAAGATAGAGGTAGGATCAGGTGCCATGGAGGAGTAAGCATCCTCTGCTGACCGGTCACACCCGACGTATGAAATATGAAGTCACTGTTGTAGGCTGAGGATGTTTAGTTATACAAGTTGGCCTATACTTTGGGTAGGGAAGCGGATTCAACTTTGTACGTTTCAAATGAATTTTGTTCTCTGTTTTACAAAATCAAACTGTACTGTCTCTATTTAAGCAAAAATTCTGCATTCGGCCAAACAGTCACACCGTTTACATATTACGATATATGGACACTTCTTGCTATATGTATATGTATAAAAATATTGCGTCCTTTTGCTCGTTACTGTATCTCTGACATATTTATAGTTTCGTTCTGTGTTTGCCGTACATGATACAGATGCACTTATACCTACGCACTTCTAAAGGCAATGTTTTAATTAATATTGTGAAAGAGTATTTCTTAAAAAGTGTTTTGTATTGCTTCTAAAGTAATCTTTTGTCATTGTTGTTCTTTTTTTAAACTTAAAGTTAAAATAGCTTTATGCAAATGTTACCTTGTAAAGGGGATTCTTTATATGATAAAGCCCAAAAATGGCCACTATCAAGCAGACCTTTTAAAAAGGTATTTTCAAATTATATTTGACAAATGAACATTAGATTAAGACGTAGTTTTGTTGGCTAAAAACAGTTTATTCAAATGATAAAGTAAATTATATTTTGACCTCCATTGGTCAGACACACGTTGTTGCAACCTTTGGACGAAGTACCAAAGCAAATAGTTTGATAGGAAATACAGTGCCGATCATACCTAACCTAACAGAAAGTAAACCCATACAAACCCTGGGTTTACTTTTGGGGTTTACTCTGGATTTACTAGCGCAGACCCAGAGTAAACCCCAAGTAAACCCAAAATAAACCCCGTTTAGAAGTAGACACCCGAGGCAGACGCTTCATGTGTATTTGGAATATACAATAAAAAGATGGGGCTGCTTCACATTTCAATGTTTAAAGAGAACCCCAAAAACAAAGCGCAAGTAATTACCAAAAGTAAACCCTGAGTGAACTCAAAATAAACCCCAACTGGACACAAATTTTCGAAAAGTAAACCCGGTGTAAACCCCTAGTAAACCCTGAAAGTAAACACGGAGTTTAGGTTGGGATTACTCTGGTGTAAGGTTGGGTCTGATCGGTACTATAATGCCATTTTAAAAGAAAGGTTTTTTTTTTTTTTTTTTTTTTAGAAAAGCGGTTTATACGTAAGTACTTTTATTGTGACAACTTTTCTATTTCTGAAATAGATCTGAAATCCTTATTTCTTTTATACAAAAAAAGCATTTCAATATGAAGAAAAGTATACTTATGCAAGATAATTATGTCGAGATGCATATTTCAAAATTTTCAAAGAATCTAGATCTGATTTTGATATGGGTAAAAACTACTAATGCAATCTTCAAACATTCAAGATGCACCATCATTTTGTAGACACCCTAGTTATTACGTAAACAGACGAAACAACATGCAATGATTGGTTAGAAATTTAAATACGCAAAATTACCTGAAATGTGATATAGATTTATTTTTGTTCCTAAAACCTTCATAAATATCGATTAAATGACCAAAAGTCTAAGATAATTAAATATGAATTAAAATTTTTATTACCAAGTTGACATCTTTTTTAATTCACATTCCAAGTTGACACCTTTGTAAAGATACAAACCCAGTTTGAATCCTGGCATTCTTGGGGGTCTTGCTCGGCATCCTGTGGGGAGACAGGAACTAGATTTAGAACTCGTGGTTGTCATCACGTGATGATGGGATTCCTTGAGTTTTCCCACGAGTGTCCTATAGAAGGCGGTGAGAAACAGACTTGTGTAGGCGATTGTTCTTCAACTTTGCCTACCATAATAAAAACAACACTGCCTCAAGGTAATATTATGGATCTCAAAAAGTGCCATAAGTTTAATAAATTAAAGTTATTTGTAACATGTTTTCATAATGTCTTCATATGAAAATCTATAAGTGGTGTTTTATTTTGGTTTGGGGGTAT
Source organism: Magallana ariakensis (assembly GCA_020458035.1). Classification (NCBI taxonomy): domain Eukaryota; kingdom Metazoa; phylum Mollusca; class Bivalvia; order Ostreida; family Ostreidae; genus Magallana; species Magallana ariakensis. The sequence continues at coordinate 16,932,739 of CM035816.1, read as the reverse complement.
AAAGTTTTGTGGATTTAAAAAATATCCAGCCACGTTCATTTGAAAGCAATGGTGTTATCGATACAGCACATGTAAATCATTCCAATGTCCATTTAATTTCCACTCAGTCACGAAATTGCTAAACGAATAATAATTAACAACAGAAATGTAAGCAAAAGAAAAAAATCAAATGTATACCCTCCTTCGATCAAAATTATAACAACAAATTGGTGGTTTACATGGTAAACAACAGAGTTATTTATTGAAGAATGGTTTGTTAGTTAAACGGTATATAATTTTTAAAAAACTCTTTTTGTAAAGATTGAATTAACCGCTTTATATCAAGAAATAGCGTCAATTATGACCTAAATTGCACAAAACTAAATGTTAATTAATACCAACTTATTTTCTGATTTATAGAATTAAATTTCTTGCCTATGTAAGCATCATAATAGACAATGGAGATAACGATTTAAAAAAATATGTTGAATATTGACGGCTTTACGATTGTTTTAGCTTTAGGTAATTTACGGTACTTTTCATTTGTATATACTAATGTGTTAGACATTTTTTTCGGAACATTTGAAAGAGTTTTGAAAATACTATGTGCATTTTAATCTGCTTCTTTGGTATTAGTGAAAAAGCTGTACAGTACGTTTCAATGAAAAGTTACATAAAGTTATTTGTCATCCTTTCTTTTCAGCTTCAACGACTTCTCTGCAGAAACAATCAACAGTAAAACTTGCTACGCACACTCGAATATGGCAAACTCTGGTAACACTGAAAGGAAAATAAAGTTGTTCATATAACATCCAGTTTTATTTTGTTTCATTTGTAAACCTTCATCTTACCTTCTCTTCATCTGCCCTCTTTGTGCTTACATACGGCATCAAAGTCCTAATACACTTCCTCATCTACCTCTGTCTCATACTGATGACTTTGGTGAAGCCAACCAATATGACTCTGTATTTCTTATCCACGTTTAATTTGGGCGGACTACTAATTAACTTATTACTTTTCATTGCAATATTTTGTGGTTAACTTACCTTGACTCTCACCTTCCCTAATAGCTTGTGATTAGATTTGTAAGAAGATAACTATGGGAATAGAATTGTACTTGTATCATGTATGGTCAGCCATAATTGTCAAAAGTTTTATTTTTCGGGGTTAAAGTTTATTGGATTTGCAGGAAACTTTTATATTTGCCTGCTTTAAGAACTTCTTCAATTTCTTTTGAAATCGAATGTCTCCATACTATAACAGACAGAACCGAATCAACATAAACAAATTAATTTGCAATTAGTCAGTATTAAGAAATTTGTGAATATTTATAACCGTATTCCTTGATCTTTTTTCAATTGTTTTAAACATTATTTTAAAGCGTTTTCTGCATTTTAACGGCAATGGTTATTCCACTGCATAAATAGATTATATTTACTTTGTTAAATAATGTTTTCATTATGCATGAATTATTTCGTTATCGACTTTGAGCTTTATTGAAAACATGAAATGCAAGGACAGGTGTTAGATTGTTAAACAGTGAACTAACTTGGTTAAATTCTAGTAAGAGTTTGTAGAATTCACAGTTAATTTTAAAGGTAAATTCGTTGATATTGGTTCATCTAATTAAGACTATTGTCACTGTCTGACATCGATGACAATGTGATTTATTAAACAAACTCAATATGGACATCAACGATTAGGAGTATTAAACAGTTATAAAGATTTGTGTTTTTCTTTCAATTAATTATCGATAAAAACATCAACTAACTTTCAATGAATGATATAAGAGGGTTTTATCACAATTGTTGACCTCTTGGCTTTCCACACTGTAACAGTTGTTCAGAAATTGCAATGACATATAAATATATGTGTATGATAAGGAAAAAGCCAGTGTTACGTTAGGACTACATTTACAAAGAAATGAATTTTAATTGTTGTATTATTCTTGTTCTCGGATATTTTGTTGGTGTTCTTTCTGGTAAGACAAAACGAATTTTTATATTTTCAGTAATATTTAAAGTAAATGAAAATTGATAAAATATGCAATTTTTCATTATATGGCTCTTTACCTTTTTTTCTTTTTTGGCAATATAAAACAACTGCAACCTGTCGAAATTCAAAATGTTTAGGTAGGCTACATATTGATTTTCAAGTAGAGACTCACTGGGAGTGTCTCTATGTCTAACAAGACATATCAAAATAAACAACTAATCTACAGGTAAAACGTGAATGCTTACAATACTTGTATGAATGCAAATGAACAAAAAATAATTTGATAATTCGTTTAATGTTATCACCCTTCATCGTAGGTTTTCTATTTTGAGGATGATGTTATACGTCGAATTAGCTCTGTATACCATAACTTCGCTCACATGAGTCTTAAATCTTATTGTGTTATTCGAATATATCACAAACTTGAACTAGTGTAAGTTTTAAAAAAAAGAAAGTTTTTATATCATAAATACCTGGATTTATTTTTGAATCATTTAAATAAATTTGTGTAAAACGGTAGTTTCAGTAAAAGATGGTGAGCGGCATGAACACAGAGGTTGGTCAACCTGGCATGATCATTCCAGATGTAGCGCCTCGTGTGGGGGAGGTGTAAGAACACGTGCTCGGACGTGCCATGGTGGGCGTAATTCAGATGACCGACATCATTGCGGGGGCGATGCATACAGGATTGAATCTTGTAACACACATCCATGCCCTGGTATATTTTCCCACCTTTTCTTTAACAACACACTATTCTTTTTTTAAATGAAAGGAGTTGTCCACTTTAAGTAGCCGTGTCCCTTTTAATTCACCCTTAATTTACTACTTAAACATAAACATGTGATATTGGTCTTTTTCATTGTAAATTTCAAAACGTTTGTAATGAAAGTCGTGTGTATTTATAAGAAAGAAATGTGTACTTAAAAAAGCACGATGTATTTTAAAACACTTATATCTCGCTTAAAATTCCTTTATATTTTTCACCAATCAGACTATGTTTTATCTTTGACATAGAAGTGGGTGGACACATTTAAAATATATTCAAAGTAACAGGATTTACAGCATCAGTTTTAATACAGGGTGATCCAAAATATCTGGCACTGTTTTGAATGCCCATTACAGTTTAAAAGAGCAAATTTAAATTTTGTGAAACATACATGTATCGTATGAATATACAAGGAGTACAGTTTTATACTCTGTAGGTTAAGTGCCGTTTGAATGCTTTACATTGCAGATAATATAGTGTTTATGACAAATCGCCATCGCATCCTGTTTTACACTTCTGTTTGGTTTAGTTCCTTTCCATATTTCTTTCAATTAGCAGCAGCTCTTATATTTAATTTTTACTTAATAACTTGATAATTTAAAAACATCAAATGAAAGATCCCCACCCCAGGTTTACACCAGAGTTATGAGTAATGCAGCAGTAAGTCACGGTCTGGGGCTGTATGGTTAAAACAGAAATGATACTTTCTTCAATATTCTTGATGTGTTTAGGGTAAATTTTTCACGCTTTGATCTACTTTTACTCTTAAATTGTTACTTTGGATATCATCGAATACACTTCTTGCTAACATATTCAGCTTTTGTAAGATGATCAGTTAGAGAACCTGGACAAAACAGAGATCTTGATTTTCTGAGTTGTCCATAGTTCTTCCTTCACTATATAAGCCTGTATGGTGATCTCTATATGTCTTCCATCTTTAATTCTTTACTACACTACTACCAGTACTCTAAACAGTGTTTATATGTATGCAAATATGTATCATGTATCATTATAGAACGGATTATAGTTTAAGGTGAACAAGTCTCAAAGTACAGTAGCTCTATTTTGTAGCAATTCTAAACAAATTTAATTTGTTTTATATCTTTGGTTGTATTTTAGTAAGTTGTTGTAAGTTTAGTAAAATGCTGTAGTTTTTTTTTTGGTGAGGTTTTAAATGTAAATGCTTGCTTCGACGGTAAAAAACCCACAATGAATCTAAATAATTGACAGCGAAATTAAACTTCGCCGTTATAAAAAAAATACTATTTGATGAAAATTACCATATATTTTCAGAAACACGTGCTCGTAGTTCGCGTTGCTTCTTACTTTCTAAAAACTTTTATTATCATTTCCTTTTATATGTTCAATTGGTTTAGATTTGGAATGTCAGAATTTATTATTTGAATAGCTATATCGTGAATATTTTGTTACTGCATGTAATATTGTAATACCCCTTCCACATTTTGTGTAAAATCTGATCATCTTTGACACTCCGGTATAACGACTCTGACAAAATTGTTCTGATATATTCATTTTTTCTTCCTTTAAGATGTTTTTTGAGCTGTCCATTTGGCACCAAAAAAAAAACCACAACTGTAAGATTTTGGCATGCTAAGATAGTGTTACACCGGAATAAGAATATATGGTTAAATGACACTTAAAAAACCTGTTGAGTTTCACAAATATTTTCAATACTTTACCTTGTGGATACAAATACTATATTTGATAATAATAATAATGAATTCTCTATTAACAAAACTTTCATAAAAACAGACAAATGTTATGATAAAACACGTCGATGGGACCAGATATATAAGGTTGTTAACTTACGATTTCAGAGTTTAGAAATAAGAATACGGGTTTCATCATTTCCAATACTACTTCATTTTAAAGTTACAGTGTAACCAAACAAAAAAAGACAACGAGTAAACGTTAACAGTGTGAATTACTCCCTTAATTTTTATTTATATTCATGAAAATTTCAATACCCTGCTTATAAAAAACGGCTTTAATTGTTATCTATAGCTTTTATTTGATATATAATTATTTCAAGTAAAGTAAAGCAAAGCAATGTTTATCATGTTTGATATATATTCAAAATTTGACAGGTGACCGTGGTCACGATATAACAGGTTAAAAATACTACTCCTTTGCCCGCCTCGTCAATCTTTATCTATAACGAAAATCAGAATACTAATACCTTTACAGATCTACAGAAAAAATGCTTATGTTTTGAAAAAGAATAAGTATGGCAAATATTTTAAGAATTTAAATATTTTTAGATTCCAAAGAACACGTGCATTGGTCAAGCTGGTCGACCTGGCATGGTCATTCAAAATGCAGTGTTTCGTGTGGGGGAGGGTATAAAATACGTACTCGATCTTGTCATGGCGACCATCATCGGTGCTCGGGATCGCTAATAAGCACGGAACCCTGCAATACAAATCCATGTCCAGATACAGGTAACAGACATACATATGTCGACGGTGTCAATCGCATGATGCATACATGTATATCATGCGCTTCTTACAACAATCCTGTAAAGGTCAATCATTCCTATCGATCATGAAGTTCAGTTCACTGTTTGTTGAGATAAAAGAAACATTAGCATTATTTACAATGTAAACAATAAAGCATTTGTGCATACTAATTCTACTGTCTACATTAATGATGCTGTTCACTTAAGGTTTGAGTAGTCAAATTCGGATTGTTATCAAATTCAATGTCATGAGTAAAATTTGTTCTGAACACAAAAATGGTTTATAAAATGATTTATTATTGACATTAACATTCATTATATTCACTATATTATTGAATTAAACTCAAACAAAAATAGACTTATAGCAGAACGGGAAATTCGGATTTTTTTTTTAAATATTTTTTTCCACCTAAACATTTTGCACTATAGTAATAACAGTTAAGATTTAATATGTTAGTCAATATAGTTTTGCAAAGTTTCTGTTTGTTTTATCGCACTTATTATTTTAGATAATCGTATAACACGCAATAAAAAATATTTAAAAATGCTTAATCTTTCTCGTTAAGGATGCCGTTTACTCAGAATGAAAAAAACCCCCCACAAATCCACTAATGATATCGAAAAACTATCTATTGTATGTTAAAGACCTTTGATTAAAACATCATTTTTTAAAATTAAAAAATAGGTCAATGATATACTTTCTGATTTAGTGGCCGTTGAATATTTCTTGAAAAATTCCTCAAAATTCCTCAACATTTTACACTCTGATTGGGATTTTCTTTATTGTGAAAATGTTACAAATACATAGCATAACGATTATTTAAAAGAATCATTGAGATAAAACTAACCAAAAATATGCAAAATTATGTTGATAAACAAATTAATCTTCTTAACTCTTAATATTATAGTGCTGCCAAAATGTTTAAGTGGACACCAAAATTGGAAACACTTAGTCCAAATTTCATCTGTTTTGCTTTGTCCAAATTTCCTCTGTTTTGCTATTAGGCTATTCCATGGTGGTGGTGTTGGTGTTGGGGGGGGGGGATGAAGTATATTTATAACTTCACTATTTTTGTTTCAGCCTAATTCCATAGTGTTGTAAAAATTTCAAATGTTATGCTAATAATAATTCATTTTATTAATACTTTTTTGTGTGAAAACAAATTTTACTCATGACATTGAACGATGTAACAATTTGACAACTCAAACCCTTAGTAAACAACATCCTGAAAATCCTAAGGTAAATTAATTCGTGTGCTAGAAGTTATGTAAACAATATTGCTAGTGATAATCTAGTAGACTGTGATTAATTATTTCAGTAGGCAGTCGATGGTCAACTTGGCATGATTCATCTCACTGCAGTGTTTCATGTGGAGGAGGGTATCGAACACGCACTCGGTCTTGCCATCGCCATCATAAAAAAGACGATGATCATCACAGACATGATGATCATTACAACCATGATGATCATCACAACCATATCTGCCAGGGACCGACAACCAGGACTGAAACCTGCAACACACAAGCATGTCCAGGTAATACATATTTCTATATTTCGGAATTCCACTCACAAAATTAAAAGTAAAAAATTAATTATTTTTTTAAATCTTTATTTATCCCAATTTTGTCCTCAAAGTTCTCTTAATTTTTCAACGGCGCGTTCAGGATGTCCTCCTCTCTGAACGCGTATTTTGTCATTTCCATGTTTTCATTCAAGTTATGAACAACCCAGTATTGTCATAAATGTACAATTATCAAACATCAACTTGGTTCATCGTTTCTTCAAATTAGCAAGCGGTAACTGTACGCTAGCGTTTTCAATCTGTGTTCAATTAGCGTGTTTTGGATTATATTTGACAAAGATGTCGTTATCACACTGCCCTATATGTGTGTGTTTATCGTAAATTTTCAGCTTGACAATAGTCTTTAGCTTTCGAAGCAAAAAGTTAAAAAAATATTACCGGGGTTAACAAAGAACATTATTTTGTAAAGCACAGCACAGTATTTTTTATTTCCTCATATTACAAACATTTTCAATAAAACATCCATTATTAATTAAAAGCAGTTTTTTTCTCCAGTTAACGGTGGTTGGTCGAAATGGCAAACCCAATCTCAATGTAGCGTTTCATGCGGTGGAGGAATAAGAACGAGTACTCGAACCTGTAACAACCCAACACCAGCTTATGGCGGCTACTATTGTTCAGGGTTATCGACACAAATTGAATCTTGTAATACGCAGTCATGTCCAGGTAATTTGGGCTAAAACAAATATGTAGAAAATGTGTATGTGTAGTGCTGCGTATGTATAATGTTACACAATTTTGGGAAATAATGATTTTATTGCTCCTAAATCAATGAAGCTTTTCTATAAAATTTTAGGTACAGTGCTTTAATTCATATATATTTTTTCAGTCAATGGTGGTTGGTCAAGATGGCATACCCAGTCTAAATGCAGTGTTTCGTGTGGTGGAGGAGTCAGAATAAAAGCTAGGACATGTACAAACCCACCCCCTGGCCGTGGTGGCCAACAGTGTATAGGAGCATCGACCCAGAGTAAAACTTGTAACACAAAACCATGCCCGGGTAAAAAATTCCACTATATTCGACCTTCATATAATTCCTCAGTTTAACAGATACGAAAAATACTCATGAGAGTCATGTTATTTTTCTTAAATGCTAACTACCTTTATTACCGCATGTTAAAACACACACACACACACACACACACACACACACACACACACACAAAAACCCCAACATTTTTTGTTTAAACTTTCCAAGGATCGGAAATTTTGTTACAAAAATACCGTGAAAAGGGTTTACATAAAAACCATAATGAAAATGCACAACTTTTCAAAACTTTCCTGCATATGATCGCATCTGCACTAGTGCCTGATGATGTAGCGCACCCATTCAAGTTCCCTGTGAAGGCAATTGCTTGTGCAATTGTATTACACATGTACCATCTATTTAGCAGATACATTATCCCCACTTTTAGTTATATCCATTCATTTAGACCTTTCTTTAACAGGGCATTCGAAAGAATATCAAAATTTAAAAAAATAGCTTAGAATTTTTAAAAACTTCAAAGAGATAACAAAAAGAAATATAAAACAATTCCATTATTATAACATCTTTTCGTAATTAGTCTGAATTATTGTTTGCTTCTTAGGTGACCTTTTCTATTAAGCATAGACGCACGTTCTCATTGCTGTAGACTTGTTTATTAAGCTAGGCTAGAATTCTTCTTTACCAAAACCAAATCGCTAAACAATGGGTAAATAAAAATTGGTAGGACTTGCCTTAATTTTCCGCACGGAAAACGTTCAAATTTAAGTCCTTGTATTTTGCCGAATACTGAATTTTAAACGTAATGATTTTCATCGTTTGAAACCCCCCTTTTCCATATTGCTGGATCCGCCTCTGCTCCGAACAAAATTATGGATCCGCGCATGCTGTGTGTCGACCTCCAAACCAATATTTTTGATAAAATATATGCTGATAAACCCGACCAACTTCATGAATATTATATCACAAATTACGTCTGATAAAACAATCATGTGTTCAAGTTTGATAGGTAATCGCCATTTTGGATTATCAATAGGTATCATATATATTTATTATATTTATATATGTTTTTATGTGAAATATCAATCAAATGTATTTGACAAACACTTTGTTTATTATACACATGTCATTTCTGTCACGTTAATCGGAATCACCACAGTATATATCATGTTTTCTTTAAACATTGTATCATAAAGCACCACCCATGTGAAAACTGTCGTGCCTGATAAGAGAGATATACTTGAAAAAAAATGTGTATGTGTAGTGCTGCGTATGTATAATGTTACAAAATTTTGGGAAATAATGATTTTATTGCTCCTAAATCAATAAAGCTTTTCTATAAAATTTTAGGTACAGTGCTTTATATATTTTTTCAGTCAATGGTGGTTGGTCAAGATGGCATACCCAGTCTAAATGCAGTGTTTCGTGTGGTGGAGGAGTCAGAATACAAGCTAGGACATGTACAAACCCACCCCCTGGCCGTGGTGGCCAACAGTGTATAGGAGCATCGACCCAGAGTGAAACTTGTAACACAAAACCATGCCCGGGTAAAAAATTTCACTATATTCGACCTTCATATAATTCCTCAGTTTAACAGATACGCTCTATGAAAGTTGTGGTATTATAGTACTAGATAACACGATAACTAGTTATCAATGCAAAACGTGGACAATGGAATGTATGGATATTACATGTATTTAGTTGATGGTGGTTGGTCGAGATGGCAACCAACCAGTTGCAGTGTAACCTGTGGTGGGGGAGTGAAATCTTTTGCTCGGACTTGTACCCATCCATCTCCAGCTTCTGGAGGACACAAATGTCAAGGGCCGTCGACCAAGAGTGAAGTTTGCAATACACAGCCCTGTCCCGGTAATAATCTTTAAACAGTCAAAATCGCAAGTCATATATTGTCGTTGAATAAATATCCTATATGACTTGAAGAAATAAGGGAATGACGTTGTAAAGGTTATGACCGCCTCTCTATTATTCAACTTTTTTTTTAACTTCAAATAAATAATCATGAGTACGGATTGAAAAAAAAACCCGGTTTATAATCAAACCATAAAAAATTACCATAACGACGCTAAAAAGTAATTGTACAGCATAAAATAATATATTACATGTATGTATAAATTATGTGTCTTAAACTATGTTAATTACTTTATTTAATTAGTTTAAACCAGAAATGTATATATTGAAAAATAGTTATAAAATAATTTGAATGGTGGCCTTTTTCGGAAAAAGTTAATAGTATCATTAGCTTAAACATTCCATTATTGTGATAAAGTAGTTATTATTTAAATTTGTTATTTCTTATTTAAATGCATCAGCAGTTTTAACAATGCATTATTGTTTGGATTTTCTATACATTGTTGAAATATATATTTTGGACTTCGAGAAATCTCTACTGCTTGAAAGAGTACTTTTGCCATGTATTTTAAGACACGTGTCAAATCTATACAGATATGAATTAAAAAGCTGCAAAATAAGCCAAATCAACGTGCCTTATGTATAATTATAATTATTAACAGTTAATGGTGGATGGTCTAGTTGGCAAAATCCATCGCAGTGCAGTGTCACGTGTGGCGGAGGTGTGAGAACACGGACTCGAATGTGTAACCATCCGACCCCAGCCAATGGCGGTCATCAGTGTCAGGGTAGATTAGCCCAGAGTGAACATTGCAATACAAACCAATGTCCAGGTGAGGTTGTGTCTTAAAATGAATTGTATTTCAAAGTAACTGTAATATATATATTTCTTTAAATGTACACTTTTATCAAACGTTTGTACACATAATAACCCAATTTAATATAAGTCCTTACTAAAACGGATACTTTTAGGTGGTGTTGTATCAAAAATGCCTACATGCGACTATTGAAATATTTATTTCGGTGTCTGTAATTATTTGTAGAGATGTTGCACGAAGTGTTTATGTCGGAACTAGTATATTTCATGTCTCTGGTTATAATCTAAAATTAAAAGTTTTCGATCAAAAGTGTACCTTGGGTTAGGAAGCACCGCATTTAAAACTAATATTATTTCTTCTGATAAATGCTACCAGTATTTAATTTAACTACTAAGATTTATAATTGTAGACATCAGTTCAGTAATTTAATATTAATATTAAATATTTTTTTAATAATTGATTCCATTGACTTATAAGTTAAAAAAACATTGTTAGTTCCAACGACTACCACTACTACATCGACAACTACCACTACTATACCGACAACTACCACTACCACACCGACAACTACCACTACGACACCGACTACCACTACGACACCGACTACCACTACGACTACCACAACAACAACTAACCCTCCAACTACAACAACAACGTCGACACCATCAACAACGAAAATAAAGTTTATTACAATCCGCGCTTTATTGAATTGATTCAAATTATTTAGGCTTTTTCCAAACAGAAAAGCCTTTTTTTCATACAATAAAAGTTTCATAAACCTTGAATATCAAGATGTTTATTGACTTAATTAAAATTGCCAAGGTATAAATTCAAAATAAGTTTTTAATTTGAAACAAAGGGCTTGAATAGTAGAAATAAATTCAAATGCTACTGTAAACGTATTGCATTTTACTGTAAATTCTTTAAAATGTGTTTAAAATAGTCTTTATATATTTTCAAAGAGATGCATGTTTTAGTGAAATTTAACTATTTTTATTTTGGTTTTTCCTTTTTGGAAAAAGACCTTACAAAACACGGGCCAATGAAAAGGGTAATGTATTTGATAAAAAAAAACAATTCACAAAATCATGTTTTAGTGTTTTTGTTTTAAAGCTGAACACCGCTCGTAAATAGGCACTGTACGCCACATTTCTCCCTCACCACCGTTATCCCTACAACCCCTATCTAAGCTGGAGGTCTCACCTGTGTGGACCTACATATTGCCTCGCCGTGTTACTCGGTCGCGATGAAATTATCAAGTTTTACGCACTTTTTTCAAGCCAGGAGAATACTAACATAAAATAAACTGGTCAAAATATAATTTACAAACAGAATTTCCAACGAAAGATAATATAGGAATTAAATGCATAAAATGACGTCCAAATTATAGTATTGTTACTTGATCAAATCCCCCAAACGCCCAAAGTAAGGTATTTAAAAAATGCATATGGGAATACAAAGATATGTTTGTAAGTGATCAAATCCCATGAAGCCCGAAATAAGGTATTGAGTTTTTTTTGGTCAAATCCATATGGGGATATGAATACATCACAGGTGATTTACATATAACAATTTCACGTGAACATATCCTAAAAATCCTAAATGCGTTTTTAATAAATATATTTGCTGCAAGTTATGGTAAACACATTACACAATATTTTCATGTTGTCCTAAAATACCGCTTAGATTTACATAATGTAGCAAACAATAGTTCAACAATGTTGAAGGAATTGATTAAATGAAACAGGAAATAAATATAACGCTAATTATGATAAGACAACATGTTCTCTTATGATAGGGTAATATAGTAGCTAGAACTTTTAAATCCCAAATTTTTTTCCGGTGTACGAAAAATGATTCTTCGAAGCTTGTTTTTTGCTGTAAAATTTGATTTAATTACAATTCAAAAGGAAAAACAAACTCCTCGATTGTGTAAATGTTATTTATTAACAGTATGTAAATGACTAGAAAATACTACAATTGTATAAAACATAAAATTACATAATTATAAATTGACTGGGGTTAATTACAAATTGTACTTAGATTACAGCTTGGCTAGTTTAAGTTTAAAAAAGAAAGTGACAAATCACATGACAAAATAGCCCAGCCAATAATACAAATGTATAAAAAACTAAAAAAAACCCACTGAACATAGCAAAAAGATGGTGCAGAAAAAAGGCAGCAATATTAAGAAAAATATAACAACAAATTATGCCATAAAAGGGAGGAGGATGGGGAAGAGATGGTTGTTGGAAAATTCTGTGGCTCCTACACAAAAAAATGGCTGGATTAAAACTATTTGTCTTCGACAATTATAGGTCAGTTTCAGCGCGCTGATCAATGTAAGAGGCACCTAAAGGGATAAACAAAATGCCGTAGGAAAATTTCAACAATACAGTACATAGAATGCTGTTAACACGAATACACAAATCAAAAATGTTGTACATAAAACAATTTTTTTGCACCAGAAAATGTTTATACATGTAAAGAAAACGGTTATTGACTTGATAATTGGGTAGAGTTTTACTACTTTCGTTAATGTTAAAGTCACATAGAGGCTAAGAAGTGCCAACGAGATATATTAATATAAGTTGTGGAACTTGTTTATCAATCGTTGTAAAATAAATAGAGTCCAGTTAGTTAAGAAAGCTATTGGGAACAGACTAACAGAAGAATATTCAGGAGAAATTATACTTTGTCGCTTCACGTCTTGTTCATGTAAAACTCTTTGTACTGTCCGTGGATGAACATGATCGTTTTCTAATTTCTACTTTAGTTAAATTCATTAGTAATGTCACTTAATAAAACACGTCCCCTGTTCATTTTTGTTTGGCGAACGAGCAAGTTCCGATCCTGCTGTGACATCTTGGAAGGACGTCCGCTTCTTTTTGCTTTGTAGATCTCACCAGTATTCAAATACTTTTTCAAATTAATCTGATGGTAGATTCCGATATCCCCAATAAATTATCAATTTCAGACGTCTTCTTACCATCCAACTACATCTCAACAATCAATTTTCTTACATCGTTTGTCGATTCTTTCGATTTTCGTCCAATAATGAATAATACGCTTGTTTACGATTATACAAGAATTCAGACGACGAAAGTTAAAAATTACATCACTTTTTAGCAAGAGACAACTCTGTGAAAGTTTCACTGCATAAACTAGTGTTCATCAGTTATTCCCCTTTTTACGAACGAGGTGTATATCGATGACGTCGTCATTTTGAAAATTTGCGAATAATTTTGTCATAGCGCTGTACATGTTTGTAGGCAAGTGTTGTAAAAAAGTTAAACTAAAACTTGCCCCTCTCTCGTAGATTTTTACAGTGACAAAGTGTTATACTAGTAAATAAATTCGTTTGACCTATCAATGTACTTACTGTCATACATGTATATATGTTACTTGCAAGATAAGAAAAAGCCAGTGATTTGCAAGGACGTTACGACAGCATAAGGATTAACATCAATGGAAATGAATTTTAGTTGGTGTTTAATTATTATTCACGTAATTCTTTCTAGTGTTTCCTCTGGTAAGATATATCAATTTTGAAAATCTTAAATATATTAACCACATTGAAATGGATTAACCTTTTGATGAAACTTATCGAGTATGACTCAAACACTTTTGATTGTAACATTTTTCCTGGACTTTAGTGTTGGTCATTCTACAATGAAGCTTCCAAAATACAAAAATTGCGAAAAATTGCGAAGACTAACAACTTCTCTAGATTGAGCTGTAACAACTCATAAATTGTAAATCAAAATAAATAAACCAAATTATAGGTATGTCCTCAAGCAGATCTTAAAAAAAGATAATACATTGACAGTTCTATTCACTTCCTTGACATCTTATTAACATTTTAAAATAACTTATGGATATCTTAGCAGTAGATTCAGTAAAAGACCATTTGTCAAATGATCATAAGATATACTGTATGCAGGGTTATTTTCGCTCCATGAATTCAATTGCAAGCGGTTTCGCCCCGTCTTAAATACGCTCAAAGTTGTTTAAAGAGAGATAATTTGAGGCAATGGAACTCGCCAAATCTTGAATTCGTCTGCTGACAACGAGAGCAAAGGGGGCAAAAATAAAACGAGGGAGAATATTTAAGGAATAAGGAATCATAATCAATAAGGAATAAGGGATGATTCCTTATTACTTATATTTATATAATTTTAAGCCATCGTACGATTAAATATTTAAATATAAATAAACAAACCCCGCTGGCGCCTCAATTTGGCGTCATTTGAAGTTATGGGTTATGTAGTACAAAATCGATACGTAGTGTTATCACAGGCAAAGACACTGGAACATGTAAATATTTCCTTGTATACGCTAATCAGCCTGACATGGTCAAATTAAGGGAAATGTGTTCTGTGTATAGTAGCAGATACGGTGGGCGATTAATTGTCCAGTATTTACATTTGTAATTTAAGTGGTCGTCGTCATGGCATAATAAAACAAGAATGGAACTTTATGACACATTCATTTATTGATTTCTGTCTTACAACGATTCTTTCCTCCATAATGTCATATCTTTACATGTATCATTTGTCAATTCTTATGCTAGCTATAAATTTGTTTAATTGTGATTTCTATAAAAAAAATCAAACACCCGAGAACTGCATATTTAAATAGAACACCAGATATCTCTGATTCAATTATTCCTTTCAGTAAGCAGTGTGTGGTCAACTTGGCATAATGACTCTAAATGCAGCGTATCATGTGGTGTAGGCGTTAGGACACGTATTCGGTATTGCCATATTGTTGATCATTTAAGCGAAAATCAACACAATCATAACTGCCCGGGAACGAGAATCAGAACTGAAATTTGCAAAGGACCTCCATGTTCAGGTAATAGATTTTCATCACTTGTAATTTATGCGTCGATGATCTTGATAATGCTTGTAATTACTAATCTCCATTTTATTACCTGAGTTCCATTGACACTTAGTTTAGCATTGCTTGATCAGCATGCCCTCACATTTGAACAAGTGGTGTTTGTGGCATTAATTGTTCATTTTTTTCTTCAAATATTAAACGATGATTTAAAAAGAAGTTTTGTCATAATTTTTCCCTTGTTTGTGACAGCATGAAACATTTCTTCGTCACATCCTTTCATATTGCTTGGCAAGTAGTCACGTTTTCGCTAGCATAATCCATTTAGGGCTGCGTTTTTATAACGTTGTTTTCTTTCACAACAAAGATATTATTGTTTTATTGTTCGCTGTAATTGATATTTATCGTATATTATATTCACAGTTCGCCAATAGTTGATGCATGTAAAACTACTAAACTATTGAAAGAAGAATATGATAAAAAAAATTCACATAACAAATTTATTGAAATTCCAAGACTGTGACAGGTTGAAAAACATAAATATACCTACTTATTATGTTTAGTTAACGGTGGTTGGTCAAGTTGGCATGGTCATTCACAATGCAACGTTAAATGCGGCGGAGGAGTTAAAATACTCACTCGGTCCTGTAATAACCCAACACCTGCTAATGGCGGTCAAGATTGTCAAGGATTATCGACTAAAAGTGAAATTTGTAGCACAAATCCATGTCCAGGTAATTTTAGCAACAAACAATCAGTATAATGTTTACATATTTATATAATGCAACATTACATGCATGCGTATGAATTTAGTTTCAAAATTCAGCAAATTTCGCATTTCTCTTAAATCGTTGGAGAAATTTCTTTAAAATATGGAAAGTATAATTGATTTTATTTTTTAATCAGTTAATGGGGGTTGGTCAAAATGGCAAAGTCAGTCTGAATGCAGCGTTACCTGCGGCGGAGGATTCAAAACAAGTATTAGAACCTGTAACAATCCAACCCCAGCTTATGGCGGTCACCATTGTCGGGGAACATCGACCAGGACTGAAGCTTGTCACTCAAGACCATGTCCAGGTAAATTTCTCTTAGCAAAAGATTTTTCATAGATTTTTTTTCTATAAAGGACCGATAAGTATGATTTATTTTCAGTAAATGGTGGTTGGTCTGAGTGGCAATATAACTCTAACTGTTCTGTTTCGTGTGGTGGGGGAGTAAGAACAAGAGTTCGATCATGTAACAATCCGCCTCCAGCTCATCGCGGCCAGCATTGTTCAGGTGATTCGCAAAAGAGTGAATCTTGTAACACGAGTCCATGTCCAGGTAATACTAGTATTTATGCATGACAATCGTCCGTTTTTATCACTATGTAAAAAAAAAACCTAACGCATAGTGTATTCGTTTTCTTTAAGATTAAACGATGTGTATATATCCTATCTTCTAGTGAATGGCGGATGGTCACAATGGCGTGCACGTCATAGACATCACAGGTGCAGTGTAACATGTGGCGGGGGAGTAAAGCATATAATCCGGAGTTGTAGCAACCCACATCCAGCAAATGGCGGCCAGAATTGTCAAGGACCATCAAACATGACTGTAGCTTGCCATACAGAGCCATGTCCAGGTAACATTTATCTTAAATGTACCTTCTTAATAGTGTCGTGGAAGAAAAGTCTTATATAACTTGTACAAAGGTTGTGTTTATATACATTTTTATATGATCTAAATTGCCTGGTTTATGCCAGTTAAAAGTTTGTGACGATGTTGACGGATAAAAAAATGTAACGATACAATGTAGAGAATTATCGTTGAGAGATCATATTAGTCAATAGTGTAGCACATAAAACTACAAATGTTAACTAGTGCCGAAGATAACATTATTGTTACTCCGTTAGGAATGACGCAAAGCTGATGCCAATATTATTTTTTCCCAGTGGGCAAGAGTCGGATAGTATTTTTGACCCTTAGCTCATACGACCAATTTTGCACCAAAATTGTCAATTTTTATGATGTATAAA
The DNA here is from genome assembly GCA_020458035.1 of Magallana ariakensis. Classification (NCBI taxonomy): domain Eukaryota; kingdom Metazoa; phylum Mollusca; class Bivalvia; order Ostreida; family Ostreidae; genus Magallana; species Magallana ariakensis. The sequence continues at coordinate 16,915,405 of CM035816.1, read as the reverse complement.
CTATACTGCAATGCAAATCCATGCTAATGAAAGATTGTATGTGTAAATTGTGTTTCTAAATAAAGGAATAAGTCTTTTGTAAGAGAATCACTTTTTAAAAAATGAAAAAGAATCATTAAAAAACCCACTTCTGAAGGTATTGCATTGAAGTGCTTCGTTAAGAATAAACATATATGTCAAACTAATTCCTATTTTACTTAGACTTTTGAATTGGTTTTTTTTGCGATATGAGAATTTGAGATATTAGTTATAAACTGATATTTTATTATCTTCTTTAATTCATACAAAATGTATGAGAGAGAGAGAGAGAGAGAGAGAGAGAGAGAGAGAGAGAGAGAGAGAGCATTACAAATCTCTAAATTACGCGGTTTGAAGGAAAGGAAATGAAAAGGAAACTGCTCGTATTTACAAAATTGATACACGTAAGTAAATGAAGCATTAAACAATTAAACATAAAATGCATCAGGAGCAGTAATTTGTTGAGATGGGTTTCTTTTGCAAAAGTGATTGGTCGGGTTGGAAAATGCAGAATCAATGCATTGTTTGTGGTAGGGGAAAGTGTGTGTGTGTGGGGGGGGGTGTGTGTTAAAAACAAGAGTTTGACCATGTAACAATCCGTCTCGGATAGCGGTGTTCAGGGGCTTTGGCCTAGAGTAAATCTTGTAACAAAAATCCCTGCCCGGGTAATCTTTTAATTTGAAACTGTGTAAAACAGGTCTACATTGCATACAATGTATACTGCGAACAAAGGGAAAACATAGGGAAAATATGTAGCATTTTTAATTTGCGTCCGTTTTGGCGATTTTAAAACTTTCTTATAGAAAATTATTAAAGAAAGTAATATTTCTGCGTATTCACTATTTTGCGATTTGAAAGTTCAACGCGAAATTTACCGGATATACGGTAAATTGATCATAATTTCTTCTTCGTAAATATCAATTGATTGCTCAGATTGAAATCTGGCATAGAGAAATGAAAAAAAACATAAGTTTCTAAAATCTTAACCAATTTCTATATTTTTATTTTTGTGTCTATGGCATTTTAAAAAAGAAATCTTCGATCTGAGCCAGAAAAGCTGTCACATTCTCAAGTAGTGTATCTCTTGTTCTTTTTATCATGATCCCCTGTGTAGGCAAAGGACACATTGGAGAATTGATTGTTTCATTTGAATAAATGGGGGGAAATCTTTGAAATTCTTAATTTTTGTAAGCTGATATGATAAGTGCTAAGTTGTGGTTATTGTTCTTTATGTGATGGATGTGTCCCCCGAGTGAATCTTGTTCATTGATTTTATACATGTCAAATGAAATTTATCTTTATTATTTTTAAATATCCTTACATTGAAATGCACTAACATGACCACATTTTAACTCTAATTGTGTTGGTGACAATTTTTTTTCCATCATACAGTGCTTTACAAACCCGAATACCAATTTAAACCATTGCTAAAATGTATAGATAGTGGATGAAAAAGCACACTTTACTGAACCAAATTGTAATTAATCGTTTAATCATATTTTGATTGAGAAATTTGGCGCACATTAGTTAAACTTTACTAATTTATAACTTAAATCAATAGTGCCACTGTGATATTTATAATCATTTTCAAAGCCTTCACCGTGTCAAACTGTTACATATATTAAATGTTAACATTTACACAATAATCACTGCTAACGAACAAACAAAAAACCCCAAGAAAATCCTTTCACAGACGTTTTTATTGTTTAAAATATCAATATTCACTTAGAAATGTTTTACATACGAACTATTTTAAAAATTAAGAGAAAAACGTATATTGACCATGATTTTAGCTTCAGTAAGATGTAACGAAATAAATAATGAGCATTTTTCCAGTTTATAATGGATAGAAATGTATGTTATCAACCCAAGAAAATGAAGCATTGAACAAACATAAAAGGCACCAGGTACGTTAACTGGTTGAAATATTTTCTTTAGTAAACGGTGGTTGGTCAAGATGGAATATCCAGTCTCAGTGCAGTGTTTCGTGTGGTAGGGGTGTAAGAACAAACGTTCGATCATGTAACAATCCGTCACCAGCTCATGGCGGCCAGCAGTGTTCAGGTGCTTCGACCCAGAGTGAATCTTGTAACACGAGTCCATGTCCAGGTAAATGTTTGCAATTGGTTTTTCAAAATGTGTACAACATGTGTACAATTCATACAATATACTGTGCACGTTAAATGTATAATATCTCAATGTTTACTGATCATGCTTTACTGAATGTCTCGCTATTAGATAGATTTATTATAATTTCTTGTTCTTGTATTTAGCATGGAACTTATAGGAAATTCTTAAAATTAGTGAAACCCTCCTCCCCTAATTGTTGTAGTCTTAAGTCAAATAAGATTTTAATGTGGTGTTGGCTTTTAACCCACCTAAGCCGCAAGCTGAAATAAGCTTGCTTTATCGTTTTCTTTTTCTGTTTTTCTGTGCGTCATTCTCTAAACATATCAGATTTAACATGTCATTTTTTTAAAAATAATCTTAATATTTTTTTAGGTAAACAGGATTCAAGTTTGTCTAGATAAAGGAATACGTCATGTTTTAAAATAAGATGATTATGAATTATTGAAGAATTATCGGTTTAAGAAAAATAAATCTTCTATCAAACCCCAATGACGAAAAATGATAACACATTCTCAGGTAGTATATACAAAAATAAATTCATTTATATCATGATACCATGGGTAAGTTGAGGAAACAATTGAATTGATTGTTACCTAGGAATAAATAGAGGAAATGTTTAACACTCTTCTTCACAAAACAGGGAGAAAAAGTTGACGATGCTTTTAAACAAATTATATTAAACTTAATTATCAATAATAGTTGGTGAATACTTTAAAGCTGATATGATCAGAGTTGTGGTTATTGTTGCTCATGTGAGCGATACGGTCCCCGAGACTTTTGTTAATTGATTTTGAACATATAGAATGAAGTTCAGGTTATTTAGTTTTTAAACACATTCTTATATTCAAATGCACCAACATAAAAACTAATGACCACGTTTTAACCCTTATTGTATTGTTGACAAATAATTTTATCATTCATATTATGCCTTTCAAACTCAACAATCATTTACAACCATTGCTAAAATTAATATACATGTATAAAGTAGTTGCAAAGGCACATATAAATGAACCAAAACTGTTGTAACAAAATGTGTTTGAGAAATTTTGCGCACATCACTCACAACTTTTATCACTCGAATTGATAGTGATAGTGATAGTCACATTGCTTCACATATTAACTATATACATTAGGAACGTTATCACTGATAACAAGCAAAAAAGAACATTCACAATATGTTTTATTTCTCTAAAATAACAATATTTAATTCAACATGTTTTTTACGAGGAATATTTTATACATTGAAAGGAAAACGCCATTGTTGTAGCTTCAATAGCATGTGAACGAACAAATAATGAACGTAATTATTTGTATTTTTAATGCATAAGTACGCTTTCTTGTTATCAAATCTAAAATATGTAGCATTAAATATAAAATGCATAAGGAGTAGTAAATGGTTGATATATTTTCTTAAGTAAACGGTGGTTGGTCAGGATGGAATATCCAGTCTCAATGCAGTGCTTTGTGTGGTGGGGGTGTTAGAACAAACGTTCGATTATGTAACAACCCGTCACCAGCTCATGGCGGGCAGCAGTGTTCAGGTGCTTCGACCCAGAGTGAATCTTGTAACACGAGTCCATGTCCAGGTAATATTTTGTTTATTAAAATGTGTACAACATGTGTACAATTCATGCAATATAATGCGCACACTTGTGTAATACATGTATCTCAAAATTAAGTGCTCATGGTATACTCAATGCCTCTTTAGTAAATAGGTATAGAAGATTTATAAGAATCTCTTTTGTTTTTTTTAATAAGCACAGAACTTACAGAAAATTCTTAAAATAAGTGAAAATGAAACCACCTGTTGTAGTCTTAAATCAAATAAAATTTTATCTTCGTGTTGGTCTGAACTCACCTAAGCTGAAGTGGCTTTTCTGATCTTAATCTTTGGCGTCCACCAACTGTCCGTCCGTCATTCTCTAAACATATCACAATATTTACTTCTTCACCAGAACCACTCAGTCATTTTTTTTTATCAAAACTAAAAAAAAATATTTTTCAGTAAATAGAATTCAAGTTTGTCCAGATAAAGGATCACGCCCTCTTTCATAGAAGACGATGAAGAATTATTGAAGAAATTTTAATTAAAATTTTTTAAAAATCTTCTATCAAACTCTACTGAGCCAAATAAACGGACACATTCTCAAGAAGTGTGTACATACATTCATTTATAGCATGATGCGGGGGTAAGTTGAGAAAACAATGGGAGATTGATTGTTAAAAAGGTACTGGGGAAAATGTTTAACACTCTTTTTCTTAAAAACTAAAAAAAACCATTAAAAAATGGGTCGATGTTTAAAATAAGAATACAGAGAGAAAAAGTTGACAATGCTTTAAAACAAATTATATTAAACTTAATTGTCAAGAATAATGTATGTATACTTTAAAGCTAATATAATCAGAGTTGTGGTTATTGTTGTTCAGGTGAGCGATGCGGTCCTTGAGTCTTTTGTTAATGATTTTGAACATTTAAATAAAGTTTATGTTCCTTATTTATTTTAACACATTCTTATTTTCAAATGCATCAAGATGATACCAATGACCACGTTTTAACCCTTATTGTATTGTTAACTATTTTTTTATCAATCATATCATGCCTTTCAAACTCAAAAATCATTTGCTATAATGAATATATATATATATAAAGTAGTTGCAAAGTCACATGAAAAAAACCCCCAAAAATATGATCAATCGTTGAAACAAAATGTGTTTGAGAAATTTTACGCACATCATTTGCTTTTTTTATCAATAATGATCAGCCCTCACTTAGTCACATTGTTTTGTATATTTACTGCACATTTGCACAATTATCACTAATACCATACAAGTAAAAGCTCTCACAATATGTTTTATTTCTCTTAAATATCAATATTCAATTCAATACGTTTTACACAAGAAATATTTCATACATTACAAAATACCGTATATTTGGCATTCGTTTAGCATCTAAACGAAATAAATCATGAACATATTTGTGAAATGCATAATTCATAGATACGCACTTTTGCTATAAATCTGAAAAATGTAGCATTAAACATAAAATGCAATAGAAACGTTAAATGGTTGAAATATTTTGTTTTAGTAAATGGTGGTTGGTCAGGATGGAATATCCAGTCTCAATGCAGTGTTTCGTGTGGTGGGGGTGTAAGAACAAACGTTCGATCATGTAACAATCCGTCACCAGCTCATGGCGGGCAGCAGTGTTTAGGTGCTTCGACCCAGAGTGAATCTTGTAACACGAGTTCATGTCCAGGTAATATTTGGTTTATTAAAATGTGTACAACATGTGTACAATTCATACAATATACTGCACTACATGTTAAATATCTCCAAATGTAGTGATCATGCTTTACTCAATGCCTTGTTACTTAATTAGTTAAAATAGATTTATCAATTTTTTTTTATGAACCTCAAACTTATATAACTTTTTTGAAAGATTGTGAACATAAAACGAACTGTTGTAGTCTTAAATCAAATAAGATTTTAAAGTCGTGTTGGGTTTAACTCAACTTGAAGTGAAAATTGGTTTTGATCATGTAAAATGAAGATCAGTCACATTTCCTGTTTTTTTTATACATGAACTAACATAAAACTAATGACCAAGTTTTAACAACTAAAATTGGTTTTGATCATGTAAAATGAAGATCAGCCCCCCTTCCTGGTTTTTTTATATACATGAACCAACATAAAACTAATGACCAAGTTTTAACAACTAAATGTATTGGTGACTGTTGATTTTTTAACCATATAAAATAGTGGAGAAAAATAAGTTTGAAATATCTGCGGAAATTAGTTACTATTTTTATAATTTATTAATTAATCAATAATGCAGTTTCGATTGAAAATATACCTGAGTCTCTGAACCAACATATCTAATCTAATGTTATTCATTCTCACATACAGGCTAGCAAAATGCATTACTCTAAGCCTCCATAACTTTGTATCAATTTCAAATATCTTAGTACATAATTTATTCAATGGATTGATAATTACATAGATTGATTACATTGTTAGTTACTACGACTACCACTACGACACAACAAACTACCACACCGACTACCACCACGACTACCACAACAACAACCCAACCTCCAACTACAACCACAAAGTTGACACCGACAACAATGAATATAAAGTTTTTTACAATACGAGCTGTATTGAATTAGTATATATAGTTTTCAATCGGCTTTCTTCTGTTAATTTTTATTATTCATTACTTGTGTGGATTAACTTTACTCATTTTAGAATATATATATATATATATATATATATATATATATATATATATATATATATCAAGATCAGATCAGAATAAATTTAGTTATAAACGAGCTTGAAAAGAAAAAAAATGCAAATACTATTAAATGTATATATGGTGTTTGAAATGAAAATATTAAAAGAAAGAAATATTTGCGTTTTTCAATTAAGCTACAAACGTTATAAACTTTCTGCTAATTATACAGTTTAAATCAACAATTGCATTTAAAAGTATTAAATATAAATTCTAATTAATTTAATTTACTGACCTGGTTGGTCAGTAATCGCCCAAATTTGAAATATTTATGAGCACGTGATGTGCCAAGCTAATTTTAGAACGTACACACGATGTCGACGCGAAAACATGATAGGTTCGTTGGCAGTGGAACGACGCGTTCGGAGAGAAAAGAAAGAAAGAAACAGTTTGACAGAGAACGTTGTAAAATGAGAATCTATATTAAAGACCACTTTGAGCGATGGACAAGTGTTAGAAACTTCATGTTTAACTATGAGCTTTCCGGCTTCTTGCTATAAACAGGTGGGGTCCCCATAGCGGTGTTATATTTGTTTAATAAGATAGGAATAGAAGCTTATGTCTATGGTACGATATTCATTGTCTAAATATGATAAAACATGTATAGCTATCACTCGATTACTTAAAATCTATAAATTGTATATGTTTTAAGTCGAGCGGCCCCAGTAGGCATAATTTTGACGTTCTATTTTATAATAATATATGTTGTCAAATGAATGGATATAATAGTCATTTGCAGAAGAACTCTCATCGATTATCATCAACACCGATATTCAACCATTCTCATAAAATACAGATAACAATATCTGATTTTTTTTTTCTGTAAACAGCACACTAACCTGTTAATATGAATTCAAACAACTGTAAACAAACCTGTCGTATTACCTTCATCTGCATGCTACTTTTCTGAATTACTATTTTCGCGCACATGCGCAAATCCACCACAAACGTTAATCGTATGGCTAGTACCTCGACAATATTTATGAAAAAATTGCGAAATTTTCCAGAAACTTCTTTTTCTTATTTCTAGTCATGCTGACAAAATCTGGATCTGGTTTTCAACATCGCGAAAATGCCGTTACAGATGGCATATATATCTTTAAGAATATTCTTCATAGTTTATTAAAAAGTTGGCCTAAGTTAAAAATCTATTTGCTTGGAAAGGGCCAATAATTATAACATATATTTTCCACATATTGTCTACTATAAAGTACAACGTGCTGTTGAATTAAAAAAAAAATTCAAATTTTCATTTATCGCATTTATTTTTCTTTTGTTTATTTTATTATCTATTGTATCAGATTGAATAACCAATGTCTATTTAGCCTTCTTCTAAATAAATTCAATATCACTTGTTTTGAACTCTTTATTTTGGCAGCTTTAGCTTCAAAAAAAGACGACAAAATGCATCTGCTTGATACATTTACAAGAACATTACTGTAGTTAAAATATTACATTGCTTGATGTGTTAATTAATCTGCAGAGTAGATTCGCAAAAGAATAGTTACTTTTGAAAATGAAGAGACTAAGCATAAAATTAATATACATTTACATTGAATATTACGTATTCCGTATCTATCTCGTTGTACTTGGGAATTTGCCCTAAAATACATACAACCAACTCATATTTAGATATGCATTACCATCTCAGAACTCGTTGTTGTTTAAAAGATATTCAGGTTAATTCAGAACACAATTTTCTTATCTTTGAAAACAATATCTTAATATGGAAATTGCTTCTTATTTTGACGCCATATTTCAATCCTTCTGATGTTGATGCAATTAAAATATATCATTTTTAAAATGATTTTGAAAATCAAATAAAAAGATAGATATGAGATAAAATAACGTGTTTCCATGCTAGAGTACTCTTTTTTATAAAAACCGATCATGTCTAGTTACAACTACGATTATAGTAGTACAAACAAGAACTGATACAAAATAGCTTATATACAAGTTTAAACATAGTTTAAACATATATACACCATATATAAACCATGGTCACGATTTTGCGCAAAAAATATTTTTCCGATTTTAATGTTTTCAATGCTTCAGTAATGTATTTTTAATAGGCCACCAAAACTTGAATGCCATTCGTTCAGTTATAAGCGAGTTACAGAGCTTACAATTATTTGCTTTGTAAACAAAGATTTTGAATGTTGTGAAAATTCCAATTTTATACCTAAAATGAATATATTAAAGGTTAGGAACTGTTTTTGTATGCTTAAGATAAATAAAAAGATAGACAAATCAGCCTCAAAAAGATTTACGTTTAATTTCGTTTAATTTGAACCTATGTTAATAAAAAAGGGCACGAGCCTTGTTTACATGACAAAGGATTGTGAGCTATGTATCTTGCTTATAACTTAGCGACTGACTCTCAAATGTCATTTGATCATTAAAAATTCATTCCCAAATCATTGTAAATAATAAAAACAGCAAAATAGAATTTGACTAAAATCGTGACCATGCCCCTTGAATAACTTGTTAAGCTAGACACCCTAACGGATAACAAATCTCACATCCAGATACTTTCTCAGTATATTTGATGAAGCAGTAGAAATGACCACTTACAAGAAAATTAAATTCGTTAAGATTTCGGAACAAAGTCTTCAGGACAACATTATTTTTTATAAGAAATAAATAAAGCAAAATAAAAACTAGCACAACAACAAAATAAAAAATACAGAAGGGATAACAAACTTTTAACAACTATATATTGATAGAGCTTGTTTTGTAATAGAGTTTATAGTGATGTATAAACATTCATGTGATGCAGTCAGTTTATGTTATCGATCTAAATGATTTGAGACTGTTCTTTCAGAAATTGTCCTTGTTCTATCGTGTCCATTGAATGAGGATTATTGTCAACCATTTCTATCGTGTATTCCCATTTGTTAAAACACTGCTGTGATGTAATTCCTCTGTTCCAGCAGTATAACATTTTACCAATGACAGTCCGATATTAGTGAGTCTTAGGTAATTCAACAATGGAATTCAATGGCAGTGTTTTAAGTACGATATATGCCGAAAACAGTTCTGTATGAACAAATATCAGACAGTTTTCGGCCCTTACGGGCCTCGAACTGTCTGATATTTTTTTCATACAGAACTGTTTTCGGCATATATCCATTACTTATCAATTGCAAGCATTCCCGTCGAGGTATTTGTTGGCCTTGGTAGTTGAACGGTAGTCGTTGATTCTTCTACGGAGGTCACCTATTTGTGTTGAGCAAATCTGTGTACAGCTGAAAAGACAAATGCAGTTGTCTCTGAAATAAAATGGTACCCGATGGTAACCCGATATTTTGTAGCTGCGACCCCTAATGGGACAAGTATGTAATTATGTCTGTGCCATTGTTGTGCTTTGCACGAATGGTATCTGATATCAAGTCTGGCTTTAAAGCCACTATTGGGGGATTGGTTATCTAATGTAGACATTGTCATTAAAGTTAGCAGATATCGAGTCTGGCTTTAAAACCACTATTGAGGGATTGGTTATCTAATGTAGACATTGTCATTTAAGTTAGTAGTGTCTTTAAATGCAGCCATTAGTGTATTTAAAAAACAAATGTAATTCTTTTTTTTTTTGGTATTTAATGGGGATGAAATTATTTCTTTGGATGACGTATAGGTTCTAAATACAATGTTGTAACAGGATAATTTGAACCTTAATACTGTCTTTTTATTCGGCCGCAAGAATGCAAAAAGTTATACGATATGGAAACGTTAACTAACGTTTCTTAAACACCTTGACTTATTGTTGGTTCTTTATTCTTTAGACTAAGGCCCAAAGTTTGATGTAGAATTATATATTTAAAATTTTCTTGAGAACTGGAATGCGATTAATATGTGACATGGCTATAAAAAAATACTGTTACAAAAGGGCACTCAATGTTTAAAATAAAAAATTCCCGAGAAAGGGAATATATTTGATATGGTTAACAACCTGCCCCCGATTTTAACCTATTTTTAAATAATACCGTAAAAAAATCAATCCTTTATAAATCATTATACAGAGGATGCCTATCACTTAAATCTTGATATTAGTCATCATTAGCTGTTTATCTATAACTTCATCTAAATGAGCTTATTCTCGCTATTTTGCATACAAATTGAAAATATTTCTGTTAGAAAATATAGTGCAGACCTGCGTTCGAGTTTTAAATATGTTTCTTTTCATATAATTATACACATCATACTTAAAGATGGTACTTGAGCACGCATGCGCTTTATGTTTCACAGTCGAAAACCCATCGGATCTTCATGATGTCATTTCTACACATGACGTCACTGTGGTGATCAATATATTGACGCCTGTTGTTTTTGAAAACATAAATACTAATGTGGGTGGTTTTGTAGCCCTGGTGACGCTTTTGGAATTTTGATCTCTTCCTCTGTTCTCAGAACATTTTATCTGATGAAAAGTTTCGTCTTTTTTTTGATGGTTAATCCTTTAAGATCACAACTTAGAGAATGGATAAAGTGGCAACAAGGCGGACTAAAAAAGTGGTGAAAATTTATGGTTTCAGTAAGGACTGGCCTTTATATCGCAATTTATCATAATTGACGTAGTGTCCAAAATATTTTTGATGTTTTGAAACTAAATGCTAAATGTGACATTTGATAGAATTATGAAAGAAGTTAGCAAAAACAATGAAATCAGATTTGGTTTTCTAAACCCTTCGTTTCAAAAGCGTAACGAAGACAGAAAGCGATAAGAAATAGGTTGTGTTCATATCTTCCGATAAAAGTGTTGGCGTATAACAAGGAGTAGTTTTGGTGTTCGTAGTTGTATAACTTGAATTTTTTTTTGGCCTTCAACTTGATTTTTTTAACTTGAGTTCAATGAATTACAACTGAGTAGAATAATGTTTTGATTATTAATTGTATTCCATATCTGAACAACACCCCACTTATTGTTGATTGACTATGTTAGATAGATGATGGCCAAAATCCATACACTATTTCTTAAACTATTCTTAAATTAAAGTAATGTGATTTAGAAAACTTTGGTTTTCAATTATGTGTACCATATTTGTTGCATAAGTATTTCTCGAAAATAGGCATGCATAATTTATTCAAATAGAATTTAATATTAAAACAATGATAGCCTGTCTTAATACGTTTTCAGACAATATGAAAGCTTCATGGATTCGTCATAAATCAGTAATGTACACGTGGGTCATATAAAAGAACTTTCTTGTAAGGCACGCTTACTCCCACCTTTTCTTACAGCTTGTGACTTTAGAGTTATATGATTAGATTAGGTTTGAGATTACATGAATGTGAGTAGATTTATATTTACCGTCATGTATGGCGAGGAATGATAACACTTAAAATTGTCCTTACAATGGCAACATTTTTTTCATTTCTTTTGAGTAGAAATGATGTCCTACGTTTGCATCTTTTAAGTACTGTCTGCCCCCTTTCTGGAGAAATCCGAGCGTCTGTATACCGTTGCTGACAAAACTAAATATGAATCTTATCAATTTTAAGCAATTTTTTTAGAGTTTTAATAAGAATTTACTTGATCTTCTTGACTTGTTTAAAAAGCCTTCAAGGGTTTGATTTAAGAGTAATTTAAAGAATATATTTTGATAAAGTATTCGATATATACATATGACATGTTTACATAGTGAAAAAGAGACTAAGTCCTATTTAAGTTTTTAAAGTAACTTTGCATAAAGTATTAAATCTTTTATCAAATTTTTCATGATCATTAAAAGCTCAAATAGACACGTCAGCTGTGAAATTGATATACTGTGGAATCACAAGAATTCGTGGTCGCTCAACCAAAGAATTTACACCCTCGACGAAAAAAATCATGAAAGATTTAGTTTTCCTACTGAAACTTAAAAACGACGCATCCACGAAATTATATTACCACGATTAAGCAGAAACCCCACAACCCACGAACATTGGCCACAAAATTACATGATTCCACCGTAATTGTAAAAGAGTTGACAGGCAGTGTAGCAACGCACATTGAAAAAATTACGCACTTTGAACAAATTTTTCAAAGTGCGTTAAATTTTGGACAAAATTAACGCACTTTGAAATATTTTTTCAAAGTGCGTTAAATTTTGGTCTAAATCAACGCACTTTGAAATATTTTTTCAAAGTGCGTTATGAGTTATGACCAACATTTTTTTACATCATGACACTTAACGCACTTTGAAAAAAAATTAACATTTAGATGTAAAGTTGTGTTTATATATGAAATATTAATTGATATTTCGTTTCCGATGAACCGATACGGCGATCCATTCTTTCAGCAAGGGAGATAATAGCGTCAGAAGGCATTGACAAGAACGTTTCTCATGCGCTGATCCATACTGGATGAGCTTCCTAAATAGAACATTAATCCTACCGCTGGATTCAGTTCCTCCCAGAGGCCCTATGAATTGTGTTTGCCAATTTATTAGAGACCAGATACAAATGTATAGATTTATGAAACAATTCTTTGAAGGGGATTATTGCACCTACCGCGGCCATTGAAAAGAAAAACAAAAAGATTCAATATGGCACATATACATTTCGTATTTCTTCCCCTTCCCAACTTTGCGGGTTATAAAGCGATGATTGTTCAATTCAATTTAACACCGCCTTAAAGTATAAACAGTGAGTTTTAAATTCATTTTTTTCTTAAACAAACTAAGAATTTATTAATAAACGTTAAAGCTGAACACCGCTCGAAAATAGGCACTGTCCGCCATATTTCTCTTTCATCACTGCTGTCCCTACAACCCTTATATAAGGGGCAGACCTCTAAACAGTTCAAAGTACTTCGCTGTAGATGTCTCACCTGTGTGGACGTACATCTTGCCTCGCCATGTTACTCTGTTGCGATGAAATTATCAAATTTTACGCACTTTCTTCAAGATAAGAGAATACAAACTTCAAATAAATTGGTCAATTCATTATTTACAAACAGAATATGCACATAGTTTAAGAAATAAATGCATAAAATCCAAATACTACATGTGTCGGCCACGAGTTTCAGGTATGCAATCGGGTGTAACGAAATCGAAGGGTTTATATACCAGGTACCTGTGTGACGGTGCCTATTTACGAGCGGTGTTCAGCTTTAAAAACGTTGTTCTAACCCAGCTTACGATGTCTAAGTATAAGGTCGCTAGCTTTTGAATTTATTTCAGTCGTTATTTAAATTTCAGTTCTAATGTGGAGTAAAGAAGATCTTTTATCATCAAATTATGAAAACAAAATTATAAAATGGATAAGTAAAAGAATGTATTCATTTTTGAAATCCTATTTTAACAATCTTTATACTGAATGTACATTTCAGTCAATTATAAACATATTATTAAATATTTAACACTAAGTAATTTGACGGCTACTTCTGTTGAAATAGCCCTTCAATTCGAAAAGAAAAATATAAACTCGTCCTAAGAATCGCGTAGACAGGGATTTTGAAATATGGATCTATAATTATATAATTATATGTAATATGAGCGAGAGCTATTTGTTTTTCGAAAGAGGTACTCTTTATACACATAAAAGAATTAACGAAGAAGGAGATGCTTTATTGACATTTATGTCATTGTTGAAATTTAAGAGAATTGATTTGATTTAGAATTACTGCTTTAAAAAAAATCGTATGTCTATACCTAAATACTAAGTCATGAGTCACATTATCTTCAAAGTAGATAACTGGCAAATATCCATTCATTCATATATATATATATATATATATATATATATATATATATATATATATATATATATATATATATATATATATATGACTTGGACGTTATAACAGAAATTAATTTTACTACCAATTTTTTCTGAAAGTTCAAGAAATCGACCAAAAAAAATTTCAAAGTGCGTTGATATTTTTTTTTTCAAAGTGCGTGAAGATGGTTCCAAATTTAACGCACTTTGAAAAATTTTTCAAAGTGCGTAATTTTTCAAAGTGCGTTGTAACACAGGCAGTCTCCATTATTTCAATACGTTTTCAAAACACAATCAACTAAAATGTTTTTAGGGACACTTAGTAGCTAGTTGCTTTGTAACCTTCCTATTATGTTGTCTTATGAGAAAAACCTTTGTGCCTTTACCTGTATCAATTTATAGCATGTTCAAGGTGCAGAAGTAGTGATTCAGTAAGTGGATGATTATTCCTACAATTAATACTTAAAATTCTACACATACTATACAATATTAGACTCTGACATGCAAATCTAGGGGCAATGGTTCTCAGATGACCGTGAAGGCTTATGGGCCTCATGTATAATGTTTAAGATATTCGTGCATAAAGATTTGACTCCATATAAAAAGAAGTGAATTAAATTATTATTTTTCTTAATCACTCAAAACAAAAGAAATCAAGTTTCTAAAAATAAACCAATTAAAATAAGAAATATTTGCGCTATTTTAAAGTCTAACATATAATGTATTCAATTCAAAGCACAATATTTTTTCTTAAGACGCTTTAAAGCCACCTTTCGAATTATTCTTTTATAGCGTAGCTTGACACTGACTGTATTTAGTTTAACTCGAGCAACACCCATTGGTTTCCTGTAAACGTATTAAGACATCAAACCTTTTTTTTTTTATATATTTTAACTTATCAGTGAAATCATCATACTGGAGAAATATCACTGCAGACGTGTTTATATTAACGATTATCTTGTTTTAAAAGAGTCAAATAATAAGAATCGCTTGAAGATAATTATGTAAATATGTTTACATTTCTCGTTACATATGACGAGCCATAGCGTTAAAAAATGTCCGAGTCTGTTATTGTTACTGACAAAACTAAATTAACGCAATTTACTTGTTTTATAGTATGAATAATTATATGCCTTTTAAAATTTATTTGAAATCATGAATTTTTCATCAAATACATGGACTGGCGTAAGATTTTCAGGCCGTTGCAGTACCTTTATTGAATCAATATTTTTGTTTTATTTTTCCCCAAAGTAAGGACCAACATTTAAATACTAGTAAGTAGTAGTTAATCAGTGCTATATGCTACGGCTGATCTTTTATTATTCAATTAGACATCCAAACATCTGCTATTGTTTGTCGGGCATCCCAAAACAAAACAAAACAAAACTGAATGTTGAGGCATGGGAACAAATTGACATCTAGATGATAACCAATAATAGATTAAATACAATTGAGGTCAAATAAGAAACATGTAAGGCCCAATTAAAGTAAGTCAAATAGACTCTAGGCCAATCCCAATCCATTACAATACTTGTTTTAAGCCATTGCGATCGGGATAGTGAACAAATTAAGCTTTTTTGTAACCAAAAAAAACCAAAAAAAAAACCAAACAAACAAAAACTAAACGGTAGCATTAGGGAAAAATTAAATGTATAACTTTTAACAAAAGATTACAAATAAAGGATCTTTGAAAGAAAGAAATTTCAAGACGTCTTGTCTAACAAACTTGAGGTTGACCTTTTATAATTTGGTTGTGTTCGACGGAACATTTAAAATGCAAAGGCCAGTGAACCCATTTCATGCTGACAATTCCTAGCGGGACACATTAATTGACCCTTTGTTAAACGAATTTAATTCTAAATGGTAAAATTTAAATACATTTAAGAACAACTAATATATTATTTTTTACGTTAATTTGTTCATTCTTTTCCTCGTTATTATTGATAACAGTTTTATTTCGATAGACAATTGATATTGTGGAAACACTAATTTACTTAAACTCATTTTACATGAATCTTTTAATGAGTTTTTAAAAAAAATATTTTGGTCAGCTTGACTTTCCATAGTGGTCGTGTTACAATGGTCAAAGGATTCTAAGGACCTATAAATTGATATGCGAAAGATAAGAAAAGGTCAATGGTACTAATGGATTTATTAATGCTGAGGGACATGAATTTTAATTGCTGTTTTATTCTTATTCTTCTTGCAGTTCTTCATAATGTTTTTCCTGGTAAGATTTGTTTTGAAAATATAATTATAACATAAAGATCACTAAAGTGGATGAAACCTTATTATGTTATGTGTAAGTGAAAGATTCAACACTTTATGCGAACTTTATGATGGTTTTTTAGCTTTTAAAATATAAGAATGGGAAAATAAGAATATAAAAATTAATTAACTTACACATCTGCTAGTAGTATATGCAATGAATACAAAAGGTCATGCAAGTGTAAATATTGCCTTTCAAAAAGATGTATACATTCAATCTAAATACAACGAAATCTTTCTCTTTGATTACCTCTTACAAAACTACGACAAGTGGTGCTTAGTCTAATGATGCTAATTCTTTCAATTTTTATAAATTGCTTAACGTTACATTTCATGCCATGCATGAATCTTATATCTTAATTATTAAAATTTTCAAAATGTAAAAAATAGGGTATTTAATTTACACAAAACTTCTATTGTCTTAGAACCGCTTAAAAATCATGTATCTTATTTATTATTTATCATTATTACATGTATTATTCAATCATACTATGAAATCAAACTGAAGTGTTTTTTACAAAAACAAATTGGTAATGCATATACATGAATGTATTACTAAACATTTCTTGACATCGATATCAACTCTAGCGAATAACTTAGCTATGAAGCAGTGACAAGGTTGTTGGTCGAATTTTAACAGAGGTTGGTCAATCGGACACTGTCATTTGTAATTTATCGCCTCGTGTGGTGTAGGGTGTAAGAACACGTGCTCGGTCTTCATTTATTTTCCGTAATGACCATCGACTGGTAGAAACACAAACATTTAGGACGGAATTCAGAAAACACATTCATTTGTTATTAATTTGGAAAGAAACGAACTTTTACTTTTGAAGAAACATGTAATTATTTATGCAACAATATTATATGTAAACTTTTAACTTTTACAAAACTAAACAATGTTAATTTTACACCAAAGAATTCATATAATATATAAATTTGAAATTTTAGAAACAAAATAGTATATGAAAACAAAATTGCTCACTGTGTAAAGAACAAGGATTAAAGATTAAAGGGGCATTGTCACGATTTTGATCAAAAATTATTTTTCCGATTTAAATGTTTACAATGCTTCAGTAAGCCATTTTAAATAGGCAACCAAAATTTGAGTGTCATTCGTATAGTTATAAGCGAAAAACAGATCTTACAATTCTTTGCGATGTAAACAAAGATTTTGTTAACATTATGAATGTTGAACTGAAAGTTCCAGTTTTAGACCTAAAATGAATGTGTTAAACTTAGAAACTGTTTATTTATGCTTTGGAAAAATAAGAAGATAGACGAATCAGCTTGAATAAAATTTTTACTGGTATATTGAACCGGTGTCAACAAAAAACACGACACGAGCCTTGTTTAGATGACAAAGAACTGTGAGCCCTGTATCTTGCTTATAACTCTACAACATACTTTCAAATTTCATTTGATCATTAGGAATGCATTTCTTAAGTATTGTAGATAATAAAAACACAACAACAACAAAAATAAAAGAGATATTGTCTTTCATTGTTACATTATGTAACAAGACTGTATTGTCGGTTCACTGTCTGTGTCTGTTCATGTACAATTTTAAAAAAAATATTGAATCAAATGCATATTTGTTTTAATCAAATAGAAGCTATTCCATTAAAACCAAAACTATATTTTTGTTGAGTATTCGGTTATATAAATGAAGTTTTTTCTTTCAGTATCCAGTGTGTGGTCAACTTGGCATGATGAATCTTTATGTAGTGTAACATGCGGCGAGGGCGTTAGGACACGTATTCGATCATGCCATGATGCCACTCATCACCATCATTATTGTCCGGGACCATCAACCAAGACTGAATCCTGTAGACAAAGCCCATGTCCAGGTAATAGATCTACATCTTGTATTTTCCCTCACCTTTAAATTATGCGTTGATGATCTTGTTAATGATAAAAACATTTTATTATATATGTTAATTTATTTGCAACTGCAAATAAATATTACATGACTACGAGAGCGACATGTAAACGAGAATGTTTGGCTTAAGAGGGCTCAACGGTCGTGGTCATTTTTAAACAATATATATTTTGAGCTCTTTAAGATGAGGATGCAGAAAAATACTCCGAATTTTAAGCTTTCATATATATATATATATATATATATATATATATATATATATATATATATATATATATGGAAATGTTCTAAACAAAACGTTTATAGCTTAATGCATCATTCTAGAAATGTAAGGTAGATCTTTTGGTTAATTTGTTGATCACCAAGCCTCCATAAACAAACAGTAAAGCATTGTAGTGTAGTGCAACTCTTTGCTTACAGCATTGGGTGACAAACGCTATAGGGATTTTCTGTTACCAAGGTACAAAAACTCTGGTCATTTCGCCCGAGAAGTAATGTACTGCAAAAGGCGAGCGAAGCGAGTTCCGACGGTCAGTGCGCATGAATAAGAACGAGATAACCTACATATTAGTCAAGGAACTAATTTTGACTGCATCTTAAAATTCCTTTGATGAAAAAATGACAATAACAAACCGTCAACCATCTCAAAAATCCGAAAACGAAATACAAATTTAAAGCAGAGCAACACGGACCTCCAAGATAGAGGTTCCATAAACATGCCAAAAATGGCTGACATTTCACTCTGAAATGTCGTGAAGTTTGGTTTAGAGTGTCGGGTCCTAGTAAATTTCATGGACGAGTTTGGCTGATTGATGTCCTTTTTTCACACCTTGTATCTAGGGAAAATGTCCCACAGGCATCATCCCGTAAATCGCCTTCTTTGAACGCGATCGACTTGTTCTTAATTTATTGGGGCTTCTCCCTTTGGCCATTTTAGACGAAAGAGCAATATTTCATTGGCGCTTCCCAGCTAATTCCTTCATCGGCTCATGATGTTAGACCTCTGAAACATCACAGAAACTGAATGATTTGTTTAATTGTATGAGGGATTCATATAAGTTATATATTAGTTATAAAGCTAAAATCTGTAAAACCACCACACTGTACACATTATGCTACAAAGACTAAGTCGACTCTCTCTTAAAAAATCAACTAAAAAAACAACACCATGGAGGACGATTTTGAAATACCATACAACCAGGAAGCTCTTTCCAAAATCGATGACTTAGATTTAACTATTCGACTCCCCGTCATATATCCGACCCAGAACAAAACAATGGAGAATGGTTTATGTGAAATAACCAAATTCCTCAGGGACCGACTTGAACTTTCCAAGAAACGTGAAAGCCTCATTCATGGAAACAGGACCAGAAGGTACCCATCTTAATACAGTGTAAACACAAAATGTTTTCTGAACCTTCTAAACGAACAAGAGGACCAACAATTCCGAGGCTTCTGGAAAGAACTAACCGACGCCATCCAGAAGCAAGCCTCGCAGAAAGTCATAGACTTCCTCTCAAAACAAATAAAGGAGAAAGAAAACGAAGCAAACAAAATTAGAACGTAAACAATTAAGAAAATAGGATTTGCCACCCAGGAAAGCTCCTCTATCAAACATTAGCTGGATAAGGATGTGCTGCAGCTGCATGAGGAAAATACAAAGGAACTTGAGGAATTCCGTATACATCTTAGCTCCATGCAGCAAAACTCATCATCTACTCCTAAATCTGCAACATTATCCAGAACCCCAGGAAAACCCCAGCATTTTCCCCGGAAGGACCGGAATTCCCATAACCGGAGGACCACAGGTTCAAAATATCGTCCTCAAGAACACAAAAGTTACTGTAAGAGGCGATTCTACCCCTATTAACAATCGTCACAAGTGGAATTCAGATCAACCTTTTACCAGTGAGGTCTACAATATATTTCTGCGGATTTTGTTTTATTTTAATATATATATATATATATATATATATATATATATATATATATATATATATATATATATATATATTAATTTACATCTTGTGATTTTTACTTACACATTTGACCAGCCACTTGGTCACTCATTGGTTGATTTTAGTAGCTTCAACTTGATCGAAGGGAGGCGTGGCTCCTCGCCCGAGCACGTTTTTCTGGCATTCCTTCAAGTGAGATCAGTGCGATTAAGCACCACTCTATGCCATTTGTTTGTTTGCTTTGCATTCTCAAATATCGTATACATTTTGCCTTCTATTAATACGCTCAGACGTATTATTGACGTGTCTCTGTTGATTTTCAATTGTCATTAATTAACCTATTAGTGTTGATTACTTACGTGCCACATACCCTCTATTAATAATCAGACGTATTATAGGCGTGGTAATATTACTAAATCAATTGGTACCTATTAGCTTGCTTACCTCAATTATTACGCTCAGACGTTTAAATGACGTGGTATTTTATTGATAATTATCGACAAATTAATGTTATCATCTAAATAAGGTAATTAACTCAATCCTAAACCTTTACTCCCGCTCCTTACGGTGGCACGACGGTTTAAACGTCAGGATAAACAAAAGAAACGTGCGTTAAGAGCATCTAATGCATATGCTCATATAAAACGCATCCACAAAGCAAGCGTAATAACTGCAAAAAAGTATGTTCTCAATTTATCTTTATATTCTCTCAAAGATAATGAATACATACTACTTGCCAAAGGACTTAAATTCATCCCGTCACCACAAAAGAGCAATGTCAATTGGTTTCTCCTTAAGGACTTTGATGAGTTTTCGAGAAACCTTAGATGCAAATTCCTTTTTGATAACGGAGAAAATAGTTAAGTTCATCCATTCAGAACATCGACTGGTTACAAACCCGATCCGGCCTGTGGCGCACTTGAAAATTTCATTGATAAAACTGAACTAGAAATATCATCTTTGCCAATAAAACAATATCAGGATAATCTAACTAGCCAGGAAAGATCAGCTTTGACATCATTAAAAAACAACCGTCATATCGTGATTAAAAAAGCTGACAAAAGCAACACTGTAGTAATCATGGATAGAGAAAAATATTTCTCTGAAGCACTACGTCAACTTAAGTCAAAGCACTATATTGAAGTTGACAAACCCGATTTGTCACATTTACATAATATCATTCAAAAAAGTATGGGATATGCATATTAGAAGAACTTTGGACAAAATCTAAATAATAACGATTAAATGCGGACATTTGTATCTGCTCCCTAAAATCCACAAGTTCAAAGAAAATATCTTGACTGGTCTCACGAAGCACTTGCAGCCTCAGACGGTTTCCACCTGGGCGACCAATTATTTCGCAGTGCGATACACCAACACATAGAACTGGTGCTTACTGTGATTACTTTCTAATCCCAATAGTTAAATCAAAGTACTCAAAGTACTGGAAAGCGCTAAGCCAGCTTCATTGCTACTTTTTCAAATGTCAATTGTTAAAATTAAATATTTTTTAAATCATAATTATTCAGAAAGTAAAAAAAATGGTTTCATAAAAATGCATGATATGAATGAGACCCTGGCCATAACATTTCAATCAATTTGAAGAGAGGATTTCGTAATGTACGCATATACTAGCTGATTAGTCAGCCCACGGACTGACTAATTGGGATGGGATGAAAATTCGATTGCCCTTGTATACATTGGAATTCTGGGGAGAAATTAGACAGTCCGTGTGAAATAAAACTGGTCAGTTTTTAAATAGGTCAAATTGAGCATCAGACTGTCCCTTAGTATCGTCTGCAGCCATGTACGGTCCCAGAGTCCGCATATATATATATATATATATATATATATATATATATATATATATATATATATATATATATATATATCAAATTTGAGAGGATGTATATGGAGAGTGGTTTGCGATGGGGCCATGAAATTCAGAGAGTGATATCTTTGCAAAGTTTAAAGTGAAAAAATGACAATAACAAACCGTCCAAAGTCTAATTAATAAGAAGGTTGCAGTCATACATCCTACCGCTGCACGCTTGTCTCCTCAACAGTCATAAAAGTAAAGTGTACAAACTCAGAATACAACTGCATAATAATTTATTGTTCTGGAAACTTTATATCTTGTATTTGTATGGATTGTATATTCACTTTTGATCTAAAACTAATATTCCGCTTGCTAATTTTATTACCTTTTTAAAATGCTAACCTTGTTCATATATACAGTGCACGGCAATGTTTGAATACACTTACTCAGT
Organism: Magallana ariakensis; assembly: GCA_020458035.1. Taxonomy (NCBI): domain Eukaryota; kingdom Metazoa; phylum Mollusca; class Bivalvia; order Ostreida; family Ostreidae; genus Magallana; species Magallana ariakensis. The sequence goes on along the minus strand of CM035816.1, from coordinate 16,892,890 downwards.
GAATGAAAACAAGACTGACCGTGCATTTTCACTGATTAAGGGTAGTAAACTATGACTAAATGTTATTGAATTTAAAAATCGACAAAATGCATTAGAAAATCGCAGTATGAATAAATTGATCAAAGTTACGCAAAAAATATTTCTTAAAATATGTGGATAAATTTGTCGGCCTTTGATTGTCTCAAATTTTGTCTATGTAAACTTTTGATATCGCAACAAGACAAGGCAATATCTCTGATTGCATGATTTCACACACCGAGATCCGCACCACTGGCCTTCCTTTGTTTACATCGCACAGCGGTCACCCAACATTAGTCTATATAATATTAGCAGCATGTCAGATGTTTAGTTGTGCAATGCACCCTCAGACTTCACTGATATTGTGAAAGTTTGCAATTTGTTCTGATCTTGATTAAATAAACCCACAAGTCTACGTTCTTTTGAAAAACGTGGGATCTAGATACCTTGATCTTGATATGTAATGGATATATGCCGAAAACAGTTCTGTATGAAAAAATATCAGATAGTTTCGAGGCCCGTTAGGGCCGAGAACTGTCTGATATTTTTAGTTCTGTATGAAAAAATATCAGATAGTTTCGAGGCCCGTTAGGGCCGAGAACTGTCTGAAATTTTTCATACAGAAGTGATTGAGGCATATATCGTACTTAAAACACTCCCATTGAATTTCATTGTTGATTTACCTGTGACAGTCCGATTTTGAAGGATATCAGTACTGTAACCACTGGTAACGGTCTGATATTAAGAAGCTCACTAATATCGGACTGTCACAGGTAAATTTTTGGACTGCTGGAACAAAGGAATGACATCACAACAGTGTTTTAATTTTAAAATACGAGCGGTCGGTCAGCATGATCACTAGGTGGCGCTTATAAAAAGATCATGAGATTTGGTGCATCGCTTAGCGCTTAAAAACAATCGACCTACCTAAAGGATACAACTGACTTTACCCATTAAATCGAAACTTTACGCGTACCTACGCAGATTTTACTGATCACTTATGATGTAACAAGTATGTACTCTAACATGGAATTCGATGAATTATTAAGCGCAGTTGAAGAAACCTACAAAAATAAACAAAGAGACGTATCAGATTTACCTTATTCCGATGTCTCAGATCTCCTCTTTCTTGTAAAATGCAAACTCGAAAATAATTATTTTGAATTTAATGGAAAATATTACAAACAAATCATCGGATGTGCAATAGGTTTAACAGTTTCACCGCAGGTATCTGATATTAGAATGTTCAAGATAACCCAATCAATCATGGGCCAGTTTCAATATGCTAATAAAGTCTTGTTTCACGGCAGATTTAGAGATGATGGTTCCTTCAGTTTTAATTGGTCTAAGACTGAGATTCTGGAGTTCTTTGAATTTGGCAATCGATGCCACCCGCATTTAAAATTCACTTTGAAATCTCTATTGATTCAGTGAACTTTTAAGACACAGCAGTGTATAAAGGAAAACAATTCAAAAGATCTCAACAAACGAGATATCAAATCATACATAAAATCAACAAACAATTTTTAAGTATCTACACAGAGAAAACTCTTACAACCCAGCGGTATTCAAAGGTTTTATTAATGGTGAATGTATAAGACATGTGAGAAATATCAATGACACTACAGCTTTCAATGTAATTCTACAAGACTTTAGGACACACTTGTCAAAGAGAGGCTACTCTGATACAGAAATCGACCTTATTATCACAAGCATTACTGGAGCAGACAGAAATGAGATCCTGAATAAAAACAACAGCAAGTCGAAATTCCAAAATATATTAGTTATGGTCACAAAATATAATCCGAAAATCAAAGGAATAAAAAAACCGCATCTTAAATCATTGGAACGAAATAAAAACAGACACGAGATGCAAAGAAATCTTTACATCTGAACCGATTATAGCCAATAGCAAGGACAAAAGCAAAGGCAATATGATTATTAGGTAACGTTTACCACAAGAATACATTGCCAAGGTGGACCCCTGAAAAGGCGGGCCTTCGGGCAAATACCCGTTCTTAAAAAAAACCGCCAAAACACTTTTTTACTATATAACTATGTATATATACAATTATGTATCAAAGGAAAACAAAGAAAAAAATGTCATGAAGTTTGGTTTAGAGTGTCGGGTCCTAGTCAATTTCATGGACGAGTTTGGTTGATTGATGTCCTTTTTTCACACCTCTAAAGTATTGAATTAAATGCATATTTGTTTTATTCAAATAGAAGTTATTCTATTAAAACCAAAACTATATTTTTGTTGAATATTCGATTCTTTAAACGAAGTTATTTCTTTCAGTAACCTGTGTGTGGTCAACTTGGCATGATGAATCTTTATGTAGTGTAAGATGCGGCGAGGGCGTTAGGACACGTATTCGGTCTTGCCATTATGCCACTCATCACCACTATGATTGTCCGGGACCATCAACCAAGACTGAATCCTGTAGACAAAGCCCATGTCCAGGTAATAGATCTACATCTTGTATTTTCCCTCACCTTTAAATTATGCGTAGATGATATTGTTAATGATATTGATAACTAATAAATATTAAGTGCTTGATTATATTAATATTCTATTATATTTTTTCAATTGAGACGTTTATTCTTCGCCAAACATTTTATCATATATGTTAATTGTTTGCAACTGTAAACATATATTACATGACTACGAGAGCGACATGTAAACGAGAATGTTTGGCTTAAGAGGGCTCAATGTTCGTGGTCATTTTTAGACAAAATATATATTGAGCTTTTTAAGAAGAACACTATATGAAGATGCAGAAAAATACTCTGAATTTTAAGTATATATATATATATATATATATATATATATATATATATATATATATATATGGAATTGATCTTAACAAAACGTTTATAGCTTAAAGCATAATTCTAGAAATGTAAGGTAGATCTTTTGGTTAATTTGTTGATCAGCAAGCCTCCATACACCAACAGTAAAGCACTGTAGTGTTATGCCAGTCTTTGCTTACAGCATTGAATGACATAACGCTTCAGGGATTTTCTGTAACCTAGGGACAACTACTCAAATAATGTTGCCCGAAAAGCCATGCACTGCAAAAGGCGAGCAAAGCGAGTTCCGACGGTCAGTGCGCATGAATAAGAACAAGATTCAACTCTGAATTAACGGTTAAGTTAGGTTAAAAGACGTGTTTTGAATATCGCACAAAATTTCATAAGAGTCTCGGGACTTTCTTTAATACCTCCGTCGCTTTTAACTTACTTTTTTTTACGAACTTTAACAAAGCAAACGAAAACCAAGTTTGTTTATAACGACAAAGAGATTTATTTATTGATTTATTTCCCATGTTTACTGTAGAAGTGGAACAATGAAAAAATGACAATAACAAACCGTCAACAAACCGGTAACAAACAATTTAATTTATTTTTCGCAATGCATTTTAAACAATCGTCGCAAACCAACTCCAAAATGCTTGATTCTCTCACATCTTGCCTGTCGTGTATTGATGAAACAAGTATTTACATGTATACAATTGCGTCATAATTTTAACGATTGTAAAGCGTCTAAAACATGAAATGAAAGCGCTAACGTTACAATTCGTGTTGCTTTTTTCCTTTTTTGATATATATATATATATATATATATATATATATATATATATATATATATATATATATATATATATATATATATATATATAAAACTTCGAAATAAACTTAAATAGTTTCATTATCAGTCATTCGCTAGGTATATATCTTAAAGTTGAGTATTATTTAACGAATGCGAGAAAAGCATAGTCGATGATTGACCTTTGATGCGACCTTCGATCCTCCAATCGCAGTAAATGTAAAACATTGTAATAAATACGATGGTTGCGTTAAGGGTTATATAATTATTATCATGGATAAAAATGAAGCCTTGCATTAGGCGTGAATATGATTTAGGTATTAAGGCAGCCAAGTGTATTCGAGAGTTATGCAGACTACAGACCGTGGTTTAAGATAATGGTTATAATACTGGGGTTACATTTGGGGTTATATGTTCATTCCTGTGTTTTAACTGCAAACCATCGGCTGGTCAAATTCTGTGCTTCGAATTAAGAATTGACGGATGTGTCATGGTTCATATTCATTTTGATATTATTCAAAGCATATTTAGTGTAAGCATCGTAAAGAGGGACAGATTAACTAACTTTACTTTAAGCTACAAAACAGACGCCTTTGTTTTTATCGAAAATATTTCTAAAATATCTCGAATATAAGTGTAAGCAATATGGAATTAAACTTTTAGATGCTAACCTCCAGATGCTTCTATATTACTGTTTCCGAGAGACAATGTAACTGTCTTTGGTGTGATTAAGCAGCGTTTAGAGCAATATCACATTTAAGACATAACGAGAAAACCACTTCATATGTTACATGTATATAGTTAAATATTTTTTTAACAGTTTGGTTCATCTTGCATTAGCAAGCAGACAATTTACGCTAACGTTATCTCTTTGCATTTATTCAACACTTAAATTCCCGTTTAACAAAAATATCAGTTTAAAAAAAAGATAACATTAATGTTTTCTCTTAATTTTATAAATTCCCAATTACTCTGTTATGTTTAAAGAAAACTACATAACTGCAGATGTATTTTTTTCAGTAAACGGTGGTTGGTCAAGATGTCATATTCAGTCAAAGTGCAGTGTTTCATGCGGTGGAGGATTTAAAATAAGCAATAGGTCTTGTAATAACCCAACACCGGCTTATGGCGGCCACCATTGTTTGGGGTTATCGACAAAAATTGATTTTTGTAACACGAAACAATGTCCAGGTAATTGTTTCTACAATAAACGTACAAACTGTTCTTGTCTAATACATTATTATACATATGTGTACAGGTTAAAAGCTCAAAAAACCCTTATTCGTTATGTACCACAATCTTTAAGAAAATTGAGAACCGGTAAATATGATTTGGTCAGCATGGCAAGGTCTATCTAAATGCAGCGTTACTTGCGGTACAGGAGTCAGAACACGCAATAGGTATTGTAACAACCCAACACCAGCTTATGGCGGCCACCATTGTTTGGGGTTATCGACCCAAAGTGAATCGTGTAACACCACACTATGTACAGGTAATTTTGTCTTCAAAAAGAGTCTATGTGCGTTTGTATGCGTAATACAATATTTGGCATATAAATAAGTGTTCAAAACAAGCTAAACTGATATTGTTGGACTTTTGGTACGATTGAGGATATTTTCTAGTAAATGGAGGCTGGTCAGAATGGCAAATTCATCCAGAATGCAGCGTTACATGCGGTGGAGGAGTAAAAACAAGAACTCGAACCTGTAACAACCCGACACCTGCTGATGGCGGCCACCAGTGTTTAGGGTTATCTACTCAAAGTGAATCTTGTAACATGAATCCATGTCCTGGTAATATTTTGTTTTACAAAATGCATACACCATTTCTTAGTGTCGCGCAGTATATAATATTATTTCAGTTATTGGTTTTTTGGTCATGATGGCGAAATAACTCTGAATGCAGTGTTTCATGTGAATGGGGTGTAATACAAGCTGCCCACATTGCATCTCCACCAACCTTAAATGCTGCAGGCAATGAATTTATCATGATTCAGAATATAGCCTATATTCTTTTCTTGCGCAAAATTTGTGTGTTTTTCAATCTATGTATTTAAAAAAACACCCATCAAACGCATTGGTTGCATGATTCTTGCAATTTGGTGTTAGCTTTCATGGCAAAATGCTTTTGAAAGAAGCCGATTTGGTAATATCTTTTGAAAAATTTCCGGAATTTGTCTATTTTCGTGATGGAAGGGTAAACAAAATTTGGACAATGATGGCTTATAATAAGGCTTTTGTGACAGTCAAATATATAAAGAAAATAAGTTTTTGATGTGAGACTATTTCAAATGTGAGGAATAGTGGGGATGGTGAAGTGCAAAATATATATTTTACCTCATCAATTACAGTTCGTTCTTGAAAAATAATGACATATTCGTTTTATTAAATGGTGGTTGGTCAAAATGGAAAATTCAGTCGGAATGCAGTGTTTCATGTGGTAGGGGAGTAAGACCTAGAGTTCGGACATGTAACAATCCGTCTCCAGCTACATTGTAATGGTGGCGACCAGTGTTCAGGGGTATCGAATCACACTGAATCTTGTCACACGGAACCATGCCCAGGCAATTGTTATGCATAACTTTCATTTCCCATCCCTTTCAGATAAAAATTCTAGTTCTAGTATATACTTTATATAATTTTCAAATTACGGTTTGTATAATGAACTTAAAATTTTTTTTTAAAGATCAGTGAGGTTACGATCTACATGTATTTTTTAGTGAATGGCGGTTGGTCAAGGTGGCAAAGCGATCACCAAAGTTGCAGTGCTACATGTGGTAGGGGAGTAAAACTATTTTACCGGTCTTGTAATCATGAGTCTCAAAAACCATCATTTTGCACGAAATATTTTTGTCTATGTTTATGGAGGTACATTGAAGTTATATTTTCATTGAAAAATATAAGTCTATTTTTATTCAAGGCAATTTATTTTTAAGACGCCTTCCCTATTTCTAAAAAAAAAATAATTTAATTTATAATTTTAGAAGTATACAAAACAATTGGAAGTGGTACATGTATAGAGATGTCTGACACATTCAGCCCAGATTTATTTGAATTGACATTTATTTTTATTTATGAAAATATAATGTCAATCTGCCTCCATAGACACGTGAGTTTTAAGTATAGCCTGGAATTTTCGTGTTCTAAAAATACATCCCATGCTGAATGATAAAAAGAGGGTACCCTATTTTGAGGTAAAGGTTTTACATTAATGTGCAAAATTCAAATTTTTTCTCAACAAATGGTTGTAGAGAGGACATCAATTAACCCCTCTGTTACTTTTTCAGATTTTTAAAATAAAAATAAGTCTACAGCTGTTCTTAGTGATTTAAAGGCGTTGTTATGTTCTTAAATGCATAATTTGCATACAAAACAACATGTAGAACCTCATTTATTGCTTTTTTATATTTAGACAACAATTTTGGCCTGTTTTGTGCAGAAAAAAGCCAGTTCAAGAAATTTTTTTATTTTTATTCTTAAATGTACAAGATGGCCGCACGTCTCCCTTAAAGAAAGTGTAAATTCTACTTAAATTGCGATTAAATGCTACTTAAAACTGTTAAGGACATATTTGGTTGAAGGGGCATGACCACGATTTGGTCAAATTTTATTTTTCTATTTTTATTGTTTACAGCACTTTAGTATTGTATTTCTAATGATCAACCAATATTTGAGTGTCAGTCATAGAGTTATAAGTAAGATATAGAGCTCACCATACATTGTAATGTAAACAACGCTCTTGCCATATGTTTGTGTCTGAGCTCTGTACCTTGCTTATAATTCGACGTCTGACACTAAAATTTTATTTTACTATTAGAAATGTCTTTCTGAGGCATAATAAAACATTTAAACGATTCAGAAAATGAACAAAATCCAGTCCCTTTTAAGTTTATGGGCGACCTAAATGTGGCTTATAGAACACTAATTTTAAGTTACTATAAATCACCTATAAGCAACATAAAAAATGCCTAAAGAAGGATCTCACCATGTGTTATACAAGCTGCGTACAATAAGTTTCTATTCGCTTTGTAAATTATAATATAAAAGTAAATTTTGAGCAATTCTGTACCTATTCAATTGGGATATTCTTACAATTGGCTAAATGCAGTATTACATTGATTTGACCCCAAATTAAATAATTAAACGGAGCTTAAAAATTGTTAGAGGTTGTTTATCTCATGTGAAAAATTAAACAGTATAGCAAACGTAATAGATAACAATTACATGTTGTGGACACTGATGGCTTTTAATTAAATTTTTGTGACAAACATATTCTCATACTCTATCAAATATATAATGAAGATATAATTTTGATTTGACACTATTTTAAATACGTGAATATAGGGACAATTATTAAATCTTATCAAATATAATTCTTTATAGGATAAAAAATATAACTTAGATTTTCCCCCAGTAAATGGTGGTTGGTCAGGATGGCGAATTGACTCTCAATGCAGTGTTTCTTGTTACTGAGGAGTAAGAACCAAAGTTCGATAATGTAACAATCCGTCTCAAGTTAATGGCGGCAACCAGCTGTGTCCAGGGGTATCAACCCAAAGTGAATTCTGTAACACGAATCCATGTCCTAATAATTATTATGCAAAACTTTCGATTCCATTGTTCTACAGATAAAACTTCAATTTTGCAAATATTTTATCAAAAAAAAATGGTGCAGTACATATAACAAAGTGTTTACTTATTTCAGTGGATGGTGGTTGGTCGAGATGGCATACACATCGTCATCACAGATGCAGTGTAACATGTGGCGGGGGTGTACATACATGGCACCGGAATTGTAACAACCCACACCCTGCTTATGGCGGCCAGGAGTGCCAAGGACCGTCTACCAAGACTGTAGTTTGCAAAACACAGCCATGCCCAGGTAATTGTAATCCTAAACGTACATCCTATGCGTGGTTGTTGAATTAATATAATTTAAAACTTGAAGAATAGTTGTATTCAAATCAAATAAAGGAGTCTTATTGTTGGATCAACATAATACATGTTTAAATGTTCTTGTTTTCTTTTTCGTTGTTTGTTTTTAATTTGTATTTTGTAAATATAATAAACGTTTTTGTGCTCGTTATTATTACCCCTTATCAAACACCTTTAATTCTCCACTCATTCACCAAAACAAAAAAATACATATTCCATAAGGTATGATGTTGTTTAATCCCATATATAATAATTGAATTATACAACCAAAAAACTATAGTAATTTCCAAAGATGACCAACCGATAAAGCTAAAATATTTGAACTAATACATATTTTTCTTTTTCTTATATAAAACCTATATGATGCAATAGCTCAACAAAATTATTCTGTTTTAAACAGTTTTATTGTTTTGTATATATAGTACGGTTCACAGCTTTTTTATCAGTGTTTTAAGGATTTAACAAAATAGTACATTATAAATTCAATAACCAACCCCTTTTTTGTTGTCTTTCTATATATGAATATGCTTAGATTGTTCCATAGTGGTAACTTCTTTCACAACCTAAAATACATGTTAAATTGATTCAATATCTTTTTTTTTAAATGCAGAAATTATCTGCAACAAACTTTATCTTTTTCAAGCAATATTTAAAGGAAGAATTCTGTGTTGAATTCTATATTGAACAGTTGTATCAGAAGTAATCTTGAAGCATACAATTATACAGTCTTCATAATTAAGCATTTGTAAGAAGTTTGATATTATCATACAAAAATAATATCCAACTAATATAATAGCACACATAACATTAAGCTTTCTCTATGACTCAAAACATAATTGTTTTCAACTAATTTTCTAATAAAGTCATTGCAAAAATCAAGCATTATTCTAACAACTTCACTACCGGTTTTTGCCAAAACTATACCTTTCCACGGCTTGTGTTGAAGAGTTAATCAATAATCCATGAACATTTGAGATAACATACAAAGTAATGGACATCTATAGCTAACATATCTAAACCTCATTTAAAACAATCTTGTGTGCCTTTTTGTATTTTTAACTTTATTGACTTAAAAAAAACTTTCATATAAAATTGAAATTCCGGTATTCAGGGGGATAAAAATGTTTTATAAGACGTGGGAAGTGAAATAAATAAATGATTTTAATTTTTGAAAGATCAAATAATCTTGGCAACAGTAACTCTAGCCATTTGTGAGTTAAGGAATGTTATGTTCTACTGCTGAATAAGGGGCTGTACTTTAGGAAGTTGTAAGCTGTTAATCTAAGTATACGTTTTCTTTTAACTCTGCTGAGAGTTTTATTCCTAATAGATTAACAGTTGTGCAACCCCAATTAAAGTTTTCATCGTATATGGTGAAACACTCGATCTGAAAACTTTCTTGACCGTAACCAGACTTCCTTAATTTTTGAGCTTTTTTTCTGCCCCGACAATTTTGAAAAGAAAACTAAAAGTAATGAGAGAGTTAAGAATAGACTCTGGTGAACCGTCAAGTTTCCGCGGTGTATCATCCACATATTGAGTTATCATATGTGTTTTATAATTGACTACTTTTTTAAATTTGTATTTTGTTTGATTAATTTAGCTTGTTTCTTTGCACATAATGAACAAAAAATGTATGCAGCCTCTCGGTATAACAAACTGTTAAGATAAGTAACCACATTGTAAAATAGATGCTTTAAAATCAAGAATTCTTACCCAATTAAATATTTCAACCCCCCCTAAATTTAAAACCTTATATATAAATTCCAATGCAATATCTATAGAGTCAATTGCCTTTAAGCAAAAGAAATCCTGGAATTTATTTGTGACTCTACATATACGAATATTGTGTTTTCATCTATACATCTACGTTTTATGAACCCATATCAGGTATCTGATATGAAGTACAGTGTGATCCAGAGTAAATCTTATTTTATAACTAACACAGCCTACATGAAGTTTGTATAAAACGTTTATATAAAATATGAGGGATTTATAATATATTAGTGAAATTGATGTTTTCATAGTCAGAATCTTTATAAACATAAATTTTCATTTAAGTGCTCAACTTGTTGCAAAATTTGTAAATAATCATATACCCGATTAATTTGGTTTTTATCTATCTCTGCCTTTTCAATAGTTTTATTTAAAACTTTTCTTTGCGTTCGAGATCTTAAATTAAAAAAATATTGGGTAGGTTTTTTCCTTATCGATTGTGTTAGGCAGTATTTTCTATTTTGTAAATTAACATGATTTACATCATACAGAGAGAGAGAGAGAGAGAGAGAGAGAGAGAGAGAGAGAGAGAGAGTATAAATAAGTCCCTATTGAACTATTCAAAATAGATGTATAAAATCGATTCCAGTGAATGAAACTTATTAAAAAAAGCATTTTAAAAATTATACATATACGCGTTTTATCTTTTGCCTATATTGATTTCTTTGTATGTTGATAAATTTAATTTTAGCTCACCCGAGCCGAAGGCATTAGTAAGCTTTTCTTATCAACTTTTGTCGTTGTCGTTAATTTTTCACCAAAAGGACAGTTTCAACCAAATTTGGCACAAAACACCCCTTGGTCAAGAGAATTTGTTCAATAGAAGGGTCATGCGCTTCTTAAAAAGAAGGCAATTATAGAAAATAATGAAAAAACTCTCGTCATTTTTAGTTATCTTCTCCAATTCAAATCGGCAAGAACAGTTGAAACTTGCGTGAAAGCATAGAGTAGATTAAATTCTGTTTAATTCAAATCATGATTCAAGAGGTTACGGTTGGCCAAAATGGGGGTCGCATCTGATCATGATATACATGTAGGAATTTATAAAGGATATTTTAATAGCTTCTTCTCGAAAATCATTTCAGTAGAAAAGTTGAAATAAATGTTTAAGCTTTACAGATGGTGTGGATTCATGTTTGTTAACATCACGATTCCCTGGGGTAGAGTGGGGCCACAATGGAGGTCAAGCTTTTATATGGGAATTAGTTAGGAAAATCTTAAAATTAAAAATTTTAAATTAAACTTTCAAATATCCTCTTCTTAAATACAAATTGACTAGCAAAATTGAAACTTTTGTGAAAGCTTCATTAGGTAGTTTAGATTCAAGGTATTTTATATAATGATCCTCGGGGGTAGGGTGGGGCTAGAATTCGAAATTTGAAGGAGGGTATTTTTACATAGGAATATATATGGAAAAATCTTCTCGCATAAAGCATTGTGCCAGAAAAGTTAAAGCCTATGTCTAAGCATTATCAGGCGGTAAAGCATTATTTTTTTAGATTATTAATCCTGGGGCCACAATGACACAGTTTTTCATTAGAAGTGTTTTGAGGAAATTCATTGGAAATCTTGACCTTTTTTTGGAGAATCAATGCTGAAGAATGTGCCCTTAAATTAAAAAAAACAACAAACTCCGCTAAATTGTACCAATATTTTCGTATTTGATTAAGTTAATCTGTTTAGATTAGAGTTTTTGTCAATTTTGGAACTGTTGCTCAGGTGGACGTTGCGGTCCCTGGACCTGTTGTAATCTATACTACTATATTAAAACGATAGACTCGAATTTTTGGGCTTTAATACCGAGAAATCGGAAGAGAACTGTCTTTTGTTATATATATTTTAAACATCATTGGTACTCGAAGATTACCAATTTGTTTTTATTTTTTCTCAATCAAGCTTCACTAATTAATAATCAACGAAAATTCCTTTTAAAAATCCGGAAATCATCTGGATTTTTTGGATTTTACAACCTTGCGCATGCGCATTACATTCACGCTAAATCATGGGAGGCTCTTTAGTTTATGTTTCCACAATATCACATTTGCATGGATAAACTCAGAAACGATAATAAAAATATGTGTAAATCTTCATTGAAAATTTGCTATATATTCGTTCATCAAAGAAAATACGGGAGATACCGGTAACTCTAACTCAGTGCATTTAATATGAAAAATCCCGAGAGTTCTGCATGCCAACATGGTGTGTAAATTTTAAGTGAGTAAAAACCTTTGGTGAAAAAGTGTTCAATTCTTCATTTATATGGATTAAATTTTTAGATGAAAGGTATTTACAGCCTCAAAATGGTTTGTTATGAATAATTTCACTGTTATTTTCAATGCAAGTTCATTAATTTTCTCCAAAGTCGTTTCGGAGCGATTCTGCAATTTTTTGCTACATTACGGGTATATGGGAGGCATTATACTGTGGTGAAGTCCTGTCCCGAGACACAGTTAGATTATTCTATCTAAGCAGAATGTAGTGAAATTAATAGCATTATTGTAGCTTGGTTATGTAAATGTCACGCACGGGTCAAAGTCTAGTTGTAATTGTAATTTTCAATCATTTATTATGCTAATTACAGTATGATTTTGTCGTAAATAAGTATCTAGAAAAGTTTTCCATTGAAATATACTAATATTACCCATGTTTGAGTATTTCTACAATCAAAAACAAATAAAAGGGTGCTGGATGGTTGTGGTAACTTTAACTATTTAATTGTTCGAAAATAAGAGCTCTGCAAAAGGATATAAAAAATTATTTCATTTATAAAGTTAAAATATTTTGATTATGCCTGTACCAAATATTATTTTATGGCTTCAAAAATCATAGTTAAAATTCCAATTGTACGTACCTCTAATGGGTATTCTGTGGAGCATCCAGCCTCTTAAATTTCTAATTCATAGCTTCCTGGCAACAATTAAATCAAATAAATTTAGCACCATAAACTTTACTGTAAATCAATATAAAATATCTTAATAGTAGTTCTTACGACTACCACCACTAAAACACAACCCCTGACAACAACTCCAACTCCACCAAAAACCACTACGGCACAAACTACTACTACGACACTAGCTACCACTACGAAACCAACAACTACCATTGCAACACAAACAACTACTGCTACGATACTAACAACTACTACTTCGACACCAACAACTTCAAGAACTACACGACCAACTACCACTACGACACCAACAACCACAACCACACCACCAACTACAACGACTCCAACTACAACATCAACACCACCAACACTACTGCGACACAAACTACCACAACAACACCACCAACTACTACTACGACACCAACTACTACAACACTACCACCAACTACTACTACGACTCAAACTACCACAACAACACCACCAACTACTACGACTCCAACTACCACTAGGACACTACAAGCTACCACAACCACTAAAGCACCAGTAACTACAACACAATCGACACCAGCTACAACGAAAAGAAGGTTTTTTACAATACGCGCTTTATTAAATTGATATGATTTAAAAATTCACTTCCACTGAGATAAAACGGAATTTTTTTTTTTTTTAAATCCAACGTTTTATTAAAAATAAACACTTTTATTAGAAATATGTTTATAAGTTAAGCAAAACGAGTCTAGAAATGTTATTAGATTATAATTTAATGGTCGACAAAGAGGGTCAAAAAACTGAAAAAGTAAAATTTTCTGTCTTTGTGCATTTTTTATTAAATTTACTGAAGAGTATGATATATTCCTGCTCAAACTCTTTAGTATTTTCTAATTGAAAGATTTCAATGTGCAAAAAGGGACTCACAGAAAGGATCTGTTCTAAACACATTTTTTTCTTTTATAAAATATACATGCCTTAAAAAAACTTAGTGTTATGTAATTATTAAAAGTTAGGTTTTGGGCACTTTTATACAATGTAAATGAAAATATAGTTTCTCATCAAACGTGGTTAAATAAAAAAATCTTTTAATACTGACAAATAAATTCAATATCACATTTTGAATAAATAGACATAAAATTGCATTTGATAAAACTGCATTTAGTGCTTTATCTGTAGTAAAAGTATCATAATAATTGGTTGTTTAATTCATTTGCAAAAACAAATTTTTATTATTCAATTTTTTGATGCGCAAGAAGTGTTCTTTTAAATCTGAAAATCCCTTAGTAAGTATATTCTGATAGTATTGAAGTTCTGTACGTGTACTCGGATATAAGCTGCCAATAAGTTACTGCAGTATACCTTTTGAAACAAATCATATCCAGTCGAAATCAGTGGCATTTTTGGTATGTGAATATCAAATTCACAAATTCATATTATCTTATGTATACGTTTTATTTCTATGTAAAGGATTGTTCTTTGGTTCTATTTCAATTGCATTAGCAAGAATTATTTTGTAGATGCACAGTTTTGAGTGTGCTTATTAATTTCAAAGAGTAATCTTCTTTACAAGTACTCATTGTGGATTTTTAAACAAATACAGGTTTTTTTTTTAAAAATGATACCTTTTGTCTGTCCTTTATTTTTGTCTGTTTTCTCTTACACTTACAATGTATTGTAGGTCATTTTTTTCCTAAACCAGATGCACAAACACCATCTTGTCTTGACTGCTCGGTTACATATACATGTATATATGGTTTATTCACATGTACTTTAAGACAGCCCTACCTCCACCACTAATACCCCCGGCATAGTTGGCTCTCCTTTAAATCAAAATACTTTAAATGTCAAGTTAACAAAATGTCCCTTTCTAAATATTTAAAAATTAACGGATTTTTTTTTCGATTTGAATAACACCCCTGACTGCATATAAGAAGTAAGGTATGCTACTACGCCAGGTAACGTGGACGAATGTAAATATCTTTTGATCATAATGGCACGGTCACATCAAAAAACTTTGTTTGGTATGTATTGGGCGTAAGAGAACTCGAACTTTGTCGTACAAAAGTTTTCATTACGGCACTGAAAGATGTTGACTTATGTCTCGGTTACCTAACTTGTTTTTTGAGAAAATGCTTGACATGATTTAGGTGGATTACAATATGACGAAGGATAGTAATGTAAACAAACTGGACTTGTATGTACTTCCTCTTTCTATGTACATATGGTGTTTTACGTTATTATAATCGACGATTTTTCCAGAAAGGGACATGTGTACATGACTTCAAAGGAATATCTATCAAAGTGTTAGTCAACTATTGCTAAAATCTAAATCAGGGAGGCTGTGGGATGGGTTAGGGTTAGGGTTGAAGGAATTGGTTCCCGTCCTCAAGCACATGGTGTATTATTGAATTGTTCTATAACCTTATAGCTACCGAGAACAGAAAAATGCATGTGCTGGCTATATCCGTCATTAAGTTTTTGTTTATTTGGTTTTTTTTTTTTATTTTGTACTTGATGGACAATAGGGATTATTATAAAATTATGTTAAAGACATTCAGAAAAAAAATTTTAAACTAAGAAATGCTTTTTGGTAGGGCATATGCCCTTTAAAGGGCATGGTCACGATTTTCGGCAAAAATTATTTTTCAATTTTAATGTTTGTAATAGGCAACTGTGGCTGTCATTCGTTGATTTATAAGCGAGTTACAACGCTTACAATTCTTTGCTATGTAAACAAAGCTTTTGTTTACATTTTGAATGTTGAAGTGGAAAATCCAAGTTTAGACCTAAAATGAATGTGTTAAAAGTAAGAAACTGTTTATCTATACTAAAAATGAATAAAAAGATAAAAGAATCTTTGAAAAAGATTTTTTTAACTGGTATATTGAACCTATGTTAACAAAAACAGGGCACGAACTTTGTTTACATAACAAAGAATTATTAGCTATGTATCTTGCTTATAACTTAACGACTGATTCTCAAATTGCATTTGATCATTAGAATTACATTCCTTAAACATTGCAAATAATAAAAACAGAAAAATAGAATTTGACCAAAATCGTGACCATGCCCCTTTAAACAATTAGCATAATATATTTGATCAGCAGATTTTGAATTATTTTTCCATATTAGCTTTCTTTATACCTGCAAAGAACAATCAGAGAAAGTATTCCATCATTTAATTAACAATCAGCTATAATTATATATAAATCACGATTAACAACTACTTTGATCATTATTGAATGTTCTCCGAGAATTTTTGTTGGACTTCATTTACCTTTTACAACTTTGAAGAACTTAATAATAAAGAGGTTTAGTATTAACATAATACCAACCAAGTTGTGTTCAAAACTTAATTATTTATCTGCTTTTGATAAAGGGTAATGACTACTTATATAATACATAACGAGCATGAGATGAATTGGAACGGTTTGTATGATTGTTGTAGTTTTTGATGAACATTTTGAACATTCTTCATGTAGGAAAAATTCTTAAAGCAACGTTTTATTTGATCAACTGCACATCCCCTTACATCCACTTGTCAGGCAATTTCCTCTGACCTTTCCACAATTCGTTGAGTTTATTATATAAATCCATTGCATGTATACAGATGACTATGTGAATACGTAGTATACTATTATTTACAACTCCTAACGGTTTTCTCACGTCTTAAATTCGCCCGAATTCGCCCAGACACAGTTGTAACTTGATAATTTGAATTCGTCTTGTCTTCAATTCGCTCGCTGAGACGGAGAGCGAAAAGGCAAACATAAAACGAGGTTAAGTAGTTCACTGTATAAAGCTTGTATTCCATGTGATCCCTATTAAGCGTAGCAAAAACATTGTTTCCAAATTAATAACTAATTAAAAAGACATGCAAACATTTTACGTTTGAGCAAAATGCTATAAACTTTCGCCATATATATAAATATATATATTTGTAAACCAATAATAACTGTAAAAAGGAAACTGGGCTTATTGACTGGACGTACACTTGACCTACATTTACCGTATAAATCAAGTTGAAAGATAAGGCAACGATTATACATGTACCATTTTGACTACTAACAACGATATGAGATTTAATTGGCGTTTAGTCATTCTTTCCGGAATTATTCCTGTTATTTTCTCTGGTAAGTGCCTAATATTCCGAAAAATTGACATATTTATCAAAATCTCAGCTTGTTTTTATTTATTTATTTATTTATTTTGCTTATCTCATCAAAAAATTGCTAAAGCTCAGTCATGAGAAACTCAATCTAATTTTGAAAAAAACCACACAGCTCATTTCTTTTTCTAGTCTAAACATTGCAGTATGACTCATGTAAAGTATTTGCAATTTCAGTCTCACTATCACAAAAAGAGCAGGAGGATATCAGAGTAAAATGTTTCAGTAAGTTTATTTTAAAACTGTCCTTCTAAATAATAATAAATGAACGTATTTCCATTTTTTCAATCTTTTTATTGCATATTTAATGAGTATCTACAGCAAAAAATTCGTTTGTATAAAATATTTAGGTAATAAAGAGAAATTACAATGCTTGTAATTTTAGATGCAAAGATCGCCTAAATTTATTAAATAAGTAAAAGTTCTACTAAACAAGATTAAATATTTTTGATGATCTGCCAAATGAATAATAAATACAAAGTGATAAAAGTAAATGTAAAACATATTTTTTTAAAATGGTAAAACTAACTATAAGCATTTGTTAAAATGCATGATCTAATGGATCAAAAGAATAATTTGTCAATTAAAAATGTATTATTATATTGAAAAAAATTATGTCTGATCAATTATGTTAGAAAATTGGTATATATGTGCATCATTACAAACAAAGTGGTTTTTCCTTTCATTTTTCTACAAACATCTACAAAACTTTGTTATAGATTGGGTTGTGTGAACTATATTTCGTATGTGTGGTCGTCTTTGCAATTACTTAACCTTGTTAAATTTATCTCTCTTTTACACAAGCACAGACAAAACAATATGTTAAAAATATCTTAAAAATCAATAAATGACTTGCTGCACGCAGCCTCATATTGAAATAATTGAGCGTCATGTTCAATACATTTCTGTCGCAGTTTGCTATATTTTAAAATCAATTTTTAATGATTAATTCATTATTTCGTTGTTAATGTTATGTTGATGACATGCAAGAATTTTAAATTTTAATCAACTGAGTCGTATATAACAAAAATTGTCATTCTTATTGTAAATCAAAGGATTATTTCTTGAAAACGTTATGGAAAAATTAATATTTTACTATCTATGTTGGGACGCAGTAGTATAACGTTACCATTGGTGAGGCTAAGCTAAGACTAAGCTCTTTGACGCACGTTATTTAGTAACTAATGTTAGTATTTCCTGTTGTATCGTTCACTTTTAAAAACAAATTGAAAAAAACCTTCAAATGACCCAAAATCGTTTTAATGCTGCAATTTTTGTTAAATCAGCAGAATACCGATGGCATAAAAAGACTGTGTACAGAATACAGTGAATCTGTTATAAACTCTCAAATTTAAAGTATTTTAAAATATATGTCAGAGTTGCCAAAACATAATACACTGCTTTTCGAGGCTACGGGGATACCTTAACCTGTTATTTTTGTGTCTTTTTCAAATTAAAAGACCCAAAAAAGCAGTTTGAAGCGGCTGACTTTCATTTTTTTTCTAAGCCTGTGTTCATAAACATACCTCATGATCTTAGATAAATATATTAGAGGAATAACACAGACACTCTGCACTTTACAGTGTCAAGTGAAGGGAGCTACAGGTTACATACAATATTAATTTTTTTCGGCATATTTTTTCAAGATATTAATTTTACTTTTAAGATTAGGTGTATCATTTACTTTTTAACCTAATGAAAAATACAAGGATTTCGTCTCTTGTCTCAAATGCAGAACATCAATAATTTTTAATATGTAAGATACCCAAACAAAAGTTGTCATCCAATGAAAAGAAATTTGTGTATAACTTGGTTAAGGCATGAATGCAGTATAACTGCATTGGTCAGCACATATTATTACAGGTACAACGTCTTTAAATAAAACATGCACCTGTGAATCCCACAAGTTAATGGAAATCATAAGAATACGAAATCGGCAACCAGTAACTAGAAACCTAGATAAAAATTGATAATTTTAAAATGGGGCAAGTGTAGTCTGAGCTGGCGTAGGAAGTAGTCCAAATGTTTTCCATTTAACCTCCTATGAAATATAACGTGTGCGCAGATATTGTTTCGATACTTCAATCAACATTTTGCAAAGGTTATTTCCCTCTGCGGGGTCAATCCAAAGGTCAAAAGGGGAAAAAACCCAAGTTTCCCTAAGCCTTCTTTATGCAACCAAATACTTGGTGTCCTGTGATAAAATATCTAGAATTTATTTCATTCTTTATATATGTGGGATGCCCCACCCTAGGGCAATGAAAATGCAAACGAAAAATGATTTTTAATATTAAATGACAAAGTTACAAACCTCTAAACTACAATGGCTACTGTGAGAAATATATACGTTTCCTCCAAAGATGGTGGCCAAGGGACAAACATTTTGTAAAGTGTTGATTTGTCTATTGCAGGTAACATTTTCAAATCTGATCGGGTATGTGTAATTCTCGGATATTCGAGTCACAATGATGTGTAGTGATAATTATATTATTTAAAATTTTGAACTTTAATTAAGATTAACATGATGAATAGTGCTTTTAACAAATACGATATCATCATCGTGCATCGTTAGAATGGTATTAATATATTGAAGCACTAGTTACGCTACATTCATAAAATGAAGATGGAAAAGGCCATAGAATGTGTGACGTGTCAATTTGAAAGGTCATGGAAGGTTATTCTGTTTTTAAGGTGACAGACCATACAAATTTGGAAAGTCTACTTTTCTACAGCGAGTCCGGATCTTCTTTTATAGACCCTTTCGACAGCTAATCAGATATCACCTAGACCTCTGTGTTCAGTTTTTATCTATTCTAAGATACTACTAAAAACTTGAATTGATAGCTATCATATAGTTTGCCTTTCATGAATCATGATAACAACAGTAGAACCGGGAATCGTAGTGAGGTCATTCGCCATTCTTACAATGAGGGCATAGCCTAAGTCGATTGTCATTCTGGATGTGTTCCTTCTAATACTGAATAATACAATACTAGTTGTATAACTAGAAATGACAAATATGTTAATATATTTACAGATATACATGTATCACTCGTGCCACACTCTAACATGTTACAAAAATACATCTTCACAGTTGAACACTTTCTGTTTACACCTTTATACCTATCGTTTATACACAGCTCTCTGCGAAAAACAATACACAAAGTTATTTTATGCTAAACTTACCAATTTAAAAGTTTTCTCTCGTAAAAACAAACATAGAAAACATGGTAAATGGTATTCAGCACAGGGACTATGAACAATCTTACCAGCTCGTGCACCAGCAACAAATTCTAATAGCAAAATGAATCCGGAATACTCTTTAATTCAAACTCAATCCGGAAATTTTTGAATAATGTTAATATGGTTATAACAATTTCAAATTTGTTTAATATCCCTTCTTTATACAATAAATAACTTAAATTCAACGCTTTATAAAATGGTATTTTTGGTATGTGAATAAGTCTAAAAATATTTTCTTTTGTACTTAAATAACTGAATGAAGTTTGTGAATAAATGTATAGATTAGTTTCCCCCCAATTTCATAATACATATGTAAACTATGTTTAAGCTTAATTGTAAGGAACAACCGTCGATTCCGTAGAATTTCAAAAGAAGGGAAATTCAGTTGAATAGAACACGATAAAAAGGTGGAAAATGTTAAAGGGGCATGGTCACGATTTTGGTAAAAAATTATTATCCCGATTTTAATGTTTACAATGTTTCAGTAAGGCATTTTTGATAGGCAACCAAAACTTGATCGTCATTCGTTGAGTTATATAAGAGTTACATAGATTACAATTTTTTGCTATGTAAACAAAGCTTTTGTTGACATTTTGAACGTTGAAGTGAAAACTCAAGTTTTAAACCAAAAATGAATGTGGTAAACGTTATGATCTGTTTATTTATGCTTACAATGAATAAGAAGATGATAAAATCAGCTTGAAAAAGAACTTTTACCGGTTTATTGAACTAATTGAAACAAAAACAGGGCACGAGCCTTGTTTACATGACAAAGAATTGTAAGCCCTGTATCTTGCTTATAACTTCACTACTGACTCTTTAATTTCATTTGGTCATTGGAAATGCATTCCTAAAGCATTGTAAATAATAAAAACACAAAAATAGAATTTGACCAAAATCGTGACCATGCCCCTTTAAGGAACAAAACGTTTAAACGATGTTAAACAATTTAGATTTGTTGTTTTACTTTTAAGTGTAATTTGTAAGTATGCTTAGTTTGAATGCATTACCGGTATATGCTCTGTTTTCTTCATTGAATCTCAATCGAATGAAACATAATAAAAAAAACCTCACGATCCCTAAACAAATCGGTTAACTTCAAATATAAGACACGGAACGAATCTATTTTGTGCCACTAAAATCATCCATCACTTAACATACATTTTACTTACAAACCTTTAAGCTTAAAACAATCCGTAAGTTTGTCATATAAATATAAAAGACAAGAAATGCATCCACTTTGTTCCTATACAAAAAAGGTATTCGTTGCTTTGAAATACCGAAGTCCCATGCGTTTCTTTTGATGTTAATTATGTTAATTTATTTATGAGTTATAAGAAAACCTTTGAACTATGTAACTAATCCTTTCAATTATTTATACGTTTTTTAAAAGACTAAGGATTTGATATTAAAAATATCCAGGTTTACGTTTTCATTATTTTTATCTAGAATGTTTAATTTAGACATTTAGATGCTTGGGCAAATTTTAAATATTATTCGTTGGGTCAGATGCAAGATACAGAGATCAGAAATCTTTGTCATGTTAACAAAGCTCGAGCCTTTATTTTGTTTTCATGCATACGATTGTTATGTTGGTAAAATTTCATTGAAATCTTAATTGTTTGTTCTACTTATAAAGTTATTCAACGTCGTAATGAAACAGTTTATCTTGTTTGTCACGAGTTTTCTAGTCTAAGTTATATAGTAACTTTTTTACGTTGCATTATTTGTAAACAAAAACATGACCTAATATAAGCATTGTTGACTGGACAAAAAATGATATGCTATGTGTCTACATTTCATCTTAATTTCTGACATTCAACTTATGATCAAACATTTCAAACGATTGAGTTTAATGTTCTGGACAAAAAAAAAAAAAAAAAAAAAAGAAACATTTTAAGTTGTAAGCTCAAATCTTGTCAAAACTACACTGATCATGATATCTGAGTAATTAAATTTAAGCCATTACTTGTAAACATTTTTTTAATAAAAAGGATACTTTTTAAATAAAACAAAACATAATTGTAATAAAATTAGTATTTAATTTTTTCTTAGTGTTAAAGACGATTTTAATCACATATATAATCTGATGAAAGTCATAAATGCTTGAAACTTAAACAAATCAGTACAGATTGTTATTTGCTAAATTGCAATATGTTAAATAAAAATTCCTGTCATTTACAGGCAGCCAAACCATTTACAGTAACTTTCAAGGATGGGCGACATGGACCCATTGGAGTCAGTGTTCGTCAAGTTCTGGCTTTGGAATTCAGAAAAGATATCGAAACTGTTACTCTTCTTTTGCCTGTCCTGTTGGGACATATCAACAAAAAATATGCACAACAACTATCAATGGTTTGTGTCATAACGTTTTATATATTACAAATATTGTTGTAATCCAAAACAAGTTAATATTGCTCTTTTGTAGATTCACTTACATTTTAGGGTTATTATGTGCATGTATTTCGACAATGAAGGGGTGATCTTGTGTTATGAAAATAGTAAATATGATCAAAATTCCTAAAATGAAAATATTTGTTTAATGAATGAGTTTAGATGATTTTGTTGAAATAGAAGCATTCGAAACCGCTTCGCTGTACGTCCTTTCACCCAAATATACCCCTAATGAACCACAATGGTACTCCAGTTAAACCCAATGATACCCATAATGAACCCTAATACCTCATCTTTTGGAAGATGTAATATTTACATAATTTTGTATACAATGACTGATGAAAAAAGAATATATGCATATTACATTATATCATGGCCATACATTCAAACAAATGTTTAAACACTCTGAAAACAGCGATTTTCGGAAAAGTTTATAATGGCATTACATATAGTTTAACAGCATTGGTGACAACTAAGACCTTTGATAATGTACTTTTGTAATGTTGATCTAGGGGGATGGAGTTCATGGATCACCTATTCTTGTAGCAAGTCTTGTGGAGGCGGATACGCTCTGAAGCTACGAACATGTAGTAACCCTTTTCCACTGTTTGGGGGATCAGCTTGCAGAGGACGGAATATTGAATACGTAGCATGCAACTCTCATCCATGTCAAGGTACATATATTGTATATTATACTCTAATTAATGTCTTCATGTTTGGCCTTATTAGCTCACCACTGAAAAAAGTAGCTATAATTTCATTAATTTTATACAATTCTGAGATAACTTCACCGTTCCATATTGATAAGATAACTTTTTTTAATTTAATACTAGAGATAGCCCGCTCATGCGCGTAAATTAACTCTTTGCACCTTAATGGGCTTTGTATGTTGAATATACTGTGTATACTGTGTCCGAATTTATTTTTTGATGTTTATTTTTTTTAAACCTGAATTGAAAAAGTAATTGGCTTGGTAATTAGAAAGCGGACAGGGATAAATACATGTATAATATTGAAGTAGGAGGGGGTGTCCCCCTCCTGCTTCAGTGTTATACATGTATTCCGTTAAGTTTTCAACACAGCATGTTCATAGGTCACAAAATACTTTACTAACAATTTGTCAGCGGCCTTAACACGCGAGTGCAGGCATATTTTTTGTAGATTTTGAACCGACTATGATCCAAAGTATATGCCCGATGCATGATAAACTTGCCATGCATTCACTTTTTGCATTGATTTAATTAGTTAGCTCGTATTCTCGGTTTTCTCGTTCTGAGCATTATCTGGAAATTTATTTCCATTACAACTATAAAAGCGCATTCTAGAAACGAATCGGCGCATTTTTAGGCACCATTTGTCAAATCACATACTATGCAATAATTTCCGGTAAATATATTCAATCTTTACGTGATTATCTATATCATTGCAAGGTATACATTTCCATACAAGCTGAATTAGATCCACCACAGCGTGTGTACATGTACCACATTACTCTTATTTTTAGCTCACCTGAGCTGAAAGTTCAAGTGAGCTTTTCTGATCACTTTTTGTCCGGCGTCCGTCTGTTTGTAAACTTTTGACATTTTCGAATTCTTCTCCAGAACCACTGGGCCAGTTTCAACCAAACTTAGCACAAAGCACAAAGCATTAATGGGTGAAGGGGCTTCGATTCAAGTTTGCTCAAATGAAGGGCCACGCCGTCATTTAATGGGAGATAATTAAGAATTAATAGAACATTGTTTTTATTTTTCAAACATCTTCTTCTTAAAAAACAATAGGCCAGAAAAGCTGAAACTTCTATGGAAGCATTCTCAGGTAGTGTAGATTTACGTTTGTTCACGATTACCGGGGGTAGGGTTTGGCTACAATGGGGCCGAATTTGTTTAAATCATGATCCCAGGGTAAGATAAGGTCATAATGGGGGTTGAATTATCACAAATGAATATATAGAGAAAAATCTTTAAAAAATCTTATTCTCAACAACCAATAGACCAGGAAAAGCTGTAACTTTTGGTGGAATCATCATTAGGTAGTGTTTATTCAAATTTGTTTATATCAAGATTCCCGGGGATAGGGTGGGGGCCACAATGGGGTGGGGGTTGTCAAATTTTTACATTGGAATATATAAAGAAAAATCTACAAGAATCTTTTTTTCAAAAACTATTAGGCCAGAAAATCTATAACTTGTGTGGAAGGCTGTGGCAACAATAGGGGGGGGGGTTTAAAGTTTTACATAGGAGAAAAAATTAATTACTTACAAAAAACTACTTATATGCAAGCATCTTCGTGATTCTCAATTATTTAAAATGTGGCCCCTGGACAATTCTTGGGCCACACAAGGGGATCAAAGTTTGTTGTATGTTTATATTTATATAAACAGTTGTTTAAGGGGGAACAGTGCATGTATCACGTGACTTTCATTACAGTGATGCTTTGATGTGCTAGCTTTATTATGACGTCATAATTGATTTGATTGTATGATGCTATGATGTCATTTATCCATTATGACGTCAAACATTTTCCCGTACTTTACGGCTCTAAAGTAGTCATTTTCACAACATGAGTTCGGTAAAATTTAACATTTTCAATTTTAGAAATGTAAATGTACAAAATCATAAGCGGTTAAGATAATCATATATATATTCTGATTATTATTTTGCTCGTGTTAATTAATAATTCTAAAGAATGTATTTCTTTTTTGATGGTTCAAAACAGAATTTGTCACAAAAAGTCATAATTCCAGAATAAGGAGTAGGGGTGATTCCTATTATAGTATTTCCCTTGAATGCCAAGAAAGTGGCCGTGAAAATCTTATAACTTTTAAACCGATTGTTAAGGTTGATATATGAATTTTTATTAAAATATTCATTGAGAATTTTTTATGTGTCATCACATTTTGTTAAAATTTAGAATCAAAGACTACAAAACTTGAAGTGCTGATTTTAGCAATATTTTGATAAACTTATGATATTGCTATGTAAAAAAAAACCAATGATGTAAATAATTTCGCAATTTGTTTCTGTTCTTCAAATAATGAATATAATTTGCAAATAAATTCCATCAAATAAAATAATTATTGCAGAAAATTTAAATTGTCAAACAAATTTTAAATGCCAGAAATGGGGGACACTTCCTATCAAAATATCTCCCTTACAAGGTAAGAAAGCAGTCATGAAAATGATATATGTTATAGAGGATATTTTAATGTTAATGTGTTTCAAAAAACATTTTAAAAAACCCATTGACAAATAATTTTACACTGCAACGCCCTGTTCCCCCTTAAGATTTTCTTGAGAATTACAAAGCTCAATATATGATATGACTAGGAAACCATCCAGTTACAAAAGGAGGCTTATGTTTAATATAAGAAGATCTGGAGACATTTTGTAAATCTTTCTATACAGGATCTTTTCTACTACATTATCCAGGATCCATTTTAATACATTGTCCAGATAATTTGTACATGTATATGACTCCATTAAGCTGGTTTTGTTATGGCTATTGTTGCTTAGGTGAGCAATGTGGCCCATGGGCCTCTTGTTTCCTATTTCGGGCAAGTTTATCGATATAAAAGTAGGTTTTTAATTGTTATATTTTAAACAGTTATCCAATTATTCAGATGTCAATTGAGTATTTTAACTTTTTTAGTAAACATTTACAAAAACTACTATTGGCACTTTTCGCAAATTGTAATATAAATGATGAGTACTGTAAAACACTAAATTCTACCATCTAATTATTAAAAGGAGTAATCTACAAAAATTCAAAATACGCTAAATTTTGCTATTTATATAAGAATTGCAAATTCAGATTAGTAAAATGGATCCATTAAAAGTTACGAATTTTTTTCTTTTATGTCAACTCTGATAACGCATTCATACAAAGCGTCATTTTATATTGATGTCATAAAAGCACAATGGCAACGCTTACCAAACAACGAGAAAAATTGTTTAAAAATATATTTTATATTTTTTTAAAATCCAAATATTTTCATGTGTTTTGTTTATTGTGTTCATTTTAATAGAGAGTATCAAAACATTTTTTAAAGGTGTAAATACATTGTATTTTATAACTTTTAACTACAGTTGGCCACCTTAAATGTACTATAAATTCAAAGATAACTGATATTTGATATTTAAAATCGTTGTCAGTTCCCACGACTTCTACCACTACAACGCCACCACCGACAACTACTTGGTCTACCAAGCAACCAGCTACTACCACTAAACCACCACCTACAACAATCACTACAGTAGTAACCACGCCGCCGACAACAACTACCACAACTACGATGCCACCGCCAACTACTACGACGACAACAACATCTACCACGACAACACCACTAACGTCTTCTATCACAACTAGGCTGCCACTTACCACAACAACATCCACACCGACTACAACGAAAAGAAAATTTATTACAATACGCGCTGTATTAGAATAGGTTGACAAGATCAATAAATTGTGCATTGGAGTCAATTTATAATTTTATGGAACAAATGGACCAACGTCACCGGATACGTTGGGCCAGCTTTGGCAAATAACGTTGGTCAAATGCAATTTACCTATCGTTAGGCCCCACATGTTAGCTCAATGTTGGCACAATGTCGCATATATATCATCTTTTGATAATGGCCTAACGTTGTACCAACGTATGTTACAATATGACCTACTTTGATCCAATGTTGCCCCAAAATTTGTTCAACGTTAGCCCAGTGTTGGGTTAAGTTGGTCTAATGTAGGTTAAACAATACAACTGCAAACAAACTTTGGATTTGATTTGAATCCAGAATGCACAAACTATGATAAACATCGTTGGGTGAAATAATGGTTGTCAATGTGTTATAGCAAGCATATGTTCACAGCAGGGTAGATCTACATCAACGCTTTCAAACGTCGTTCCGATATTGATAAAAGTATAAATCACTCTCTTGTACGTGTCTATTCCACTTAATCTATAGCTTGGATTGTATCATGTTTCTTCTTCATTTACAGTCACATGCGTTACACACTTACCATGAACAGCACACCTTCGTGTCTTTAGAAAATTCAACAGTATAGTTACCTGAACGTACCATAAAGATTAAAAGCATTTTTGATATATAGAGCTCGAGTTTTAGTAATTAAGTTAACGAAAATCATTAAAATATGCAATAACTTAATATAAATACCTACATTTTTGTTGTATTTGCTGAGCTGTAACTGTAAAATCCTCTAACGAAAACGGCATTAATCTCGAGCATATTTGGCAACCGAACAGATTATGAAAAATGACAATAACAGTCAACCATCTCAAAAATCCATAAAACGAAATACAAATTTAAAGCAAAGCAACAGGGACCTCTTAAAGATAGAGTTGGGATCAGGTGCCTAGAAGGAGTAAGCATCCCATGTTGACCGGTCGCACCTGCAGCGTGCTCCTTTTCCCAATTGGGCATACCATGATCGAGGTAAATGTCAAAATCGGGAAACATCACAATAAGAAAAAATGATACGTTGACGATTTGGTTTGCTTGTGGTGGTCAAATTACAAACCTTGAGCAAACATGGACCTCCATTACATTGGAGGTGGGATCAGGTGCCTAGGAGGAGTAAACATCGCCTGCCGTATTACGATTATCATGGAAACTGATCAGTCTATCATTGTGAAAACTTTAATTTGTCTTAATGGTTGGTCAGTGAACGTGCTTTTATCTCAAGGTAGGCATTTAATTATATTCTAATTTAATATTTTAGAATATATTTCGGCTCTTTGCTTGCAACTTTAAATTCGTTAAACGGTAAAATATAAAAGTATTTAGTAGTATTATCACGTTTCCCTTGATTATATAATAATTTAATTCTAGTTGTAACGCGGCATTTAATTGGATAGAAAAATTTAGTTAAATTTGTAAAAAAAATGTTTGCACGTCACAAGGCAGGTCATAAATATCATATTTTTAAAGTAAAATTTATACTGAAATGAATTTGTACTCAATTAGTACAACAAATTACAGAAAATTATATTATAAGAAATGAACTCAATATCTATCCAAGTTATACGAGTATAACCTGCGTTGGAACAATTAATGCTTTTTAATAGTCCGCGTCGCGGATTATAAAGCGTAAACGGCCACAACCCAGGTTATACTCGTATAACTTGGATATACATTGAGTTCATTTCATAAAGAACTGTAAATAATATATTTAGGCTTATAATTGATTAAACATCCCAATTTTCGGTAATTGTATTATGCATAGCAAATGTTTGAACGTTCTGGGAGTATAAAAAAATACTTAACTTTCAATATATATGTAATCGACCAAAGATTCTTTTAAATAAATAAATAAATTTTTATTAAAGGGATGTGTACCTGATTGTTAGGTGCTAATGACTGTTTACAGTAAATTAAATAAGCAAGGAGTAAATCAATTATCCCCAAATTAAAGCTCTCAGCGATGTATGGAAATGTCAAATTATGAACGTTCGTAGTTCTTAATGCCATCCTCTATTTATATGTAACCTCTAGTCGGAAAAAAAGCTCCTCAGAGCTAATGTTTATTGTTGTGTAGCCCGATTTTAAATAAATTTTATCTTATCTATCTTATTTATCTATCTTTTCTAATTGTTGATTTATATATGTTGAAGAACATATACGATCTGCTTCATCTAAATTTCTTGTTATAATATTTATAAAATGTTGTTGGTGTGAAATTTTAGGGTTTTTTTTTGTAGATTTCTAATAATTTCCTTAAAAAATATTTAAAAGATATAGATTATTTTTATAAAACTTATTTATTGTCAATTGTGCATTGATTTGGATGCTGAAAGTAAGGTATTTAATGAGTACTATTATTGAAATAGGACTTGGAATGAAATAGTTAATGTCAGCGGTGTGATTCAATCATAAAAAATCTTTTAAACGACGCATTCTCAAACTCTTATTTTCTGAAGTGAAGGCATTATTATTTGAGGTACGCTGTACAGCTAAATAATGCAGGTTTTGAAAAAATTTCATTACAAAATCAATTAAGAGGAAGAATTTGTCCGATTTTACAAATTTATCCTCCGAAAAGCTTTTTCAATTCTGTTCTTTATATCAGTGGACTTTTATAGAATATAATATTTATAGGATAGATTGTTTAGAACTTTACCGTTTCAACGTAAATAATGTAAAAAGCTTTTTTCTTGCCCCATGTACTATTTAATCATATATGTATAAGGTAGATTACAAACCATGTAATTAATAACATAATACATTGATGTGAGTTTCCCTAAGGTTAATTGGTTATACAAAACTGTCTAATTATTAGACAAATAGATATGAGATTAAGGCACGGAAGAAAACTGTAAATAATTTTGTTCATTTATCTCTAATTTTTGTATAAAAATGTCAAAATCTTGAAAAAAATATGCATTGGATATTTCATTACGGAAGAAGAATTGTCCTTATTCTAATTCAAATAATACATATATGGGTTTTTTCCGCAATTCTGTTTAAACGTTTAAAATTATATTTCATAAAAGGGTATCCTAATCATTTGAAAACTAAGCCAGATATGACCTCCATCACTGTTGATGTTATTTTGAACTACCGAGCACAGTAATGAAAAAATCTCTTCATTTACGGATATTACTTTAAGAAACTATTTAAAAAACAAAATCGTATAAATTTTTTTATTTTCAATGAATCTGCCAAAAGCAATTTAAATGATATAACTTTTTTGTATCGTTTAAAACGGATAATTCAAAATACTGTTAACAAGAGACATCCAAGATGCTAGATGCTAACTATTTATGTCGACATGCAACTTAGTTATGTTCACATGTTAGAATAATATGTTGAAATGCAAATTATAAGTTGTATGTCAACATAACTACATGTACGTTGCATGTCGACATCAATATGTTACATGTCACCACATTTATATTGCATGTTAACATAACTAAGTTGCATGTCGGCATAAATAAGTTGCATGTCGACATAAAGAAGTTGCATGTTAACCTAAATAAGTTGCTTGTCGACATAAATATGCTGCATGTCAACATATTTATCTTGCATGTTAACATAAATAATTTGCATGTCGACATAAATAGTTAGCATCTAGCATCTTGGATGTCACATGTTGGTGATATTTGAGATTTTTTTAGATTTTTCATAATTCTTATCTGATTGCAAATTTTCTTGCATGTCAACATACATGTATATAGTTATGTTGTATGATGACATAATTATCTTGCATGTCAACATATTTATCTTGCATGTCGACATAATTGATAGAAAAATAACTTGCACACAAGGGGCAGAGATATGCCACCATAGTTATTATATGAAAAGAACTCATTATTTCATCAGTGAAAGAAATTGTATTAATTCAAACTTGCCTTCTTTGTCATATCATTGATTTGCGATGAACATTACCTGTATTTTAACCCCTGACCTAAATTGTACCTAAGAGATAATGTAAGATAAGGAACGTTTGTCTAAATGGAGAAAAATATGCATTTTAATTTGGGTTTAGCTCTTCTTTTTGGATTTTTTCCGATAATTTGCACTGGTAAGAGTTTCAAAGATTGTGCATGAAAAATAAAACAACCGAATTTGTGGATTTTTTAAATACTTCTATCAATGTCTCTTGCATTTTAACCCTAAACTTTTCATAAAGCTTAGTTAACTTAGATTTTTAAGTAGCGTATCTTTATTTCAGTCTCTCTGTCAGAAAAAGATCTTGAGGATTTCAGAACCAAATGTTATAGTAAGTCATATCTTGATGCACATACTATTTTGACAGGTACGTGAACTGCAATTGATTAAACCACTTATGAAAATCCTTAAACATATTGACTTTGATTTTAAATATTTTGTCAGACAAAATCATTACTTAAGGATACGTTACTTTGACTGCACCACATACATGTATGAAAATCTGAACAAAATGACTAATAAGTGTTAGTTCTATTTGTGTGTGTGTGTGTGTGTGTGTGTGTGTGTGTGTGTTTCAATCCTATCACCGTCTTTTTTTCCGGCTATTTGTACTTTTATTTTATTCTTTTGAAATGCTTGATTTCAACAGTAAGCATCAATTATCACAAGGTAAGTATAATTACTCTTAAATTATATTCCTGTCTTGCGTTATATAAAAGATGCAAAACGGGAGTAGGATTTAAATCTAACATTTTAAAAAAAAACCAAATACATGAATATTTAAAAACTGCTGATAGTTATTTTTTTGGAAAGAACTGCCATCGGGATTTAAATGGAAATATTGGAAAAAATTAATAAGAAGATTTAAATAACTCAGCCTGTGTTTCAATCGTGCCATGAAAAGTTTTTAGAAAAATTGCAAAACTTCATATAGTTTTAAGTACACTGATACAATATCTGTCATCTTGTCAGTTAAAAAATTAAATTACGTAAACGCAAATCTGTCAATTCATTGAACAGTAATGATGAAAAGTAATAAAAGCTAGGTTTAACTAATATGCTATCAGTTCAAATCTTTACAATTTCTTATTTTAATCATTTTTCGGTAAATCTTAATCAATGAAAAGAAAGCAAAAAGATTGTTTTCAGTTAGATCAGGTTATGTAATTTATACTTTTTCATGCTTCGTGCATGTATAAGAGTTGCAAGCATTTTTAAAATACATAATCTGCAATAGCGGATAGTGTAATTTTCCTGCAATGCTATATACATTTAAAGCCTAAATAAAGCATTAAAGAAAAACTTTCTGTTTTAATTTACAATATCTTTTGAAACAATTATTCATTAAAAGTGAGTTAAATACGTAAATTATTATTATTTTTTGATAAAACTTTTAATGTCAAACAAAAGGAACAGAGGATTTTCCATATTTGAGGAGGTTTCCATGGTATGTCATTCCGTGCAAGGTAGTTTAGTTCGTGCTATCAAAGTAGCTTTTGATTAATCAAGAGAAAGTGCAAAGTCAGCATAAATATACAAAGAATACATCAATGAACAATGTAAAAGTTATTTATTAAAGCTGCTAGACTTTAGGTTGTCTTTTTAAAAGCAAATCAATTCATCCGACAGTAGTTGAGAATGCGAGTAATCTTATACAGCACAGATAGCTAACTAAACTCACTGAATAGCGTCATGCACCTACGACCAGTAGAAATACACACAATTTAGTATGCAGTTTCACAATTTATCAACGGCATTTCTGCACGAACCATGCAGCCGGCATGGGCAATACAATGTACAAGGCACAGTCTTCACCTCATTAATTATTGCTAACAATGCCTATTTTATAAGCAAACCATATACAGGTGTTAAATAATAAAGGTAATCTTGATATAATAAATTAAGTACAAGGGTCGCTCGAGTATTTACAATAACTATAGCGTAGTGACAAAACCATCGACGTTTGGATTTTAATGTACCATCCTATCTCACGGCTGATATGTGCTTTTGAGGCAGATACAATATCAAGCAATTATTTTCGCCCGGTCGTAGAAATTTATATGGGATATGAAACAAAACTTTAACTGAATTGCCGTCAGTCTGTTTGTATGATAAAGCGTTTTTCTTAATATAATAATACTTTTGACGGTTCAAACATTGTATTTGTATAAATTTAAACAACCAGTCACAAATTAGAAGTAGCCTCTATATAAAAAAATTAAAACAAAACAAGAAAAAGAACAATTACGTTAAATAATTTTAAACAAATATGTGTAAATGTTTTTAAAAATGATTAAGGAATATAAGCGTGGTGCATCTTTTGTAGAAAAAATGACATAAATATAATAAGAATTATTTTTTTCTCTTTAGATGCACTTAATGGTAGGTTATGACTTCAGATACGAGTCTTTAGATCGTTTTTCATACTAATTGTTAGACCAAAATTAATCACCTAATTGTGTACGTTTTCTCCCGATTACGACAAAGAGCACACGACGGGTGTGACCGGTCAGCAGAGGATGCTGCTCCTAGGCACCTGATCCTACATCTATCTTTTTGGAGGTCCGTGTTGCTCTGCTTTGAATTTGTATATCGATTTTTGAGATGGTTGACGGTTTGTTATTACCAAAATTTGGATTTTTTCCTTTAATTAATAGAGATTGGTGGTCAACTCTTCTTAAGCCTAAACGTTTCCATTCAAAACGAAGATTCTATAAAGAGATAAAGGTAAATTCAACAAATAAAGCTAACACATTTGGATTTTCTTTTTACTTAATGTAATTAGGGCCAAAACATATTCTATATTTCAGGGTAAATATTTTGGATAAGTTGACAATCCAGCCTTCTTAATGGGACAGAGTCCTTCTGAGAACAAACAGAATTTCTCTTTAGTAATAATTCTCAACTATAAACGATTCTGTATATAATGCATAATTTTAAAGTCTGTAATCAATGTTTTTTAAAGAACTATGCAAATAAATAAACAACTTCATGCAAAATTGACAAAAGACTCAATCTTAAAATGTAATTGTTCATTCTCTTCATCTTTATCAATATTAAAATTATTTATAAACCTTAGATGTACATATATGCATGTACTTTTTAAAAAACTATATGCATTCATTTTTGTTGATCAAACTTCAGAGGGAAAAAACAGTTAAGTGCAGTTTTTATAACAACACATCACTACAAGCAGAGATTTGATGTTTCTTAATGATTCCAAAGAACTGTATAACACTTATACGTATAATAGAATATGGAAGGACCGATCTATTTGCCAAATCGTGAATGGGATTTATAACTTTCGCCTTCGAATAAGGTTTCTATTTGAAAAAAAAATTGTTCTTCGAACTAGTGCCAACACCCACCTGTATTTGAAATTGGAAAATTATAAGTGTAGAAAAAAAGTGACACATCAAGACCTATGTATCAAATTATGTTTATAGCTTTATTCTCTCTTCAAATGTAGTCATCTTACCACGAAAACAATCTTATTCACTTATTTCGGTCAGGAATATCGGACGCATCGATATCATATATTTTTTATGAAATTAAAGATAAACGATGAAAATATTCCAATTAATTTTAATATTATTCTTAAGATAAATCCGAAATATTACGGATATATTTTAATATGAGAGGTAAATGTTAAGGACACAACTTGTCACAAGAAATGCAATTTAATTTTCTTACAAAACTCAATCGACTTGAAATGTCTAAAATCAGATAAAAATATTCGAGGTGGATTTTGCTTTTAAAGAATTATTACATGTAACGAATCTACGAAACTCGAAAATTATGAAAGGTTTCTCACTTCACTTGACTTACATGTAAAATTTGAATCAGTGTAGTTGTCTCAGTATCTATGAATTCAGAATTGATGCACCTTAAAACTAAACATGATTTTAGCAAACAAAGGATATAAAACTTGAAATGTTCTTTCAATTGTGTTTGCTTGTTTCGGAATGGAATATCAGACATAATGATTAGATTAATTTTTGAGGGGTTTTTTTTTACGAAAGGAAAACTCAAAGAGTTTATCTGCACCAAACTTTCAAATAACAATACCTTTTATCAGGAAAATTTCAAATTTTATAAAAAAAAATAGTTTGACTTGAGAGAACTTTGCGACTGGACAAATATGGTTGAAGATGTTCAGTTCAGTTCATATATTTAAATAAATAACAATCAGTCCTGAGGTATACCGATACATTAAACTCGAAAAACAAGCGACTTTTGATAATTTTGTCATTCTAGGAATTTAATTTCATGTAACGTTTTAATGTTATGCGGTCAAGGTCATTTAAAACTTATCAACACTTTTTACAGAAACAATATACACTGTATTACCTAAAATAAAACCTTTTCACTTAATGACACGCGTATGAACCACGATTGATAATCGTGAGAAATTGAGGGAAACATATTTAGAAGATGTCAGTATATGTTAGTAGAAGACACATATTTGTAAAATATTAGGGTATTATTCAAGTGAAGGATGCAGCGGAATCTCGTTTCATTGATGTTGACAAAACTGAATGTCCATTCGTCAAAACGTGCACCACTCTCTTAAATAAGGTGTAATGCATCATTAATCTAAACAAGGATAGCCCACTCATTAGAGTGCTCATCTCCAGTATAGCTTGGTTGTAAATTACATGTCCATTCCTTTAACGAAGAAGTTTATAACACGTAAAACCTTATAAGGTTAGAAAAAGTCAATGTAAGGTAGAGATAACTGATATTTATTTCTCAATGTATTTTGGTATCTGTTTTCAAATAAAATAATATTGTATTGGATGACTGCATTGATAAATATGCGATGAAGTAAACTTATTAAAAGATAGTTAAGGTGACATGAGATACTTTCATATATGACAATTGAAGTACAATATATAGTACATTATATTTAAAAACAATTACAGTTTTAAAATCCTTTATCTTTAAATTGTACGATTTTTGTCATTTAAGTTTAACTAACAAATACATTTGAAAACTGTTTTTAATCTTGACTTAGTCGGATGTTGATTGGTTCTAAGTAAACTAACGATTTTGAAATCCAATACCAATACTTAGTACCTTAAAGTGTTTGATCTTTTATAAAGTCTTGAAAACAATGCCTTTTAAATTATATTATTGCGACTCTTTGTTTACGCTAATAATGACCTGCTTTATTTTTATTTGGATTCGAAAAAAAAACAATTTTTTAAATTCAGGATTATTTCCTTTTAACACGACGAGTTTTTTGTTTAGATGCAACAAGTTCAAGGTAAATCTATTCGTGAAATCTTTTAGGCAGCTACGCAGGTTCCAGACACTTTCAAGGTTGGGCCTCATGGCAATCTTGGAGTCGATGCTCGTCAGCATATGGTTATGGAATACAGACAAGACACAGAAATTGCTACTCTTCTTATGCATGTCCAGTTGGAGGATATCAATCAAGAATATGTAAAAGGGCAATAAACGGTTAGAGTTCAATAACTTGATTCTGCTCTAGTGTTGAAGCGAAAATTTGCAGTTAGTTTTGATGTTACACTATAGATAACTCAATGTTATTCCTCACACCTACATTAACTGCAACATTATTGCAAACAAATAAAGTATTTGGTAATGCAACATTCTTCTGATCTTGCTATAGGAGGATGGAGTTCCTGGACCACCTATTCTTGTAGCAAGTCTTGTGGAGGCGGATACGCTCTGAAGTATCGATCTTGTACGAACCCTGCTCCACTGTTTGGGGGATCAGCTTGCAGAGGACGGTACTATGAACACGTATCATGCAATTCTCATCCGTGTCCAGGTACATACGTTGTATATTATACTCCAATAATTTCCTGATGTTTGACCTGATCAGCTTACCACTGAAAAACAGTAAATGTTTAGTTTACATACGCCGGTCAACATTTATAGGATAACTTATTTATTTGATACTAGTTGATAGCCCGCGCAAGTGCGCTACTTAACTCTTTACAACTGAATGGGCTGTATATCATGAGCCAGATAATTTTGTATATACTGTGTCCGTATTTATTTTTTAAAACATTATTTTTAACCTGAAATAAAAAGGCAATTGGGTAGATATTTTGAGGAGTGGGCAGAAAAAAATATCTAGACGGAAAGTGATAATAAGCAGCCAAAATCACTTTTGTTGCAGCTGACTAAAAAATCACAGGTTTTTTTATGTTTGGCCAATATGCAGTATATTGTTACATGTACGACTGGAAATATTTTTATTGGATACTATATTAATATTGTGTTCAATATTACCTCAATCGCATTTACATGAATATGGATTTTAAACATAATTATTTTGAAGTGTAATGCGTACTATCTCTTGTTATAAATTGTGTTCTGTATGACAATTTACATACCAATGTTACGTACCTCACAGTTGTCAACACAGTTGACAGTCATTTATTAAAAAGACAGTACGGCGCATCTTATTAAAAACCAATTTGAATAAAATTTCCGATCGGGTTCGGTATTTTTGTACTACTCATAAATGAATCTCCATGAAATAAAATCTAATTATTTCATTAAAATTAATAATTACGAATAACCCATACATATTTACATCGCAACGTGTCACGGGGTTAAGCCTTTTATAATTTTACTGTAAAGAAACACATGAAGGGCTCGCGAAGATTCTCCTGGACATGTTTTGTTGATAGAAATATGTCTTTTTTACTTCTACCAGGTAATACATTGTAATTGTTCAAAGTTTTTAAAATAACCACAATCATTATTTTGTAAGCATGTATTTTGCATGTTTATAATACGAGTTGCTACAACCTAAATTCAATATTG
Source organism: Magallana ariakensis (assembly GCA_020458035.1). Taxonomy (NCBI): domain Eukaryota; kingdom Metazoa; phylum Mollusca; class Bivalvia; order Ostreida; family Ostreidae; genus Magallana; species Magallana ariakensis. Next base: position 16,854,657 of record CM035816.1, on the reverse strand, counting down.
TAAGTGATGCCCCTTTGGGGGTTATTTGACATATTTATGTTTGTTCATTTAAAATGAACTGAAATTGGTAAACCATTAATAAATTATCGAGAAAGTGATGATGTGCTGCGAGAGTCCCTTTTACCTCGTATACCACGATGACCGTAACTGGACGAAGATCTTGTAGTTTGCAGCTTGTGTCAATTACTGTCAATCAAAATCCACGGGGTACAAATAAACGATTTAAGTTTATTCCGTTTTGTACGACCCTTAAATTTCCGGAAGCTAATAATTAAATTAATTAGGTATGTGAAAGGGATTTTTATGTACTCCAACTGTCACAATCAACGTTATTAAATTATTTCCTAACGATACAATGGGTAAATCTAAAGTTATTCACACATGTGGTTTCAGCTGTACTGCCTCTTTAAAATAAAATTATATATTAGGTTTACTAACAATCTGTCAGTGACCTTACAAAAGGTATGCAATCTAAACTCGCAATATTATGCATTTTAAGTTTTTGAAACAAAGTTATCCGTCTGTGGTCCAAGGTATTTGCCCGATGCTTAATGATCTCGCACTGACGTTTCCATCATATCAGGTTATTGACATTTTCTGCATTGCTGTTCCCATCAAACTCAAATCGCACATTCAAGAAATGAATTGACGCAATTTTTTATTTAACATTTGTTAATTCTAAATTCCTGTGTATACTATAAATCAATTTTCAGTAAGTATATCCAATCTTTACGTAATCATTCGATATTATATCATTGCAAATATGTATTTTATTTCAATATCCCATTGACTTAGAACAGCCAAAGTGTGTTCACCAACTCACCCTAAGTTGTCCTATATCGGGGTAATTTCTTGATATTAAAGTAGCTTTTCAATTAAGTCACAATAATTACTGATCAGGTAGAATTCAATCATAGTTTATAAACTAGTTTCACACATGTTTAAATACCAAAAGGTGTAAGCCGATTCTCTGGTGCAGACATTGTGTAGTTTATTGGCAAAATGCATCCATCTATATAAATTCTTTATTAAACACAACTCCATGTCCATGTTATATTTGAGTTACATGTAATGTGCTATCATTTTGGGGGGGGGGGGATGGGGTCGGATTCAGACATATTTTAAAATAGTTTTGTGGTATGATTTTAATTCAAAGAGTAATCCAGCAATGAAGGAGTCAGTTGAATATTTTCACTCTTTTAGTAAACGGTGGTTGGTCAGGATGGTATACACAATCCAGATGCAGCGTAACATGTGGTCGGGGAGTAATAACATACATTCGGGCATGTAACGATCCAACTCCAGCTTACGGCGGCCACAATTGTCATGGGCCATCGACCAAGCATGAATACTGCAGATCACAGCCATGTCCAGGTAATATTATTTTTCTTAAACACTGTTATAATTACCAGCCAAAGTTGATAAACTATTACTATATAGATATGAGTCGTGTGAAGAAAATAGAGGTCACTGTGTAGTGACCTTTCTTTGATCAACCTGAATCATTAGACTGAAATCATATTATCGATATTTTTGACCAAATAAAATATGTATGATATCTTTTATCTAGTGCATATGAATGATAATTGTTTTTTCATCTTGATTTCATATTTTGAAATTCAATAGGTCATGCGAAACGATTTTGACACTGATTTTCTTTTATGAATATAAAACACGATATAATAGAGTTTTAAGCAACGTGTAGTAATTCCTTTTTTTTATCTTTCATAACTGAGATATCAACGTGATATCAACCCAACAAACGTATGTTATTGTAACCTGCTTATCGTTCTTGATATTGTGGTTTTCTGAAATCTCACAGACCCAATGGTGCAAGCGATACATTAGCACTAGTGTAATTTTTCGGTATTTAAAATATTTACTTCACCTATAACTTGTCGCTATGTCTGTTTCTCCGTTTCCAGATGAGTTGCATGATATTGTTGATCTTTTGATTAAAATGATCAGCTTTTTACATGAATGATTAACTGATGAATATCCTTTGACGATTTAAAAAACAAACTGCATCATATATTTCAAAGTCGTCCTAAACTTAAGCTGTTAAAACAGAAACCTTTCTTTTCTTTTTCACCGTAAATTTTTATGATTTAGTCTCCTTTGCATTTTGATCTATATGTAAAAGTATAAATTAGACAAATAAAAAAGTTGAAGGCATTTTTTAGCTCAAACAATAATCTAAAATAACTCTATTCGAAGCTCAAACGCTTTTACATGAATATGGATGTTGATCATAATTATTTTGTAGTGTAATGCGTAATATCTCTTGGTTTTTGGTTTTTTAAGCTAACGTGAGCTAAAAGCTCAAGTGAGCTTTTCTGATCACTTTATGTCCGGCATCCGTCTGTCTGTCTGTCCGTAAACTTTTTAAATTTTCGACTTCTTCTCCAGAACCATTGGGCCGATTTCAACCAAAGTTGGCACAAAGCATCCTTAGGTGAAGGGAATTCAAGTATGTGAACATGAAGGGCCACGCCCTTTTCCAAGGGGAGATAATTAAAAAATCATTGAAGATTTGTTGGTATTTTCAAAAATCTTCTTCTCAAAAACTATTTGGCAAGAAAAGCTGAAACTTGTATGGGAGCATCCTCAGGTAGCGTAGATTCAAGTTTGTTCAAATCATGATCCCTAGGGCTAGGGTGGGGCCACAATGGGAATTTTTACATAGGAATATATAGAGTAAATCTTTAAAAATCTTCTTCTCTGAAAGTGATCAGCCAGAAAATCTGGGGGTAGAGTGGGGCCACAATGGGGGGTTGAATTTTACATAGGAATATATATAGATAATCTTCTCTGAAAGTGATCAGCCAGAAAAGCTCTAATTTATGTGGAAGCATCTTCAGGTAGTGTAGATTCAAGTTTGTTCAAATCATGATCCCCGGGAGTAGGTTGGGGCCACAATGGGGGTCAAATTTTTACATAGGAATATATAGAGTAAATCTTTAAAAATTTTCTCTGAAAGTGATCAGCCAGAAAAGCTGTAACTTGTGTAGAAGCATCTTCAGGTAGTGTACATTCAAGTTTGTTCAAATCATGATACCAAAGGCTAGGATGGGGACACAATGGGGGTCGAATTTTACATAGGAATATATAGAGGAAAATCTTTAAAGATCTTGTTCTCAGAAACTGATTGGGCAGAAAAGCTGCAACTTGTGTGGAAGCATCCTCAGGTAGGGATGATTTAAGTTTGAATTAAGTCATGATTCCCAAGGGTAGGGTGGGGCCACAATTGGGGGGGGTGTAAAATTTTTACATTAGAATATATAGGGAAAATGTTTTTAAAATCATCTTCTAAAACAAAAACCTTGTCTAGAAAAACTGTAAAATTTATCAGTTCAGATAGTGTAGATTAAAATTTGTCAAAATCATAATCTTCAGGAGTAGGCTTGGGTCACCAGGGGGAGGGGGGTGGTTATAATTTTACAAATTAAACAAAATTTAAATTATACACTTGGTTAAAGAACTCTAATGGTATATGCGGTTTTACTTTTGCAAGCATTTTGACATATTATTCTTTAAAATTGTTTAGACTGTGGCCTCTTGACAATTCTTCAGCCTCATACGGGGTTCAAAGTTTGATGTAAGTTTATAATCCATATATAAACAGTTGTTTAAGTCTGATCATTTTTTCGAGAACTGCAATGCTCAATACAGTGTATGTGATATAACTGTAAAATCAGCCTGTTACAAAGGATCAATGATAAACATAAGAATATGCAGGGGAATTTTTTTTATACAGGATCTATTATACGACATTGTTCAGATATTTCGTATATGACTACGTAAAGCTGATTTCATTATGTCTATTGTTGCTCATGTGAGCGATGTGGCCCATGGACCTCTTGTTTTAAATTTTGTTCTGTAAGTCAAATTTCCATACGATTATAACACGGTCCCAAACAAGTTTTCTATAATTTACATTAAGATTAAAGCCTGTTTGAAAACAGAAAAGTGGGGGTGTCCCCCTCCTGATTCAATGCGACGTACCTCGCAGTTGTCAACACGGTTGGCAGTCATAAGATTAAAGAGACAATACGGCGCATCTTATTAAAAAACCGATCGGGTTCGGTATTTTTGTACTTCTTATAAATGTATAAACTTTCAGAAAATAACAAATTTCTCCATGAAAGAAATCTAATCATTTCATTAAAATTATTAATTACGAATAACCCATACATATTTACATCGCAACGTGTCACGACTATTACGCATGCAGGGCTCGCGAACATTCTCCTGGACATGCTTGTTGATAGAAACATGATTTTTCTACTTCTCCCAGGTAATAATTGTTCCCTATAAGTTTTTTAAGTAACCACAATTATTATGTTGTAAGCATGTATTTTGCGTGTTTATAATACAACCTAAATTCATTTTGTAAGTGAGACCCCTTGAGGGGTTCTTGACATATATATGATGTGTTCCGTGTAGAGAGTCCCTTTTACCTCATATACCATGATGACCGTGGTTGGACGAAGATCTTGTAGTTTTCAGCACGGATCAATTACTGTCAATCAAAATCCCGGTTTTTACTACCCTTAAATTTTTGGAAGCTCATACTTTCATTTATTAGGTATGTGAAAGACACACTAGTTTAGCTAGCTCTGTTGCCATCTCAATTCTAAAGCTTTTGGACCTAAAATGACCAGGGGCCCCAATGAAGTCCAAAGATTTTTTAACACTGATTGGAACTGGTATTTCATAAGCCACTTAGAGTTTAAATGTGTTAACAAGCTGTGAGTTTGGTATATGTTTGCCCTAAGGCCTAAATAGCTTTTAATGATTTGAATAGGGCTGGTAGAGGACGTAAGATGTGGAGTTATGTCCACGACAGAGGTAAACACCCATTTGGTCCGTCTTTGACTTATGTATTGTGATTTGGCAGACTAGATTGGTTTTGATCTTGATGTCTTTACATTTTTAGGCTAAGGTTTCACTGACTCTTAACAATCCGAAATACGTGAGGGTGAATGCTGCTGAAAACAATGCCGACTCTTACGCCGAGTTAGATATGTTGGGTAAAGAATGAATAATTTCGGAAAATAGTTCATGTTATATAGGGATTCATGTGTCTTTGGTTACCCTAGCCGATCTGCGCAACTCTTCCAATGATGTATTCACTACGAAAAGTTTGGTTGTGTCTTGATAGCCATTTATTTTATGAAAGTATTACGATATTGCATTAATGTAAAGTGCCACTGGTCTGCAAGACCTCCTTACAGTGGACAGGTACCCAATAAAATGTAGAAGTTGTGTAACTTGCACTGGCCAAGTATTTTTAAAGTTGTATTTTGAAAGAAACTCATGAATTTTGTTTAGGACAGCTGAATATGCTTTGTGACTTGATGGTGCTAAGGAACAATGGAGTATTCTATTTTCTTTCCAGTTTAAATTTCCCAGATGTGGACAGGTACGTAGAGGCGTAGGCTGTGGGTCTGCTTGTGGTGCTAAACGCCTGAATCTTCCCACTTTGAACGAGATAAGGAGTCGGTTTTGTTTTGTAGGGATGTGTGATGCCCTAATGCAAATGTTTGACTTCAGGCAAATTAACAAGAGCTTGCGAATCAGGTTCATAATCCTCTCAGACTTGGGTGTAGATTGGTTGATAACTTGGACAAATTACATATTGTCAATATGAAATAAAAGCTTGGAGTTTGCAAATTGGCTTTGCCGTAATATAAGGGCAACTACCACTGGAAAAGGTTCCAGGAAGGTCATATCCCTAATAATGCCTTGTTCTGCCCAAGGGATAGGCCAGAAACCATGTGCCCATTTCCCTTCAAAGTAAATAGAAAAAAAAAACCATTTGTCCACCCTCACTATCAGTAAAAAGTTGATTTGTATTGTTATGTACCCATAGTTTGAAATAAAATTACAGATATGCCATTGTACGATTTCAAAAACTCCTGCCAAATTCTGAGATCTGCTTTGATGTTTTTGTAACTCTGATTCAGTGGTATTGTTAAGGTCTTCCGTTTCCAACGGAAGACCTTACTATTATTGTGCTTGTAAGATTATTCTTATTTTTCTTTTTTTTTTTTTTTTCTTCCTAGACGCGAACTTTGAGGCTTCATATCTTGCTCATTTCTGAACGCTTTTTGCTCAAATTTTCAGGGCTCATAGACATTACAAAACACTATCTAAAACATTTCATAAACTTTAAAATTCCTCTTCCGTTAACGAGTTATTCCCCTTTTTAAAATTTTTAGGGCCTTTGGTTTCCAGACAAAGGCTCCGAGATTATGATAGCAGGGAATGGGAATCCAACGAATTTGAATAACAGAGACATTGAAGTTGTGCACATCGATTTTTGTTTTTGGATTACGTTTTTTATTTAGAAAAAGGTAGGGGGTCAAAAAATAGGATTCCAAAAAGTGCGAAAATTTAGACATATTTTCCTTTGTATCTTTTAAACGAAAAATATTTTGTTAAGACATGTAGAATATAAGTTGTGCAGAATGTTAAGAGCTTTCATTTGACACCAATAAAAAAGGGCTGGCCCCTAAAATTAAGGGCCAATAGCGCTTGAAAGATTTTGCTTAATAACTCAAAAACGGTTAGGATTTCGATATGGCTGTCGCTGAAAAAGTTGTTTGTTGGGTTCTCATAAAGGTCGTTACAATGTTATTTTGTTGGTGGTTTGTATTGTATGAGTGTAAAAAGCTTTACATGTTAACATGTACCTCGTTTCATTTGGCAAGTTTACGAAAGCCCATGTGCGTGCAACTGGCATAAAGTTACCACAGAAAGTAGTATACTGGTTTATACGGTGGCTTTAATTCATAAGATATATTTTTTTTTTACAATACAAGCTTTTTTTTAGAAGTTTAAGTTCTTAGAGTGCACAATTTAAAAAAACGAGAATCGGAAAACAAAGCAGTTTTTTTTTCTTTTCTAGTAAAACACAAAATACGGATTAATATAAATCTATGTATTAAATTTTAGTTTTCATACTGCGTGCATCTAAAATCTGTTGTGTGTGTGTACCATTACGAAAGCTATCCCTCGCCCGCGGCCGAGAAAATCGGTCACCATGGTCGCGGCTGGGCTACCTAGCGGTCAGCGGTTATCTAATACACAAGAGTCGCGACTCTCATATGCATTTTTTTTGAGCCGCAAACACAAGAATTGTTTTAGTTTTGATTACACATAAAAGTTTATTCTGCTTCAATTGGATTAAACGATAGGGTGTCATTTAAGAAGTCGTTCAGTTAATTAATAAAATAATGTCGTTCTCAATCTAAAGCAATATCAGACATAGATCAATTGTGGGTTTTAAATAAAAAAAGAACTTCTATTTGATAGATTTTAGTCATTTTACTGCAAACTTTTCAAATCTTCCTGGGTTCAGAGCTGTGCGTTGTAACTTTTCGTAATCTATCCTTCGCCCACGGCCGAGGAGATCAGCCACGGCTGCACAACCTAGCATTAAGCGGTTATCTAATACACAAACACACGTATATGAACGTGTTTGAGTTTATAAAAGTTTGTCCATCTTGTATTTATTTAAACATTGGAGTGTAAATTAAGACGACGTTCTGAAAATTAATAAAAGCGATATTACTCCAAATCGGAAACATCGTCAAACATGAATTATTGGTTGGTTTGTAAGTTTAAAATGGTTTAAAAAGTGTACAAATAATATTTTAAATCAACAAAAAAATGATATCATCCCTCGCACACGGCCAAGGAGATCCCGCGCAAGTGGAAAAGTGATCCGGGTAGGTTCGTGTTCTTCTACATGTACCTTTTTTTCACGCGTGCATGTTTCATATTTTGTACGAACACAACTATTTTCTGTTATTATGTTTTCAAATATTATATTGGTTTAAGATAAAAAAATTAATTTATTAGATGTACAGTTGATTTAGTATTGATTAATACGATTGCGTACAAGGTAGTTTAAAAATCAAATTGTAATCAAAGTTCCATGTTATATCTTTGCGGTAGGTGCTGGCACAATAAAAGAATGTCCTAAATTGATGGATTTGGTGATTATTTAAAAAAAAACTCACATGAGTTTTTAAACAAGTTTTGTTTAGATTCTATTGGTCACATATTAATCACTTTGGTAGTGTTTCTACATGGTCGTTCGTTTCATTGTAAAACTGTAAAAACGAACTCACTGCCCCCTCCCCCCGTCCCGCTGCCAAGTGCTCGCGCTGGTTTTTTTTTTAAATTGGCGAAAATATATCCAGATCTGTCAGTAATCATATTTTGGCGACTTCTCCTTATGTGTAACATTTTAACTTTCCCACCCGTTTGTTTATTCGGTCAGTCTGTGTTAGTTCGATCGCCACGTGCGGCCGAAAATCTTGTGTCGCTTCAGCGTACACAGCTGAGAACAAACCCCAGGTTATTTATGGCTGCAGATCATCAATTGTTATGTAATTGAGTAACAATGTATCGAAGGTTATCGAAGGTTAATGGGTATTGAAGGGTGCTTTCACTACAGTGGTCAATCGTCAAACAATAAGGCTATTATTCGAATTCAATCATCTTCACATTAAAGGTGAGAGATCGTAATCTGAGAATATGGCTAATAATTAACTTAACCTGTTGAACACGCTTAACTTCGATAGTTATGAACAGTTATATATAATATATTATAATTAAAAGTTTTAAGTCAAAGGAAATTTGTTCCTGGGATTTAGAAGTTATGAAATACGACAACATTATGTAATGCAGTCGGTCGCCATAGAAATCATCAAAGTACTGCAAGTGTCGACAGATTTCTTCTTTCTTTGTAAGACCATGATAGTTCACTTGACTTACAGACTATAATATAGCGACGTATCTGCCTCCCGAAAATATATGTGCTTCTCAAAACTACACTAAAGTGAGATAGATATGTGTTCTTGGGGATTTTTTTATTATTTATTGCTAATTATATGAAAATTGATAAAAAACAATATTGAAGTTGTGTAGTATGAGGTTGTAATGCAACTTAATACACTTACAAGATTAGCTACGGCCAGTGGAATACTAATTTTAGGTCAACAATATATGAATACCCAATCTATTAAAATACAAGATAAATAGTTTCCAGAACTATAATAACATGCATGTGCACATGAAGGTTGCACCCTCCTATAGGTGAGGAGCTAAACGTGTATGTCTGCACATACGGATTCAGTACCGTGGCTACAGACGATACTCATTGACAGTCTTTCAATCATCTATGCGCAGTTTGACATAGAAACCGACCAGTTTCATAACTTCTTCGAATTTCTCTAACACGGACTGAAACAGAATTCCAATTTACGCAAGCGCAATTGAAGTTTTATTCAATTTAATTAGTCAGCCCATGGGCTGACTAAAAACTCAGTAGAATATTTTATATTTTAACTTTGAAATATTCTAAAACAGAAGCAATAATGCATTTATGGCTTTCGCTACATCTTCCTATTTATTTGTATTTTTAACCTCAAAATTAGAATTGTAGGAATTCAGTTTAAAAACTTTTCAAAAACTTTGAAAACCTTGCTAATTAAAAATCATTTAGATTCAAATTGACACATGTCATTGTAGAGACATCGTCGAAAACCACGGGTCTCTTATCTGTAATATTCCTTTCAATGCAGTGTAATGGATAGAAAACACGTGGGTTCCGACGATGATGAGGAGAATGCAAATGTGCATACAAAACATTGGTCAATACCTGCATATTCAAAAAGAACAAAATATAACTAAAACAAAGATTGCTTTTGACCTGAGGGTGTGTCATGACCTTGATAAAAAAATTATTTGGACAAGATCGAGGTCACTGGCAGGAAAAGTGCAAAAATCGTGCCCGATCCATATCATTTTTATGAAAAAACATTGAAAGTTCTTTCTCTCATAAAGACTGCTTATGATCTAAGTGTGTGTAATTATTTTGTTCCAAGGTTATTTTGTCAAGTTTAGTTTTGTTGCTTTTTCATTTAAAGATTGCTGATGACCTGAGGATGTGTCATGAACTTGACCCAGGGTCAATTGTGCAATTCAAAATCGTTTGGAAAAAAATGCTTCTTTCTTGTCTGTCATATCTAATATACATGGACATGATTAGAAGCTAAAATTTGACACAAAGATTGCTTGTGACATATACTTAAATATGTTCCGACTTGAACTTTGGTCATTTGTGCAAGTTCAGTGTCATTATAAGAAAAAGAAGCATCCATTATTTTCTAATAAGGGAAATACTTTGTTATGATTTTGTTTTTCTTAGTGGGGAGGGGAGGAATTATTTGTGAGTTTGGTCACAGAACCGCCAGTTAGTCCAATGAGAGCACTCTCCCCCTTTCTCGCAACCAAAATTCACCTTAAATTAACATAAAGGAAATTGAATTTTTGGTCATTGTTCCCCCTCCCCCAACACACATTTTAGTAGAAGGCAATATAAATTTTTATGGCAAATTGAAAACAAATTATATTAAACAAAATAAGTTAAAGCTGCCTCACAACTCCCCCCTCCCCTACCACTACCATGGATTAGATTTTGAAGATTTTTCGTATTTTTTTTCTTTTATTTGCTTGTTAATACATTTCGGATAAATTTGTTCCCCGAAGCAAAAACGATGCTGAGTGCTTGCATGGCCAAACGTTATACGGAGAGTTGTCCATCCTGCTGAGCACCTCTCGTACAGCGCTCCCTCAGGCTGGAGAAGCCGTCATCGTTTATTTTTGATTTTCTGAACTTACTTTTATCATATTGACAATCCAGCCTGATTAAAATCACCCTTCTGCTTATACTCATCAGAGTTTGATTGGTATCGATATCGTAACGAAAATACTACGAAAATTCTATAGAAATTGGTAAAAGTACAGGCGTTATACAGATAGCGTATGTTTACTTATGTTAATGGAAAAATAAGCAATTAAGACCAGTGATGAACCTGTCGAAACCGGGTCAGATGCAAACACTGGCCTCGGTGAGTCAGAAGATCAGAATGAACTTGATCTTATGAACTTATAAGGTGAGGGGATTTGAGGTGCGGTGCCCGGGTGTATAAAAGGAGGTGCGGGGAAAGCAGCTCTCCAGTAGTCAACTGGAAGCTGTCTTTTGCCTCCTCTTTTTGTACAGGTAAGATCAAATTAAGATACTTGCGCGTTTTAAAAATAAAAATAAAAAGTTAACATAAATGATTCAGAGGGTTCAAATAAATATAATATTTTACTTTCAGAGTTTTTTGTAATCAATATCTATTGTTATTTATTATACATTGTAGTACTTAGATTGTGGTATTTTATTCGGAATGTTTTATAATTATAAATATTTGAAATATGTTGAATAAAGAGTAGTCAACTGGAAGCTGTCTTTTGCCTCCTCTTTTTGTACAGGGAAAAAGGGCTACTCCCCAGGTTGAGGAGGAGATAATTCCAGGGTTAACAACGTTACACAAAGGACGAATCAGATCCCGAGGATCGAAGAAATTTTAATATCGTATTTATAACAAATCGCAATACGATAAAGTGATATAATATGTCCCAAATAATTTACTTCTGGTTTTGCAAATGAACATTTGAGTGGTTTTAATGTTAAATTTGCGTCTCGTAACCTTTGAAAAACTAAATTAAGATGTTTTAAATGATTTTCAAAATTATCTGACCATACAATAATATCATCGATGTAAACCAAACAATGTTTCCACGTAAGACCTTTTAAAATCATATTCATGAGCATTTGAAAAGTCGCAGGCGCATTAACTAATCCAAAAGGCATTCTTTTAAACTGATATAAATTATCATGCGTAATAAAAGCAGTTTTATGTTTTGTTTGTTCATCTAGGGCAATTTGCCAATAACCCGAAGCCAAATCTAGGGTCGAAAATATTTGAGCTTTAGTTTGACCTACCGCATCAAAGACATCATCTATTCGCGTAGTTGGAAAAGTTTGAAGTTGAGTGACCGCATTCAATTTTCTATAGTCAATCGCAAATCTATATTCATTATTAGGCTTTTTGACCAAAACAACCGGGGAAGCATAAGCCGAAGTACTTTCTTCAATTATATCGTATTGCAGCATTTGTTTAATTTGTTTTTCAATTTCTAACTTTGCTTTCGGCGACGTTCGATATGGTTGTGAATAAATTGGTTTTTCAGTTTCTGTTTGTATGGAATGGTAATAATTATTGCATTTTCCAAGTTCTGATAGATCATTAGCAAAAACATCACTATTTTTATTTATAAATTCCTGAAAGATAATCTTTTGTTTATCTGATAGAATGGAGGATGACAAGTCCAATGCCACCCGTTTATATTCTTTCTTTATTGGTTCTTTATGATCATCTAACGAGTAAATATCGTGCGCTTGGACAGCATTTACGGATGCTACAATTGTTCCGGCCGATAAGTGAACCGGACTATTAGAAGCATTAGCAACCTGCATAAACATTTGTTTAGGTTTATTGATAACCAGACACTTTGCTACCGCTAGTTGTTTGCGCACGCTAGCCAATGGTTCCAATAGTACAGTTGCATTTTTGTTCGTTCGCGAGAGCTTCACTGGAATGTTGACAATACAATTTGGTTCGATGTACATGGTTTTTGAAATCCTCGCCAACCCTTTGTTTACATTAATAATATTAACAAAGGTTGAAAATTCTTGTAAAAATAACGTTCGAGTTCCCCAATCAATACACGCTCTTTGTTGTTTCATAAAATCTGTTCCCAAAATTAAAGAACGACACAAGTCTTGAATGACATAAAAGATTTGCTTAAACTTAAGACCTCCTATTTTCAATTCCAATTCAATTTTTCCATTAACCGTATGTGCCGTTCCCCCAGCACCGGTGATAAATGAAATTTCAGAATTTTTAAGTTTATTTTCATGAATTTTGATTTTGTTCAAAGTTTCTGAATTAATGGCGGAAATTGTTGACCCTGTATCTAAAAGAGCATTAAACCGAGTGGTTTGTACATATGCAGGAATAGAACATTTTTCTTGAAAAGAAATTAAAACATCAACAGACTCCGTTTCTTTTTCTTTTTGCCCATCTCCAAAATGTGGTTTATTAGAATTCTGATATTTCTTTTGTTTTAAATTAGAACGCTGTTTTAATTCGAAATTGTGATTTTGATTTCTTTGAAAATTTACGTATTGATCGTTAAAATTTTGAAATTGATTTTGTTTCCAACTTAATGGTTTTTTCTGATAATAATTTTGAACAGTCGATTTGGGAATGAACGTTTTGGAGATAGGCGCGAGTTCCTATTGTTGTACAAAATATGATTGTCTGCACGCCCTTGAAAAGTGGCCAACTCTGTTACAATTATGACAGAGAGCATTTCGTGCTGGGCATCTAGATCTATCCATGCACATGCCGAGACAAAAATAACATTGCGGAGCGATCATGCGGGGGTGTTGAGTTGGCTGCTGCTGTGAAGTAGGTGTTACATTGGCATCGGGCAACGCGTATCTAGCCGGTCTTGATCTATTTACTCTGACATTCTGACGTCTCGGCCGATAAATAGGTGTTTGCTGTGGCGGAGAGTAATATCTTACCCTTTGCTGAAAAACAGGTGGTCGTTGCGCTACAAATTGTGGGGAATAATCTTGAGTTTGCGCTACAAATTGTGGGGAATAATCTTGAGTTCGCGGCATTACACGGTTCATTTCATTAATTTCTGTCTTTGCATCAATTTTTTCTTTTAAGTTTTTAATTTCTGATAACAAATTTTCATATGTCTCTAACGTGGTAATTTGATTGGGTTGAGATTTTTCCGCCAAAATTGCGATTTGTCTCAACTGTTCCATTGTTTTAGGATTCTGCGTAACCACATGAGTTTTAATATCAGATCGTAAACCGTTCATTGCAACGGAGAGTAACACTTTTTCTGGAATATTTTTAATAGAAGCCACACTAACAAGTCTGGATAAAAATTCTCCTACAGGTTCTGTCCCTTTTTGTTTCATTTGAAGGACCGACAGATCCAAAAAAATTTCTAATTCTTTAAACCTTTCTTGAAATAAATTTGTGATGGTTACCGGATTTGATTTTAGGTCCGCGGATAACGAATCGTACCAAATTTTGGCATGACCTTCCAAATAAAATGGAAAGGCATCAATAATTTTAGCATCAGGCAAATCATGGAATTTCGCCCACTGCCCAAAATTTGTGAACCATGCATTAACGTCCTGGGTGCCGTCTCCTTTAAATTTGTCCAATTTAATGTGAGACGACATTGTAACGGGAGATAAAAATGATTGTCTACCTGCTGCAGCTGCAGTTGCTGGTTGATTGTTCGTTAGTGGGGCCTGATGGGCGTCCGGGGCGCTTGCGTTGTGTGCGTCCGTGGAGCTGAATCCGTTCCTGGCGTTGAGTCCGTCCGGGGCGCTGAATCCGTTCCTGGCGTTGAGTGCGTCCGGGGCGCTGAATCCGTCCTTGGCGTTGTGTGTGTCCGGGGCGTTGAATCCGTCCCTGGCGTTGTGTGTGTCCGGGGCGCTGAATCCGTCCTTGGCGTCGCGCGAGTCCGGGGCGTTGAATCCGTCCTTGGCGTTGCGCGAGTCCGGGGCGTTGTATACGTCCGGGGCGCTTGGAACGTTGCGGGTTTGGTTTCTATCAACGGACAGAAATTGAGCCTTTCCGAGTGAAGCCGCCGTGGATGGAGATGCCTCGTGTGGATTAAGTACCACAGATGGATAATTGAAATTCAAATCATCGTTAGAATAAAACAAAGGCGGAGAAGTTTGCGAAATGTTTTTGTAGTTTTGGCCGGATCCTGATACGAAATCTGGTCTATAAGTGTTAGCGTTAAATTCAATGTCTGAATCTTCAAAATCAGGCTGAATAAATTTTGAATGAGATGTTACCGTGGCATGGACGAAGGCCGGATTCTCACCACTTTATCGTATTGCGATTTGTTATAAATACGATATTAAAATTTCTTCGATCCTCGGGATCTGATTCGTCCTTTGTGTAACGTTGTTAACCCTGGAATTATCTCCTCCTCAACCTGGGGAGTAGCCCTTTTTCCCTGTACAAAAAGAGGAGGCAAAAGACAGCTTCCAGTTGACTACTCTTTATTCAACATATTTCAAATATTTATAATTATAAAACATTCCGAATAAAATACCACAATCTAAGTACTACAATGTATAATAAATAACAATAGATATTGATTACAAAAAACTCTGAAAGTAAAATATTATATTTATTTGAACCCTCTGAATCATTTATGTTAACTTTTTATTTTTATTTTTAAAACGCGCAAGTATCTTAATTTGATCTTACCTGTACAAAAAGAGGAGGCAAAAGACAGCTTCCAGTTGACTACTGGAGAGCTGCTTTCCCCGCACCTCCTTTTATACACCCGGGCACCGCACCTCAAATCCCCTCACCTTATAAGTTCATAAGATCAAGTTCATTCTGATCTTCTGACTCACCGAGGCCAGTGTTTGCATCTGACCCGGTTTCGACAGGTTCATCACTGGTCTTAATTGCTTATTTTTCCATTAACATAAGTAAACATACGCTATCTGTATAACGCCTGTACTTTTACCAATTTCTATAGAATTTTCGTAGTATTTTCGTTACGATATCGATACAGTACCCGCAACGTTATTTTTTACAATCCTATCCTATCGTATCGTGTATCAATCCTATCGTATCGTGCGTGTATACTGTTCTATCGTGCGTTAATGCTATCGTATCGTGCGTGTATACTGTTCTATCGTGCGTTAATCCTATCCTATCGTGCGTTAATCCTATCAGGTTTATCGTTCAATTTTAAGAGTATTTCCCGTTTATCCTATCGTGTTAATCGTTTCGTGCCTTTTCATAAGCAAGTAAATTTATTTCAAAGTTGCAAGTCGTTCAATGTGCCGTATACGAACATTTATCGAACAAGAATTGTAAAATCCTATCCAGCATTCTATCATGATACTAATTTCTTAATTTTTAAGATCAAAATTAACCAATATTACATGTAAATCATATCTGTAAACACTGGGAAAAAAATGTAAACTATCGAAGTTCTTAGGAACAAGGTAACATATTTACCTGTATATCGAATATGTTAAATCGTACGCGTAGTCTATACCTGCGTAAACATTAACGTTTATGCAGTATAATTCGTTTTTTATGCATCATATTTTACAGAAACAAATGAATTTATGATATAATTTATATTTAATTAAAACCAGACTTGTATTATAATTGAACCCATTTTTTCCGTGTGATATTTGATTTTGGGCTGAAATGTTCTCGGCAATCGGCTAGGGTGTGTGGCAATGAAAACAATGTTAACAAATCGTACGCGGAATGTATATCTGCGTAAATATTTATTTACAGATGTAACTTGTATGCTATATAATTCGCTTTTAATGCATCATTTTCTTATACAGAAAGAAATGATAAATTTTATATTTACTTTAAACAAGAGTTGGATTTTTTATAATTGAACCCGCTATGTTCTGTGTGATTTGATCTCGGGCTGCAATATTCGCGGCGATCGGCTAGGGTGTTCGGTAATGAAAGCAATGTTAACAATACAGAAATTTTATTGATCATTTAAGCTCATAATTTTTGTTAAAAAAATTAACTGGTCTTATTATACATTCTATAAATGATGCAGCGATGATTAACAACTCGGCAATTGTTACTAAAAAGAAATTCCACATAAAGCTTTATTCGTACGTGTTTTTTTCCAAATTATGCCATTATCAGGCTATTCATAAAGATCGTTTAAAGCGATTATACGTTTATCATGAACATCGTTTATCCTTTCCTATCGTGTATCAATCCTATCCTATCGTGCGTGTATACTGTTCTATCGTGCGTTAATGCTATCGTATCGTGCGTGTATACTGTTCTTTCGTGCGTTAATCCTATCCTATCGTGCGTGAATCCTATCCTATCGTTTATCTTGTAAAAAATAACGTTGCGGGTACTGTAACAGATCTTTTTTACATGACCTCTATATTTGCACACAACCTAAATATTCTCTCATTTACCAAATAAATGCCTTTATCTGTTAATGAGAGGTGCAACTCTTCAATACTCAGTCTGGGGGTTACATAGAAAGCAGGCATGAATTAATTTGCCTGTCTCCATTTAAAAAGTTCCAATAAATTTTCTAAAGCCCTAATTGGTCAGAAGTTTATGTCGGGTAAAGATGACCCCCTATCAATACCTGTCAGACCCTGTAACCAGAAGAGAGTGCTTTTAATTAGACTGATTGACAGTCCTTTTCCGACAGGAAGCTGCAACGGAAGACCTATTCGTTGCTTTGCAACGAGCACGTTTCTAGTTTGGTTATGCCTATTGTTGAATTTATAAGGCGCAGGCAAAAATCATGGCCATGTGCAACTACCTTGTACGCAAAGTTTAATAGACCAATAAGCGACTACAATTCTCTCAAGGACACTTTCTTTTGCTTGTTAAAAAAAGCTAATGAGGTATTAAGGAGGTTTAATTTTTCGGTGGGGAGTTGCATAGTCAAGTTATGCAAGTCTAACTCAATGCCTAGAAAAGTAAGGTCATGAGTAGGTTCTACCGTTTTTTCATGGGCCACTGTCGGAGCAAATGGTATTAAAAACGTGGAGAGAGTGGTGGCAGTTTGATGAATATGCTTTAGACAAAAACATCATCTAGGTAATGAATAGTATAATTATTTTGGGAGTAATTTGGGGTAAGCCAGTGAAGAAATGATGCAAACTTGCCAAAGAATTGCACAATTTATTGATGATCCAAAAGGCAACATTTTGTCAAAATATTTTCCCTGGAATCTAATCCTAAACAGATCGAAATCACCTGGAGATACATGTACAGGGAGTAATCTTAAAGCTGACTTGATGTCAGTTTTTGCTAATCAAAGTAATGAAGTACTGACGGGAGTTGATTTTATAGATTATTATTTATTTTAAAATCAACGATATTATTTTGCATGGCAAGTAGTTTCCAATATGTATTTGAATTACGCATATTTTTTTATAATATAAATTCTCCAACAGAAATTTCGTGAAAACCCCATATGAATCATGTTGTGTAATATTCAAAGAATTAATTCCAACAAACTACGTATCAGTAATCGAAATAGTTCGGAGAAATTGTATGGATCCAAGCAATATTCAACTCTAGTCTCGTTCAACCAGACTCGGCTGTCTCCGTTAATCTCCGACAAGCAAGAGAGACACCCGCTTATCGGATATTTACGGAGACAGCCGAGCGTCTGGTTGAACAAGACTATATATTGAACTCTAGCGTAGGAATACATACAATGTACGACTACAAAAATATCTAAATTATTCGTAGCATTTAAAATCTGACTATTTACATATCTATAAATAAGTTTCCTTGAAAAAACAATGCTTAAGAATACATTTCATCGAATTTATTGATTATTTTTAAGAACTAAATGTTGTCAGCGGTGTTGATTTGTGCTTAGGTCCAAACACTGTTTCACTTTCGGTTTGCCTGAGTAACTGCATAGGAGAGTTGATTAAAATCAACTCCCAAAAATGCACCCTTACCCGCTACAGCTATCATTTCAGCTGCGTGGCCTATATTATCATACTGTATTGAGCATGCTGTTGGATCTATAAAATCATTAACAGACCAATTGTCGAGTTATGAGAGATTTGTGAATTAACATGCAAGCTCGGGAGGTTGTCAGACCTCCGGGGCAATCTAGGACCAATATACTGAAGCTTAAAACCATAAAAAAAACCGTGCCAAAGAAAATAAATATCCTTATCCTTATACCCTCCCCCCCCCCCCCCACAGGTGTTTACATAGCTTTTCAAAATTAATAAGTGTTGTGCCTAAGGAATATAAAGAACCATTATTTTGCACACCTTGTACTTGGGTTGTTGTCTCCGCATTTGCATGCATGTCTGTACCTGCACCTAGGGAAGAAAATGAAACTTATTCCCCTATTAAATTGATGGCAATAGTAGACAGTATTACGGCTGCTTGGTTGCTAGGAACAAAACTAGTGCTTTGAGTCATCTGTTGTCGAGGTAACATTTTTTGCCTGTTAGAAATATACAGCAACCAAACCTCCTGATTTATATGGCCCGATGAATCTTGTGGTTAGTTAGATATTCTTAAATGAAACTGTTAATCGTATTTTGACAAATTGTTTGACCTAGTTGCGGCAATTCTTATGTCCCGGAGGTATTTGAGCAATTTCTGGGACGTCTACGTATTCGTTTTGGATACAATTGTGTCATTTTTTTCAGTTGACGGCGGGTGGTCTAGATGGCAAAATCCATCCCATTGTAGTGTCACGTGTGGTGGAGGGTTGAGAACACGGACTCGAACGTGTAACCATCCGACTACAGCCAATGGCGGTCATCAGTGTCAGGGGAGAACACTCCTGAGTGAATATTGCAATACAAGTCCATGCCCAGGTAAAACTCATAAAAACACTTTATTATTTTTTACTCGTGTATATGCATTTTTATTACATCAGTAGTTATATAAGAGCAACTGAAACGAGTGTTCCCTATTTCAACTTGTTCACTATACGATAAATCATATTAATTTAGTTAAATATAAAACGGTCATATATACCAGTCAAACTAAATAAACAGTTGTATAAATTGCATTTTCACAGTAAACGGCGGATGGTCAAGTTGGCAAAATCCATCGCCGTGTACCGTGACGTGTGGCGGAGGATGGAGAGTACGGACTCGGTCATGTACCAACCCGACCCCAGCCAATGGCGGACATCAGTGTCAAGGAAGATCATTCCAGAGTGAACAATGTAAAATAAACCCATGTCCAGGTGAGACTGCCTTCCTTAAATTGCATTTTGATGTATCGGTAAAAGAACTTAATTAAGACAATTGATTTCTGAAGACAAAATTTACTCGGAATTTTTTTTTTGTTTACAGTAAACGGCGGATGGTCAAGTTGGCAAAATCCATCGCAGTGTACCGTGACGTGTGGCGGAGGATTGAGATTACGGACTCGGTCATGTACCAATCCGACCCCAGCCAATGGCGGTCAACGTTGTTTGGGAAGCTCACTCAAAAGCGAACACTGTAACACCTATACATGCCCAGGTAAAACTCATATGAACATTTAATTTTAGAACTCTCGTATATGCATTTTAATGAAGAAGATAGCGTTTAAAGGGGATCGTGGGTTTACCTAAAGAATTACGAGAAGACATAATCTGAAAATTTGTCAAATCGTTTCATCATTTATATAATTTTTTTTATCGAAATTGTCTTCGCCTTTATGTATGCGATACCGTTTTGTGTTATTTTATTTCATTTTAAGGTACAATTTAAGGATTATTTCACTGTATTAAATCATATTTGATTTGATCGAATTTTTCTTATTGTTTCTGCAATATAAGGAATATAAAGTTGGATTGACTATTCATTCCTGAGATTTTTATGGCTACCCTTTGACAAAATTTAAAACTGTAGACACATCTATAGACCTTTGACTTTTTAATGATATAAAGGGTCCAAAAATTCTTATCTTATTTTTTCATAAATATTATCATATAACAGCTTGTGTATGTACATGCTAATTGATCACAAATGGCAGTTATAAATTTGAAAATACAAAATGTATTGATCAATTTTCGGTTGCAAAACATATTTATTTTGACTGTCAGCTCCCACGACAACTACGAAATCGACGACACTACCAACTACCATAACATCATCAACACCACCAACTACAACAACGACTCCGCCAACTACCACTACGACACCACTAACTACCACTACAACTCCACAAACTACCACTACGACACCACCAACTACCACACCTACTACCATTACCACACCACAAACTACCACTACGACACCACCAACTACCACACCTACTACCATTACCACACCACAAACAACCACTACGACACCACCAACTACCACACCTACTACCATTACCACACCACAAACTACCACTACGACACCACCAACTACCACACCTACTATCACTTCCACACTGCAAACTACAACTACGACACCACTAACTATCACTACGACACCGCCAACTACCACTACGTCACAAACTACTACGGCAACAAAACCTACAACCACCAAATCTCAATTAACAACAACAAAGTCGACTCCAACTACAACAAAAAGAAGATTTTTTACAATACGCGCTTTAATGACGAAATAAAAAGGAATAAAGTGATGAAAACTGTCTGATAATATAATCGATATGATCATAATGCTTATGTACAACTGTGATATTATTTCAGATTCTTAGTAATACTATAGTAAAGGGTTAGGCAAAAGTAATATATATGATACATAATTTCTCACAGGCTGTAGTATGTAAAGAATACATGTTACATGAATATAATTTTGCATTCCTCGGTAACTAATTAGAAATTAGACGCACTTACGACTGTAACACGACGTACGACAACGTTATTACCTTACGACAGCCCCCTAAACGTAAACGTACGTTTAAAAAGTAATCGTAGATGCACGATTTTTTTTAATTTATCCCCTGATGTCGTCACTTTGTTTAAACGTGAATACGTGTTCATAAAAGGTTTTTCTTAGACACGCTCATCGACTATGGAATGCGCAGTATAGTTAATTCACGTGCTGATAAACTAGGCCACTTCTACTATTCTTGGATTAATTTGTTGTTTGAAAGAATTTTGAAAATAAATGGAGCACGTCATCTGTAGTGGATTGTCATTGGCAAGATTTTGTTATGTTGGATAAATTAGGTTTATCTTTTCCAGATGTAGTGAATGGTTTACTACGCCGCAAACTGCAAGTCTATTGTCTAAATGAATTGTAAGCAATATGCAATTAAAGCGTCGCATTGCTTGTAGGCTTTTAAATCATATTAACTGTTTCCTTCCCTTGCCATGCTATCATGTTTTCATCAAAAGCCAGTGCCTTTATAGGCTTAAACGTCTACTGAATATGGCAAGAGATAAAAAAATATGTGCTAGAAACCTTTGATCTTGAGTTTTGTGATGTCTTTCCATACATGAAAGCATGATTCCGTTCTTCCAGTAAGCTGTTTAAAAAATGATTTAAATATTAATTTGTTTTTTTTTTGTAAAATATTTTCGCTACGTATGCGTTAAAGGGAAAGATGAAAAAATAAATAATTTTTGTTCAGATGAATAAGCTATCTGTTCGGAGAATTAGGATTTATTCGGACGAATAAGGATTTATTCGGACGAATAGTTCGGGCCCTTTAGGATTTGTTCGGACGAATTAGCTGTTTGTTCAGACGAATAAATAATTTGTTTGTAACAAATTGGGATTTGTTCTTATAACTAGTTATTTGTTTGGACGAAAAAAATTATTTGTTTAAAAAAATTAGCTATTTCGGATGAGTAAGTTTTTTGTTCGAAAGGTTAGTTATTTATTTGGGCAAATTATGATTTGTTTGGACGAATAAGGATTTGTTCGGAAGAATTAGATATATATTTGTTTGGATAAATAAATTATCCGAACAAATACTTAGCTAATTCGTCCGAACAAATTCTAATTCGTTCGAACTAATAACCTATCCGTCCAAACAAATTACTAAATTTTTCTGAACAAATTCTTTTTCTTCCGAACAAATCATAATTTGTCCGAACAAATAACTTATTCATCCAAACAATTACCATCCGCAAACATCGACCACGCGACAGCCTACAACAAAACACCTTCTATATCATCTACCACCACCAAGCCACCACTACAATCGTCTACCACCACCAAGCCGCCACTTAAGTCGTCTACTACCACCAAGCCGCCACTTAAGTCGTTTACTACCACCAAGCCGCAACTAAGTTGGTCTACCACCACCACTACTGCCTTTTACAACAACAAAGGTGACACCAAATACAACAATTTGAACAAAACTTATAACAATAGGCTCTGTATAAAAATAAGCTGTTATAATCAATAAAGTATGTTTTGAAATCAGTTTCTATTGAATGATATCTCGCACATGCGCGGGAATTAACACTTTTCACATTAAAATGATACAATGTTTAATATCGAGAACCATATTTTATATATAATGTGTCCAAAAAAATGTTTATAGCTTTCTTAACATAGTCTTTAAAATTGAAATAAAAAATTAATTGCAGGGCTTGATTTTAGAGGAGCGGGTAAGGATAAAAAAACTCTAAACTGAATGGAAAATATACATGTACGTTGCCTTAATTATTTTTGTTGCAGCTGTCTGGAAAAAACAGCAAACTTTTTTTAGTTTATTTCAAACCAGTAAGTGGGTATTAAAGTCGTCGTATCTCTAAATTTTGTTCTTTAGGTCTTTCACTATAATTTTTATCAATATTTTAAATAAGGATTTCAGATAAAAGACTGTTTTGATGAAAAATTACAATAACAAAAAGTCAACCATCTCAAAAATCCATAAAGCGAAATACGAATTTAAAGAAAAGTAACACGGACCTCTAAAAAGATAGAGGTGCGATCAGGTGCGTAGGAGGAGTAAGCATCCCCTGTTGACCGGTCGCACCCGCCGTGTGCTCCCTGTCACAATTGGACATGTCATGATCGAGGTAAATGTCGCAATCTGGAAAATGTCATAATAGGAAAAAAAACGTTGATGATTTGGTTTGTTTGTGATGGCCAAAATACAAACCTTAAGCAAACACGGACCTCCATTACAATAGAGGTGGGATCAGGTGCCTAGGAGAAGTAAGCATCCCCTGCCGACCGGTCGCACCCGCCGTGTGCTCATTGTCAAAATCATGAAAAACGGTAGAATCCGTAGTCAGTCTGGTGTATAAATAATGTTCTAACAAGTATGAAAAACGTCAGTCAGCATGTGTCCTAATGAAACATTGTACTTGCTGACAAGGTCATTGTATCGACCATAGAGCTTGCGTAAAGATGATTTTTGGGAGTTGATTTTAATCAACTCTCCTATGCAGTTACTCAGACAAACCGAAAGTGAAACAGTGTTTGGACCTAAGCACAAATCAACGCCGCTGACAACAATTAGTTCTTGAAAATAATCAATAAATTCGATGTAATGTATTCTAAGCATTGTTTTTCAAGGAAACTTATTTATAGATATACCTTGTAAAAAGTCATATTTTAAATGGTACGAACAATTGAGATATTTTTTGTAGTCGTACGTTGTATGTATTCCTACGCCAGAGTTCAATATAGTCTTGTTCAACCAGACGCTCGGCTGTCTTCGTAAATCTCCGACAAGCAGAGAGTATCTCTTGCTTAAAAATTGTCGGATATTAACGGAGACAGCCGAGCGTCTGATGATCGAACTGTATCGATTACTGATACGTAGTTTGATGGAATTAATTATATGAATATTACACAACATGATTCATATGGGGTTTTTACGAAATATTTGTCGGAGATTCATATTATAAAAAATGTGCATATTTCAAATACGTATTAGAAACTACTAAAATTAACTCCCGTCAGTACTTCAGTACTTTGATTAATAGAGGTGCTTGATATTTTTGTACCAACAACTTGTTTGTAAGTAAATTTGTTCGTATGTAGAGCACGCTCTTGCATAACGAATTAGCTAAGAGAAATAAACCCCATAAGCAGGTGATGATGGTATATTGCTACATAAGTAAGGGAAGTTGACGATTGAAAAATTAATATCATAACGTTTATCATTAAGTTTTGTTGTTACGTTACCATTGACGTCTTTATCTAGTAAAATATCCAAATATGAAATCTTTATTTCAAGCTCACTGGAATATATTGAGTTAACATACGAGTGAAAGTTACAGTTGTTAATGGATAAAACGTCATCAATTTATCTAAATTTGGAGTTGAAGTCCACAGGATGAGCTTAAGTTTATTCTTTCTTGCACAAGCTTTTGAATGAAAATGAATGAATGAAAAAATAATTGGGGAGCCCCCCCCCCCCCCCATTCAACATCCCCGTTTTAAGCATACATTTATTAATATA
This sequence comes from Magallana ariakensis, assembly GCA_020458035.1. Taxonomy (NCBI): domain Eukaryota; kingdom Metazoa; phylum Mollusca; class Bivalvia; order Ostreida; family Ostreidae; genus Magallana; species Magallana ariakensis. The sequence goes on along the minus strand of CM035816.1, from coordinate 16,829,803 downwards.
GACGTAAAACACAATCTGTTCACTATTTAAAAATTAATGTATACGGTTTACTACCAATCTGTCGTGTTAGAAATATATGAAATTAAAAACGCTAGTGTATGCATATTTATTTACATATTTTAAACATATTTTTCCGCCATGAGGTCAATAAGTCTAATCGCATTCCTGGGCATCCCGTTCTGGAAAGTTTTTTTTCCATCAAAACTATCATAAAATTATAAAACTCGCATCAAATCAATCTACTTTATTAAAATTTTTAAATTAACCATAGATTGCCGATCCAAGGTATGCCTGCTGCGATGCAAGACGATCTCGTCCTGTCAACTCGCGTTTTTTGGTTGCCCCGTTTTTGAAAGTTGTATCCCATTTTACCGCCAGAGGTCGTGCTACGCAAGCATCTATCAAAACTTAAACCTTGCTTCCAAGAAACGAATTGATGGTTTTTTTTCAACATTTGTCAAATCTTAATTTCTATGTATACACTAAATAAGTTCCCAGTATATATATTCACTCTTTACGTATTCATTCAATATTATTTCATTGGGAACATATATTTTGATGCAAACTTCCACTGACTTGGATCCGCCAAAGCGTGTCCACCACAATACTTTCATTTTTGCAATTTCGGGCTGGTTTATCGAAAATGAAAGTATGTTTTCCATTTATTTCTCAATCATTCTTTATCAGATTAAATTCAATTATGGACATCATACCACACGTGTTGAAAAACCAAAGGTGTAAGCAGTTACTCTGGTGCAGGCGTTCTGGAATTGAATTTCTAATTTGTATAGTATGATGATTTGTTAACACTAGTAGATTTAGATTACCGTCTTTGAGAACGGGGATGGGGGTGGGTGTTAACCAATGATACAGGTCAATTACCTGTTCATCATTAGATTGATTACAGGAAGAAGGTCACCTACCCCTACTTTGTCCTTTCAAAACATATGATTTTCAGCAACTTGAAGTGAATGTTTAAGATTGGAAAAATAAATACGCTTTGTTGCAAAGTAATGAAGTACAGTGATATTGAAAAAAAAAACGAACTGGCCAAACAATTATTTCTCCAATGGTATGCTATTAAAAGAATTTTAAAGTATTTCAACATAAACCCTCTATTTAAATTCTAATCAAATAAATCAATTCATTATAAAACTGAATTACATTGTCAATTATTAAATTATTATAAACTTAAAATTGGATTTTTTTTCTCGCACTGACGTATCCTTTTTTCACATCATGTTTGTTTACAAGCACATGCAACTGAAGCCAGTTGAAATATGTTATACATTGATCTCCATTATCAATATACATGTATAAAAATCATTTTTGCTTCTGGCATAGCCCAATGTACCAGATAATAAGTAAACGTGTTGCATACACAAAAAAGGAAAAGGTAGTAATGCTAAGCGATGGCCGATGCAGGAAGAAAGTCATATTTGGATAATTCAAATCCCCCGAGTTGTTCTTGATGTGTAAATTGCCAAACTACGTAAGGTAATGAAAAAAAATTCTAATCTGAAACTGTTTATCAAGTTAGCTGATAATGCATTTGGTTCTTTTTTTTTAAAAATATATCCCATTGAGCAAAACAAGGTTAAAACAATCATTTATTGTATATAAAAGTATCAATTATTTCGACTAAACCCTAAACAATTTTTTTCAAAGTGCGTTAGTATCGACGATATCAACGCACCTTGAAAAATTTTTTTTTTTCAAAGTGCATTGACTTGGTCCCAAAAATAACGCACTTTGAAAAAAATTTCGAAGTGCGTAATTTTTCAAAGTGCGTTGTAACAAGTCGTTTCATAGTTTATTGGCGAAATGTCTAAATTTATAAGTATAGATATTTTCATGAAACATTATTATTTTATCATTTTAAACTTCAAACATTTTTGTTGGTCATTTTGATGTAGATTTTCATGAAATATTTTTAATATATAAGTGCTATTGTGAAAAAAACAGATAAAGGTTAGGTGAATCCTTTTAAGAGAACTTTAGCCGATGCTTTAAAAGGACTATATATGATAGCGACTTCCATTGGCCCCTTAATTAGAATGAACATTATCATTTTATTGTAATTCTTATTTTTCGTTCTACATATGTCCATGTAAAGTTCCCTTCCCTTCGTAATTGACATTTTAATTCATTATAGACCTCTATTTAAAAAAAAATACATCATACACTTAGTTTTCCCATCCATTTTCGCATCTGCAGCTTTAAACTTTTTTTCAATATTAAGCACATATATATATAATGTCGATTTTTAAATGATTTTGTTTAGATTTTTCTTTTAAAAATTATGACGTCATAAATTGCCAGTAAGTGTAAATAAATCATATAGATAAATAGCAAATATATATCATACCCACTATTGTAAAAACAATAACATAATATGAATTTAATGTATATAAAACACTTAGCAGAGGATAGCAGAGCAGAGGATGCTCACTCCTCCATTGCACCTGATTCTACCTCTAATTTTTGTAGAGGTCCGTGTTTGATCTGCTCATGTTTTTTTTTTTTGACTTTTGATTTTGAAAACTGTCCGTTATGACCTCCATTTCATTTTTTACTGCAAAATGGCAGAATAAAATTTTATTTTCTTAATGAAATGACGAGAACAATTATTTACAAAATAGGGTGTCATTTATAAACATGTAAATACATAAGTATGTTTTACAGATACAAACATTTGTGGGTTTTTTTATAGAATCAAAATATTTTAGATAAAGAAAAACGATTAATTTTAATATTATTTCTGAGTCAACTTTATTTTGCCAAAAATGATTTTCATAAGAGTCGATATTGATCATAGCTAACCCCAAAATACCTGGAATAAAAACTTACTGAAAATGCTCTATCCTATGAAATAAATTCAAGAAAACTGAAAATTATCTTTATTGAGTTCGAGTAACACAGAGACCTTGTATAACTACACGTGAGAGCTGTTATAAAACATCCCGACCTATACTGAACCTTAGAGTTAAGAATCTTATTTATATTGGAGTAAGTTTAGATTGGTTTAGTTTAATATAATACATAAACAAAATATGGGGTTTTATTGGCGCTTAGTTCTTCTTTTTGGATTCCTTCCTGTTATCTGCTCTGGTAAGACTTTATAAGTGTGTGTATTAAAACTATACCTGAATTTTAATGATGTCTTATTTCATTAATTTCTAGCAATTTAACAGTCATGTTTCTGATAAGGTTATTTGATATATATTTTTACTATTCCATTCCCTCTTTAAAAAAAAGAACAGGATAATATCAGAGCTAAATGTAATAGTAAGTGAGGTAAACAGCATTGCATGCAACATTGTAATGTCTGGTGTGCATTTACGTGTAACAAAAAAATTATATCTAGATAATATACTAGTAGTTATCAAAATTATCTGTTATTCTTTAGAATTGTCAATGGTCTTGGTATAAAATATTCATAGGGATCAATTTTAAAATTTACACGAAGCTTACGCAACCACAAAACGCTTACCTCCTAAGACATATAAAACATTTTGTTTTGGTAGATATTGCTTATTTTAGGATTATTATCAATAATTGATAATAAATTCAAACATTATAAAGATTGTTGTTCAAAAATGTTTTATCTTATCTTTTTAATTATCTAATTCTATTGTCTTCAATATATAATGTCATTATAAGAAATTTATATCGTCTGCATTACCTGGGATTTTCTCAAACTTTATTAAATCAAGTAAACTTTAACCCGGGGTATGTTAATTAACTAAGTCAACTAAAAAGACCTTCCAAAACCTTATCTTGATCGAACGTCTTTTGTACAACGCCCTTTTTACAGTCTTAATTTTGTCATGAAATTGTAATTGACTACGAAAATATCAAAAAAGATTATATTTTTGAAACTTTTGTAAGGTAAATGTTTGTGGGAAAAGCTATTAAGAGGTCCTAATTTAATTAAACTTTAATGCTGTAGCCTCGTATAAAAATTGGTCGGCTATATATATTTTTTAATAGAAAAACCTTTCTACTTACATAAAACAAGATTATTTGTATCAAGCTTATACCTCAAAAAGGGTTGTTACATACAGAAATATCATAAATCATTCGAACCCTTCGGAATAGCATTTTAGCAAGTATTTGAACAAAGTGTAATGTGTCTACTTGCAACTAATGAACGGAAAATCTGCTTGTTAATTCTAACAGCCGGTTACGCAAGATCCAGTAACTTTCAAGGTTGGGCCCCATGGGCATCCTGGAGTCAATGCTCGTCAACCTCTGGTTATGGAGTTCAGACAAGACACAGGACGTGTCACTCTTCTTCTGCCTGTCCTGTTGGAGGAAATGAATCGAAAATATGTATGACGGCAGTACACGGTTAGTCTTTATTACTTTGTAAAATTTATTTTAAAGTTAACAAAAAATAAAGTTTTATCGTTACACTTTACATAATTCAACCACAGGGGCTTGTGTAGAAAAAAACATTGTTAAAAAAGTGGGTACCTCGGAGGAAAAATAACAAGGGGAAGCCATCTTGGATACCGCCTCGCTTCATCAGCTAATTTCTCATTTAAATTGTTAAACTAGACATATGCGCCGATTCGCATTCCTTCATAAATGATTCTTCTTTAAGATTGCACCTCCAGTTTTATTCTATTTACGTCTACAGCGACAAATTTTATCTTTTTCTTGCGTAAACATCCGAAATCGACAACTCCCTGGCTTTTTCCATAACCAATCGTATGACAGAGATTTCACGTGCCGTACTTTCTCTTTCAGAAGAAGCCAGGGAGTTGTCGATTTTGAATGTTTACGCCAGAAATCAACAAGTTTGTTAATGTTGCTGTAAAAAAGAACTAAACCGGAGGTCATATCTCAAAGAAAAATCGTTTACGAAGGAATACGAATGTCCACTTTAACAATTTGAATGAGAAATTAGCTGATGAAGCGAGGCGGTATCCAAGATGGCGTCCTCCCTTGTTATTTTTCCTCCGAGGTACCCACTTTTTTAACTATGTTTTTTTTTCTACACAAGCCCCTGTGATTCAACGGTTGACTTAACACATACTCAATATTATTGTCGACGCCTTATCGCAAATCTCACGTGAATGTACACGCTACGGCCGATATTGCATTGCATTGAATGATGACACTTTCTAATCGGTGTGAATTTCAATTGCGATTCGGAACAAAGATTCTGATTGGCGCATTTATATAGACCCGCCCATTTATCAAATGCATGTAGAGAACATGATGCTAACACTTAGAAACAAATGTCGGAGAAAGAAAAGTTTTACTTGTTAAAAATTCCATACAGAGTTATTTGAAAACAAACGGGGCGATGGTTACGTACATGTGTAAATGTGTAAATAATGTAAGTGAAAAAAAAAGAAAACAAAGGAAAAGTTCTCTAAAACTTCGTTCATCGAATAAGCATACGTTTCAGCTTATTGTGAAGAAATTCGTCAGAAACTGATCCACGGGAAAATTCGGGTTGACAAGCCGTGAAATCCATTAGACGTTTTACAGCATTTATGTCTTCATTTAATTGCTTATAATAAATCTGTACTGCAAATCTTTTAAACATCGTCACTAGGTCCGTAAAATGAAGAAGTGTGGTTTGTTTATAAATTTAAAACTGTAAAATGGCGACTCGATCTGCACGTGAATTTTACAATCCGAGGTCGGTTTGCGTGTTTGAGAGAAAGTCAGCGGCAAGTATGAAGCGTCAATATCAGTAGTAAATATTGTCTAATGAATACTGAGGTACTTGTAATAAAATTAATGTTTCTATAGACTGAGTTACAAAATAATGTAAATCACAGATCGGTCCAAAATTGAACACGATTGAGCTGTAAATTTCAAGTTTGTGTACATGTTTGAAAACACATGCACACTTGTAGAAGTGTGTCATTGAACGGTTGAAGTTCAAAAAAAGGCAATATTTATGTAATATTAATTGTCATTATCGGTTGTGAATTCTTTGGAAAAAGCTACAGCAAAATAAATATTGCCTCAACTTAAATTGATGCGTTAAAATGGATTGAATTTATCGATGAAGCATTGTGCTGAAAAATGTAATGGGAAACCTGTTTTTAAAAACAGTTTATTTTTTATACTTGTTTAATCCATAAAAAAAACAAAAAGCGATTATTGTAATAACTCTTAGTCAATTATTGCAGTGATTTAGTTGTTGCAGTCCTGATAAAGAGTAAACGACAGTTAGCAGTTGGTGCATAAATTATCAATACCACGGTACAGGTAAAAGTGGGCGGGTACTAAACAGCCAATGAAAATGCTTGTTTCAAAAACTGCAACTCGCGACCCCAATAGTGTCATCACTCAACGCATCAGTTTATCGATCGAAGCATGTACACCCATGTGAGATTTGCGATAAATATTTCGTAACAATATATTGCTCTAGGAGGATGGAGTTCTTGGACCACTTATTCTTGTAGCCAGTCTTGTGGAGGCGGCTCTGCATTTAGGCTTCGATCTTGTACAAACCCTGTTCCATTGTTGGGAGGATCCCATTGCAGAGGACAATCTTATGAATTCGTAGCATGCAATACTCATCCTTGTCATGGTAAATATTTGTTGAAATTTATATTATACATTGTTTTAATCGGTAATAGAATTACACATCAAATTTTGTTACTAATTTTGATTACTAAATTATTGACACAATGCTCAACTGCATTACTTGTTGTTGGGGTTTTTTTGCGTAGTACGACATAACATTGTTTATTTATATATATATATATATATATATATATATATATATATATATATATATATATATATATATATATATATATATATATATTTACTTATTTATTTATTTCATAAAAAAAAAACAGGCAGCTACGCAGGTTGGGCATCATGGACATATTGGAGTCATTGCTCGACTACCTCTGGCATTGGAATCCAGACTAGACACAGAAATTGCATTTTTACCCATGCCTGTCCTGTTGGAGGAAATGAATCAAAGCCATGTATAATAGCAGTGCATGGTTTGTGTTTAATGAATTTGTGCATAGAGTTAAAGATTCTGCAATTAGTTATGTTACATCATAAATAAACGCTTCTTCTCGCACAAAACATCAATTATTGCTGACATCTTTAGCAATTTTTTCAATGTAATAAGATCCTTATTTCGTTGTAGGAGGATGGAGTTCCTGGACAGCCGATTCTTGTACTAAGTCTTGTGGAGGCGGACATGCTCTAAGGCTACGATCTTGTACGAACCCTGTTCCACTGTTTGGGGGATCCGATTGCAGAGGACACTCTTATGAATTTGCAGCATGCAATACACATCCTTGTCATGGTAAATATTTGTAATTGTATGCCTGTCTTTAAGTATTACTACGGTAGCAAAACATAATTTTAAATAAAATGATTTCTAGTGTATTTAAAATTAACGATTTATTTCTGGCCTGATGAATATTTTCACTCCTTATGATTGTTGTCCAATAAAAATAATTACTCAAAATTTGCAACTTTTTCTATAAAAAGATGCTTTAGCTATAAAACTAAGGAGATATGAGTACTATGTGATGTTATTAACCTTATTGGTTTTATTTATATGTATTATGATACTTCAAAAATCATATTAAATGAAGAAGACTAAGTATGTTCTTTTGGTTCTGAATTTTGCCGCGCTTCTAAACCCTAAAACGGAAATGACCGTTGCAGTTTACAATAAATGATTAATTTCAGAGAATTTTTAAATGTTCATAGAATTTAATTGGGAACAACATTATTGTGTTACGTAACAATGCGTTTGCATATAAAACGGTAATTTTATGGATCATAAGCATATTAATGTACAAAATTTTGCTCAGTTTAAGAATAAGCAGTTAATTTTTTAAGAGTTATCAATTAAATTATTTTTTTTATAATTTGGTATCTTAACAAATTTTTTCGATATCGATAAAATAATATATATCATTAAAAAGTGCAATTTTTAAAATCTTTTATTCAATTTATTTGTTAACGTAGCCATTCTTTTGGGTCTTCAAAGTAGATAAGTAGATTCACCCCCCCCCCCCCTCCTTTAGTGTCCAAACCAGGTAGTGCGCATAACAAACAATTTAACGCGCGTTACATGTACTTGTATTGTACACCTATGTGTATCCACAATGAAGTATGAATGTAATCGGTGACTATGAATTCCATAACCTCGGTATAGCCTACTGGTTTTTAAATAGTTTGGAAATTAAGTCATCCAATAAACTTTTGCAAAAGCGAAAAAGGTTCGAAAACTTTAGAAATCTGTTATTTTTGTACAAACAACGGGAGAAAACATTGATGTAACTTAAGCGAATGGTCAATACCTTAAACAAAGTTCGATGTTCACAAATCTAGACAATTGAGAATTGACAAATATGAAGGTGCTTGCATATTACTAAGACCATACAACATTTAAGTGTTTAGCTCACCTGAGCTGGGAGGTTAAGTAAACTTTTCTGATCATATTTTGTCTGTCCATCTGTCTGTCCGTCCATCTGTCTGTCCGAAAACATTTCACATTTTCAACATCGTCTCCGGAACCAATAAGACAATTTCAACTAAACTTCGCACAAAACACCCTTAGGCAAAGGGGATTCAAAGATGTGAAAGTTTGTGAAAGTTTTACAAAGGAATATAGAGAACAAATTTTAAAAATCTTTTCTCAGAAACCAATCGGCCAGGTAAACTGAAACTTGTGTTGAAGCTTCCTCAGGTTGTGTGAATTCAAATTTGTTCAAACCTTGATCCCCGGGGATTGGGTGGTGCTGCCACAATAATGAAAAAATGACAATAACAAACCGTCAACCATCTCAAAAATTCATAAAACGTAATACAAATTCAAAGCAGAGCAACACGGACCTACAAAAAGACTCCAAAAAAAAAAACTCCAATAAGGGGTTAAATTTTTACATAGGAATATAAAGAGTAAATCTCTAAAAATCTTCTTCTCAGATACTATCATTAAAGAAAGCTTAAACTTGTGTGGAAGCATTCTCAGGTAGTATTGATTCAAAGTTGTGAAAATCATGAACTCAGGGGGTAGAATGGGGCCTCAATGGGGGTGTGTGTGTGTGTGTGAATTTTTACATAGAAATATTAATAAAGTAAATCAGTCAAAAAAGCTTAAACTTGGTTGGAAGATTCCTCAGATAGAGAAAATTTATGTCTGTTCAAACCATGATTCCCGGGGAAAGGATGGGACCACAATAGGGGTTAAATTTTTACATAGGAATATATAAATAAAAGTCATTAAAAATCTTATCTCAAACACCGAATGGCCAGAAAAGCTTAAACTAGTATGGAAGCATCTTCAGGTAGAGTAGATTCAAGTCTGTTTAAATCATGATCCCTGGGGATAGGGTGGGGCTGCAATTGGGGCTGAAGTTTTACATAGTAATATATAAAGAAAAATATTTATAACTACAAAAACCGATTGGCCAGAAAAGCTGAAACTTTTGTGAAAGCATCCTCAGGAAGGGACTGGGTAGATAAAAGTTTGTTTAAACTTGACCCGGGGGGGGAGGGGGGTTGGATGGGGTCACAATGGGAGGAGGTGGGGAATTTATATAGAAAAAAATTTAAAAATCTTCTTCTAAACACCCATTGGCCTAGAAAAGCTGTAGCTTTTGTGAAAGCAACCTTAGTAAGTGTAGATTAAAATTCTTTAAAGTCAAAATCTTTGGGAGGAGGGTAGGACCACATTGGGGATCTAATTTTACAAAGGAAAATATTTTATTTCGTACAAACTGAAACATTATAATAGATGGTTTTACATATACGCAAGCATTTTGACAAATTGCTGATTCTTTAAAATTGTTTAGATTTTGGCCCCTGGGCGATTCTTGGGCCTCAAAAGGGGTTCAGAGTTAATGTAGTTTTATATCCCATATAAATTAAACAATTGTTTATGATCTTGTTAAGAACTGCAATGCTCAACATGTGATATGACTGTGAAATTATCCTGTTAAAAAAAGGACATAATATTATCCAAGAGGAAAATATATTTTTATTCATACAGGATCTACATGTATTATACTACATTGTCCAGATATTTTGTATTATAATGACTCCATTAAGCTGATTTTATCATGCCTATTGCTGCTCATGTGAGTGATGTGGCCCATGCCTCGTGTTTCAAATAATAAAATTTATTTCCTATATAAAAATTAACCCCAACCCCCCATTGTAGCTTGGACAAACTGGACAAACTTGTATCAACAGGACCTTTAGGATGCTCCCACACAAGTTACAGCTTGTCTGGCCAATCGCTCTTTAAATAGATGTTTTAAATTGATATATTCCTATGTAAAAATTCGACCCCACATTGTAACCGTACACTCTAGGGATCGTGAATTGAATAAACTTTAATCTAAACTTAAGGATGCTTTCCACAAGTTACAGGTTTTTAAGAGGACTTTATAAGATATCTAAAGATATTTTAAGACATTTTTCTATATATGATTCTAAGTTAAATGTTGACCCACACCCCCTGGTGACCCACCCTATCCCCAGGGATCATAATTTGAACTAACTTGAATCTACATTACAAACTAAATTTTCATGTTTCCCCCCATATGCATTTTATTTGTATTTCTGTCTAGGGGATTACCTGTTCTTTCAAATATATGTAAGTTATTGTGAAAAGTCACCAAATAGTGAAATTTGAGAAATCGTTTACCTCGTGGTTTGATCCATGGATAATATCAAAGTTAATTATTTTCTACCCCCCAAAAAATTAGGTATTTATTGGCTAAAACAAAATTTCATTTTAGCGAAATAACACATTAAAGATGCTAAATATTAAATTTGTTACTCTTCTTGCTCCGTCAATAATTTTTTTATTTTAAATCCGTCGCCGCCTAGAATAAATGAGCTCATCATACTTTTGTTTTAGTTGGCTTTATGCATAGTTTCAAGAAGTGGGAAACGAATTTATAAAATCACCTTTTTATTAAATAACAATCGTTACAGTCAACGTTAATTTTGTTTTCAACCACAATTCAAAAGAAAGTTAAACTTTGCACATACGGCTGCATGAAAAAAAATCCACAAATTCATGCGCACTCGAACTGTTATCGGCGTCGTTTTATCAAATGCAAAACAAACATTATAAACTAAAACAACATCAACCTCATATGGAGTTATGACATCTATTTGCTTTTTGTAAGGTTTAAATAAAACATTAACTCCATATGAAGTTATGACACCTACCTGGTTTTTAAGGTTGAATATCTTTTTTTCTTCTTTGCTTTCAAAGGTTTGACTAATTGTTCAATTTGGATAATTGTATTGCCAACGTTTAATACAGTTATTGTAGGTACACCTTAAATTAATTTTCGAGAAAGGCGATTTATTATCTAAAGGATAGTTTGCGCGTTGACTTTAAACTATGTAAGATAAAAAGTAAAAATGCAATATATGAAACACTTTGCCGTTGCAAGGCAGTTTTATTTGTAAATTATAAAAGGGAACTTTATCTTTTTGTCAGTTCCTACGACGTCAACGATTCTTCCAACTACAACAACCATAACGCCATCAACATCACCAAGTACTACAACAACAACACCAACAACTACTAATCCAACCACCAAACAATCACCGACTACCAGCACAGCACCACCAACTACCACAACGACATCACAAACTACGACACCACCAACTACCACTACGACACCACTAACTACCACTACGACACCACCATCTACCACTACGACACCACCATCTACCACTACGACACCACCAACTACCACCACGACACAACCTACAACCACCAAACCACAATTAACAACAACAAAGTCTACACCTACTACAACAAAAAGAAGATTTTTTACAATACGCGCTTTACTGACGTAATGACAAATGAATTAACTTGGTGATGATAACTGTCTAACCATCAGTGCAATTGATATGCTCATTATGCTAACGAACAACTATATCATTGTTTCAGATGCTTAGAAACACGTTAAAAAATGGTTAGGCACACATTTTACGTATTTCTAAGCTACAAGTTTCTCAGAGGTTGTAGTAATAAGTAAGGAATACTTATGTTTATCAATATATTTCTTTACGTTTGTTTTGTTCGATATTTTTCTATTCATAATTCTATAATAAAAGAGTTCTTTGTTAGGAAAGCGGGTTGATCTAAGATACATTTTAACTCTACCGTAAACTGCAAGATTTTGTGTTAGAGAAACGGAAGCTTTAATACTTCTCCACCATATTCCCCAGACCTATAATAGAGTTTAGAATCTGTAGGTAATACAGAAGTTTCACACATGCAGCTATTTTTTACATGTTTCTTTTTGTACAAGGTTTATTTGGTTTTTTTCTTTCTGAGTTTTGCTTTTTGTAGAGTAAAATCAAAATAAATGGTTATGTGCAATTTTGACGCTTTTACAGGATTAAGATGGAACGAAAAACGTCGTAATGCTTGAAACCCTTTGATGTTTGAGATTTGTTGATGTTTTTGATTTTTCTGATCACCTGTAGTCCAGCGTCCGTCCGTCCGTCCGTCTGTCCAAAACTGGGGCCCAAGGCGGGGTTCAAAGTTTAACATAGATAAATAGGAAAAATGTTAAACAATCTTCATTTCAAGAACCACTGCACCAGAAATGCCAATATTTACAAAAAAGCTAGTATATATAGTGAAAATTTTAAATTGTAAAAATCAGGACCCTCGGAACAAAACTGGGGCCCCATTAGTCAGGTTTAACATAGAAATAAATAGGAAAATGTTTAAAATCTTCTTTTTAAGAACCACTTAACAAGAAATGCCAATATTTACAAACAACTTAGTACATATAGTGAAAATTTTAAATTGAAAAAATCATGACCCCCTGACCAAACTTGGGGCCCCAGGCGGGTTCAAAGCTTAACATAGAAAGAAATCTTCTTTTTAAGAACCACTGCACCAGAAATGTCAATATTTACACAAAAGCTTTTTTATATAATGAAAATTTTAAATTGTGTAAATTGTGACCCCCCCCCCCCCCCTGACCAAAACTGGGGCCCCAAGCGGGAGTAAAAGTTTATCATATATAAGAACATGTTTAAAAACAAGAACTACAATGCAAAAGTTTGTGATATTATTATGCATACATCCTTGGCTATTGTAGATTTTAAATTGTTAAATCGTGACCCTGACTATAACTGGGGCACCAAGAGGGGTTAAAAGTTTAACATAGAAATATATAGGAAACATGTTTAAAAATCCTCTTCTCGAGAACTACAATGTTACAGTTTGTGAGATTACTATGCAAGGATCCTTGAATAGTGAAAATTCTAACTTGAAAAAGCCGTGACTCCCGGACCAACACTGGGGCCTGAGAAGGGGTTCAAAGTTTAACATAGAAAAATGGAGAATGTTTAAAAATTGTCTAATCGAGAACTACAATGCTACAGTTTGCGAGATTACTATGCAAGGATCCTCAAATAGTTTACATTCTAAATTGTTAAAGCGAACCATAAACCTTGAACCTATACTGGGCCCTCAGAAAGAGGTTCAAAGTTTGAAATAGAAATAGCATATGCTACCAAAGAGAATGTTACAAGGACCTGTTGTTCAGGTGAGCGATGTGCCCCATGGGCCTCTTGTTTATATTATCACATATCTGCCATTTCTGTATTACTAGGCATAAACATGCATTGTTCAATTACGTATTTTTGTACACTTAAACATCTTACTACATGTATATGTAATAAACTTTTAAATGTTATGTTGCTTAAAATAGAAAACATTTATTAATTTATTGTGTTTTCCATCTACAACAATATTTTAATGGAATATTCAAATACATGTTTAAGAAAAGACATAATTCATCTTTTTTTTTTTTTTTTTTTTTGTTGATCTAAATATTTCATTGAGTTAAAAACTTGAGCTTTTAGACATTAATGATGTAATGTAATCGGAAAGTTTAAAAGTTAAGTATAGGAAGAAAGCTTCCTCTTTCTTCCTGTTACCTTTTATTCGTTAATTACAATTATTTTTTGTGTGCAAACCGTGTACATATAAAAATAATATTTAACATTCTGTCATTAGTTTCAGTTCAAAAAGTGCAATCTCGTTTTGCTCGAATAGATTTGACTTCCGGTGTCAATTAGACGAGCCTTATGAGAATCTGTCGATTATCTGAATGAAACGTCTTTGGAACTACGATAAATTAACAAAACTTAACTGCCTGTGATTGGCCGGAAATATTAAAGTTGCCGTCAAAATTGATTTTGATTCGGGCGTCTACCTTCACAATAAGTCAAATTAGTACTCTTTGTGTCATGAATGGCAGATGCGCATTAAATATCCAATAAAACGTTTACTGCATTCCAACAATTATATTCCTTTCATGCACTGTGAGGAATTAATATGTAAGAAAAAAGTTAAATAGGTAATTGCTAAATTTTGATCATATGAATGTTAGAGGACAATGATCCTATTCATAAAAATTGACGATGAATTCGATACATCTTTGAACATAAAACTTCGTTAACTGGATTAATAATGAGATAGATGCTAAACGAAATATGTTAAAACCACAATAAACTATTTGTTTTAAGGTAAATGATGATTTTACAAAGCACACAATTATAGTATTATTTATTTAAAAATTTAATTCCTTTAAAACACAACAACAACGTTAACAACAACAACAATATAAGAGGGTATCAGAGTATTCCTGGATTTAGTATTTCTGGACAGAGCTTCTCAATATACCTTCTGAAATAGAAAAGCACTTTGTTTGAAAACTTAATAAAATTTATAAATAAAGATCTTGCTTAAGGTAAAGCATGCAGATGCTATATGAAAAACGATACATACCCTTCCGAGCTGTCTGAATGGTCTCCGTGAGGGAAATGGATAAGATGTTACGGGTACGCCTGGGTAAGTAGGGACTTCTGGATAAACAGGCGATACAACGGGATAGGTAGGAAGTCCACTTCCGGGGAATGGAAAAGGTCGTCCAATACCTGGAAAATTTAAACCTGAAACAGAGTCTTGGGCTCCAATAGAAGCAGCAAAGGAAGCGGAGGCTGATCTGTCGTCACTGGAAGCCGCGGCTCCGGCGGCAGCACCCCCGGGAAACCCAAAGGATGTAACGCCTGGGAATCCTTGGAATCCTTGAACTCCTCGTAATCCCTGGAACCCTTGTACTCCTTGGAAACCACCTTGGAATCCTTGAAAACTACGTTGGAAACTTGGGAAGCCATGGTTGAAACCAAAACCAGGTGCACCTGATGCAGCGGCTGAGGAGGAAGCAGCTCCACCAAAAAATTGACCGGCGGCAGCGGCACTTGATGAGGCAGCGCCCCCAGGCCCGGCGGCGGCAGCGCTAGAGGCTACGGAAGAGGGTCCTCCGAAGTTTAACCCATGATTATTTATGCAAAAGTTTAAACCGCCATCGTCAAAGCCATTGAAGCCATTGTTTCCGAAACCAATGGGTCCTCTAAAGTTAAAACCTGGTGCTCCGCTAGCTGCTGCTGATGATGCAGCAGAACCTCTAAAGGGTCCACCGGAAGCAGCGGCACTTGAAGCAGCAGCGTCACCTGGACCGGCAGCAATGGGTCCAAGACCACCGAGCAAGTGATGTTCGAGTCCACCTAACACTTCCTGTCCGCCAAATCCTCCAGAGGAAAAGAAGGTACTGGATGTAACCCCTGGGCCGTACTGGTTAACACCACCGGCACATCCATAGTCATTGCAACCATAAATAAGACAGTGTTAGAGCTTTGTATTTTGTATAGACTGAGCACCCCCTTCAGTATAATTGCTCGGTGGTCGGCTTCATCAATGTACAAACGATTAAATATTGATCTTCCTTACCTGCTGTGTGTGGATCTGGAGGCGCTTAAACTAGAAGTCCTACTGTTTTGTTTCACCATATCCTTTTTATATAAATTTTAAAGACATACGTCATTATTAAAGCACAAAAATAAACTTATCTTAATAAATAAAAAAGAGATAAGACTGCCGTCACGAGAAATGGGTCAAAATTTCACAAACTCACTTTTTTCTCAATTCCGATTAGTCAACTCTTTCTGAATACAAATATACAAAGATATCCAAGATCTTGTGTGTTTTAAGCATTTTATGACAATTTTAGTAAGACATGTTAACACGAATTTGAGGTAGCTGGTCGAAAACGACACGACGTCACAAACGTGAATTATTATTTAATTTATCATTATTGATTATTTTTTAATTATTTTATTATATATTATTATTATTTATCAATTATTATTATCGGTATTTAAACAAGGTTACACTCTAATTATTCAAAAAACATAACACATACGCAGAAAAAAAATAGAAACAGAAAATAAAAAAACTGCGTTTACAATGCCGCTACTTTGACGTCGTTTTCTGAGTATTGTGACGTCAAAAGATAAGGGCCCTTTTCTCATGACGGCAGTCATAAGTGATTGCATACAAATTAAAGACAAACTGGTCATGCATTTTTTAATTATGATCCTTTTTACAAATAAAAGTTATTACGGTACTGTTTTAATCGCGTATAATCTATTTTTGATATAGTTATTTATATCAAATTCAAGTCGTAGTGGACTCTGTTCTTCCTCAACCACATAATTATAATTACACTTCCTTCTACTAATCATAAACAGACCAAAGATTCTTATTAATGTTATAAGATAATTTATATTTATTGGTTGTGAAGAATATATTTATAGAAAGAAACGATGCATTTTTGGCTTACAAACTGTTTTATAGTAACCTTTAACCTGAATGTCCTTACAGAAAACTGTCTACGCACATTGTAGTTTCAGCTGATTCAGATCTAAAAAAAAAAAACAAACAAAAAACACCGACACACGTTTTCTAAAAAAAAAAAAAAAAAAAAAAAAAAAAAAAAAAAAAAATTCAGAATACGGTAGAATGTTTGTCCTTAACATGTTTTATGGTTTTATTTGAATAAAAATATATATTTACTGCAGGTCTGAAACTCGTCGATAAAAATTAGGTTGACAAGTCGGGGAGGTACAATTCTGATGTTGTCACTTCGCTTCCCTCAGAGACGTTTTAAAGCTGCATGGTCCGATTTTCTCTTTTTTGTTATTACAGTATCAAATAATTTTCCATACAAACTTATTATCTTAGAAAATCAAATAATTTTCCATACAAACTTATTATCTTAGAAAAATATAGACTTTCGCCTATTTACACCAGCAGAATCAGTCTTCTTTCAAAGTTAGAAATATTCAAAGTAAACTACTGCAATGTATTTTATTATACACATACTTAGCATAACCATTGTTTAAAGGTGATCACAAAATTTGATGAAAAATCGAACCAAGCAGCTTTAAGCATGTTCACCGACCTCAGAATAAAAGACTATTTGAATATTTAATACACGTACAAATAGAGACTCAATATTTCTAACAGTTACAAAAAACCATGCAGTTTCAAACATTTCAAAGGTAGGAAAAGTAAGGATGTCCTTGGATTTTTTTGTTCTGACTTTTTGCATCGGCTGTGTTGGCGCTATACAGTCCAAAATACCAAGTTTTTCTGCGCCGTAAATTGTGGAGTTCGTTTTGTATATGACAAAATGTAGTTTTGCGGCCTGTCAGAACAAATTTTTCCGTACAACAATAATGATCTGCAGTCAAAGTCCATACCATGTTATCGTTTCCGTCGTTTTGAAAAATGTTTACAAAAATACACATACCTGTCAAAAAGGTACAGTTGAAATCGATACACATGGAAAGTTTCAAGATTTTTTTATTGACACTTCATCATTTATAACCGAAGAAATGAATATGAACGAATCCATTTTCTCCATCCAGAGGTACTCGGGACACGTCGCACAGTTTTTCAACGTTATCATTCGGGTACTTTTTATTTTCAATTCAAAACCCCCGTAGAAAAGCTAAAGTTGTTTTATTCCAATGTATGAGAGTAGTTTAGGATCAAAACACCTATTAATTAAGTAGATAATATCATTTATGGCGACACTGTTGTTTTTGTATAATTGGGTATTGCTTTTGAACACCGGTGCGATACCCCATGTTGAGCCCCCAAAATCTTAGTCTCATCGAAAGTAGCCTTACCTGATAGAAATCTGATAAAGAATCGTATGGTTTCATTCTTATTTCTTTCACCGGTCTAGGAACACGTTTTACGCATTGGAAATGATGGAAGCAGAAACCTGGGACAGAGTATAGTACAAATATAATATGAATCGCTTGTCATATATACATTGCAATTTTAGCAAAATGTCTTGTTGATCTATATTAACTAACTTTGAAGTGGGAAGATGTTTGCATTTTGGGATAGTTCCTGTATACTTAAATGTTTGGAATATTTTATGAGACTCTTTTCTTCACAAAATATCAAAGAAATTGGTGAATTTAAACAAACTTCTGTAGATGTATCTGTTCTAAAAACCGTTCACACGATTTTATTGAATATTTACAATTTCTGGAACATATGATCCTCTAAATCTTACGGAAAGACGAAAATATACCGTGAGACAATTGGCTCGGATGACATACCTGTCGTTAGCACGTGTTTATGGTATTTTAAAAAAAAATCGAAAGCTAACAAAGATAAACGCTAGGTGGATATCTCATTTGCTTAGCGATCAACGAAAGGGAGTTCGTGTCGAAAATGCATATAAATTTATTAAAATTGTATCCAAAATATACCATGATAATTAGGTTACTGGTGATGAGACCTTAGTATACTATTTTGAGCCAAAACGTAGAAGACAAAATCTTGGCATCAAAGAATGCGAGAAGTCTTTGTATTGCTAAAAGATTACGAACCGTAAAACAGATTTTATGTGTTATTTTCTTTGGCAAAAAGGGCACTCTCCTGCAAATTCCTGTGCCTAATGACAAAACAGTCACATGTAACTCTATAAATGTGTATTTATAGAAGTTATATATATTTGTATTGATGTCTACATTTTGTTATTTAAAAATCGAAGAAATATTACGAAAGTCGTCGCCCAAAAACAAGTATGAAATATCCTCTAGTTTTGCACGACAATGTGCCTGCACATAAAGCACGAACTATGACCAAATATTTGTTACCACATTCCTACCTGAGGCTCCCCCCCCCCAAAAAAAAATCCGTTTTCTCCAGATTTAGCCCCGTGCGACCTCTCTCTGTTCCCCAAACTTAAATTCGACCTATTAGAGTTGAAAAAGATTCAAATCACGAAGCGCCCATAATTGGGTTTGAATTTATCAGTATGTGGTGTGTGTCCCTATTGAGGAGGATGAAAAATGTTTCCTTAAGTAGATTGATCGCCTATAAAAATGTATTCAGGCAAAGGGTGAGTATTTCGATCGAAAAATAAAGATTAAAGATAAATAAATGTGGATGAAAATAGCTAAGTGTCATTACTTTTGGAACATTCCTCGTATATATTCCATCCCATGTTTCTTTTCAGTCAGTTTTTGCTAAATGTATGTAAAGAGCCCAATATAAAATATAGGAAAATACTGTAATTTAAAAGGTAAATATATGGATTTTTTCTTTACTAAAAACAAATCATATCTCAAAATGCTAGGTAGACCTGATGGTTAATTTGTTGACCATACAGTCTCCTTAAATCGCAAGACGGTATATCAATAATTTTTACGAATTTTTATGTTTATAATATTTTTTGTTGGTTCATTTTCTTTTTAACAAATGATTTTATCGCTTTCTTTTTCGACTGTTTTAGTTCAATTCAAAAATCAATTACAAACAAACATATACTCGACATATCATATTCAATGAGACAATGATGTACGACCGTTTTCTTGAAAATTCCGCCAGTTTATAATTCGTGTTATAGATATTATAACTTTATAGGAATAACGTAGAGGATAAATACATTGAAAAATGGATAATCTTGAATTAAATACTTATTTAGTATATAATGCTTGTATATTGTCCAATCAGGATACTGCATGTTTAAAAGGCATATTTTAAATCTGCTGCTAATGCTTCTTGGGTAAATCAATACTAGTAAGTATATATATATATATATATATATATATATATATATATATATATATATATATATATATATATATATATATATATATAATCTTTAGAGCGATCGGCCACATTATCAACACCTTCTTTAAGAATGTAAACTAAAACAGTTTATAATGTAGTTGTTCTTTTTTATAGTTTCTTTAGTTGTTTTAGTCGTAGCGCTAGATTTTGTTTTCTTTGTTTTTACCCATGTAATTTATTTCTTTTGTCCTGAAGAACGGACTGGTTGTCCCGAAAATTTGACAATATCAATTGTTCGTGTCGTTGGCCATTTTTAGTGCTTTATATATTAAGTTTACTGGCTAAGTATATATCTATATCTATATATATATATATATATATATATATATATATATATATATATATATATATATATATATATATTATCCCATGCTTATATCAATATACGGTGGATTTCACTCATGAGATAAATGTTTGATATTCCATTGTGTGTTCTTACGCCACGTGACGTCATAATTAAACATTACGTAGCTTTCGGCAGATTATTGACGTAGAATGAAGATGTAACAAAATAGTTCAGTTAAAAAGCGTAGAGTTATAAATGTGCAGCAATTAATGCTGTTTTAATATTTTTATAAATTGATAAAAATACATGTATACCAGAAAATGAAATGTTTGTTACTCTTCACGAAACTTTTTTCCATGCGTAAAGTTGTTGACGTCTTGTAGTGAATGTGTTGTGAGGCTCACAATTATAATGTTTACAGAAAGATTGAGGTATAACAAAAAGTTGAGGTTTAACTTGTGGTAAAACATGTGATAAAAAGAATCTCTCATGATTTGCGATGGTTATATGATTTTTATCGAACGAGTTGTGTGTTTTCTATCCCCGAGCTTTGGCGAGGGGATAGAAAACACACAACGAGTTGGATAAAAATCATATACCATCGCAAATCATGAGAGATCATACATATATATATATATATATATATATATATATATATATATATATATATATATATATATATATATCTTACCAAGTTTCATCATTTAATAGAAACTTTCGAGATAATTTGAAGTCAAATGACTTACAAAAATATGTCGGTCAAGCATAGTGTGAGATTTTGTTAATATGTTAAAAATGTGAAAAAAAACCTCTATAAAAATAAGACACTAAATTTATCGACCTATAATTGGCCGAAAATGTTAGGGAAAATGAGCGTCCTCTTTTACAATAAATCAAGAGTATTTGCGTCCTGACGCTATGAACATTTCATATACATTGTACAATTCGCTTGTTTTCCAACAATGAATTCTCTTTCATACACATTTAGAAACTATTAGTCTTGGATACATTAAAAAGTTTTGATGATACGACGATTTGTTGACAATAGTCTTACAATATTCATTAAAACTGATGTAGAATTCGATATAAAATAAAAAGTTAAATTTGTCGATCGCCTCAACAACGGCCTAAGAAACAAAATCATCACCCTTCAGTGTACAAAGAAAAAATAATAAAACTTCAGTAAGCCGTATTGTCCATAAAAACATTTAAACTGTATCAAACAGCAACAAGAAGTCTACTAGATATTGTTATTTTTATTGCTTTATAACAGACACACAACAACAATAATGCAAGAGGTGATCAGTGTATTCCTGGATTGGGTGATTCTGGACAGAACTTCTCAATATACCTTCTGAAAGAGAAAAAAGGAATTGTTAACATTTTAACTCATGATTGCAAAATAAAGATTTAGCTACGAATTAAATATGCAGTTTTTCGACGAAATTGATACATACCTTTCCCAATGGTCTGTAATGTCTACCTGAGTGACCTGGAAAAGGAGGTAATGGAACGCCTGGAAGTGGGTAAGTGGGTACACCTGGAAGTGGGTAAGTGGGGACTCCTGGAACTGGGTAAGTGGGGACTCCTGGATACACTGGCTGTACAAAGGGATAATTAGGAAGTCCACTTCCGGGAAATGGATAAGGTCGTCCAACACCTGGGAAATTTGAACCTGAAACAGAGGCTTGGGCGCCAGTAGAAGCAGCAGAGGAGGCGGAGGCTGATCCGTCGTCACTGGAAGCCGCGGCTCCAGCTGCAGCACCCCCGGGAAACCCAAAGGATGGGACGCCTGGGAATCTTTGTAATCCCTGGAACCCTTGAACTCCTGGGAAACCACCTTGTAATCCTTGGAAACCACCATGGAATCCTTGTAAGCCTGGGAAACCATAGTTGAAACCAAAACCAGGTGCGCCTGATGCAGCGGCTGAGGAGGAAGCAGCTCCACCAAAAAGTCCACCGGCAGCAGCGGCACTTGATGAGGCAGCGCCCCCATGTCCGGCGGCGGCAGCGCTAGAGGCTGCGGAAGAGTGTCCTCCGAAGTTCAATCCGAAATGATTCATGCCAAAGTTGCCATCGTCAAAGCTATTGAAGCCATCGAAACCATTGTTTCCAAAACCAACGGGTCCTCCAAAGTTAAAACCTGGTGCTCCGCTAGCTGCTGATGATGATGCAGCAGAGCCTCCAAAGGGTCCACCGGAAGCAGCGGCACTTGAAGCAGCAGCGCCACCTGGACCGGCAGCAACGGGTCCTAGACCTCCTAAAGATCCACCGAGCAGTTGATGTTCAAGTCCACCTAACATTTGCTGTCCGCCAAATCCTCCAGAGGAGAAGAAGGTACTGGAAGCACCCCCTGGGCCGTAATGGTTAACACCACCGGCACATCCATAGCCATTGCAGCCTCCGTATTTTTCAGTATCGGCAATTACACTGGCCACGGAGCACAGGAGGAAGATTTGCTTGATCATGACTACAAATAGAAGATAAATAGTTGGTTTTTAAAAAAAAGATGGGCATAGTTTGCCAATTCTTATTCAGACAATGTTGTAATTTAAGATAGCGCTTGTGATATTGTTTTTTTCGGTAATACATCATGTAACAATTCTAAACGCATATTGATAGAGCAGTATTTAGGAAAAATGTTATAGGATGAGGAGTATTTAACATATATATCGTTTTATTCATACTAAGAAGTCGCTTTTGGATAATGTCCTTATTACCAGGGTTTATAAAAAATAATATCGGAACTTACATTTAATTATCTACAATGATTTATTAGATACTTATGAGTCATTTTATCATTGATTCCTTTAAAAATAGTTTTAAAATATTTATAATATAATTCAGCGAACTCCTATATTTGTACTATTGTTTGACCGAAAAAATTGGAATATGAGCAATCAAACTGTTCAATTTAAAGATTTTGTGTTTCTTTCTTTAGACCCGCTTAAGGTAGCTGGGTGGTCAACAAATAAATATAACCAAGTTATCTTCTCTAAATTGTTCGATATGGTTTGTTTAGCTTTAAACTATCTTTTCGTAAAGAAAATAGAAAAAGCATGAGCACATTTGGCTTTAAGAATTAGAGTATTTTGATATAGATCGTTAAGCAGAACACTTCTTCTTCAGAAGATTAAAATAGTCACAATCCGCTTTAGTGGCTATAAAAGTTGATGTGCAATTGTGTATATCGTTCTTACCTGCTGTGTGTGGATCTGGAGGCGCTTAAACTACAAGTCCTACTGTTTTGTTTCACCGTATCCCTTTTATATATTTTCAAAAACATACGTCATCAATATATAGCATAAAAATAAACTAATTCTTAAAAATAAAACAGTGAAACGTGATTATAATGCAAATTTGAGACAAACTAATCATGCGATTTTTATCATGGTGATTATTAAATGAAAGGTAATGACTTTTCTTATTTTTAATCTTGTATAATCTATTTTTGATATAGCTATATCAATCATAATCCCGTTATAATGGACCCTGCTCCTCCTCAACCACATTATAATTTCACTTCCTCCTAGTTATCAAATACAGAACACAGCTTGTTTGTTTGATAATTGAATTAACATTCATTGGTTGTGACGAATGTATTTAAGGAAACATAGCACAGATTTGCGCGATTACAAAAAGTTTATAGTCACCTACAACCTAAATGTCCTGACCAAAAACTGCGACACACATACAATATTTTTTGCTGGTTCAGATCTAGAAAATACTGCTTCGTTATGCTAAAAATAACGATACGATAGAAAGTTTGTCTTTAAACATTAGAGGGTAAGTTTTCTTTTTGTTTTTGACACTACTTTTCAACAACACATTAAGGGGAAAATGATTACTATATAATTTGGTTATGAATTTGTTATTTTTTGAAAGCTCTTCTTAAACGGCGTTTGAAGATTGAAGGGAAAGTATTTTTTCACTTTATGTTTTCCAGCTCATCTTAGAATAGTTTACCTAGTCCGAAAACTATAACATAGAATCAAAATAAGCATCAACATTTATAGATAAACATAATCACAACTTTTGAAATTATGTAAAATACTAACGTGTTCGCTTTTTATTTGTTTACTATATATTAAACATATCGAAGATCCTTCAAAATTAATGAATAGTGCATGTGTAAATCCAAAGAGCAAAACTATTTTTCTACTTTATAAGGTTTTTGGATAATAATGATGTCAAGAATCAAACAGTTTAATGGATTTAAAGTTGTTAAGGGTATTATAAACAACTATAAATGCAATTCAAATTATTGCGATTCAAAATGTCAATTAAAAACAAATTTAAAAATTAATCAATTATCATTATCAATAGTGATAATTTGTTATAAAAAAATATGGTATTTGTTCGTTTATGTTTTAATTCAAATAAACTTTAGTTCGTTTTAACATTACGTTTTTAAAATTTATTTTCCTCTTTAATCCCATTTTATATGGAAATCTCTTAAATTAAAAAAAAAATGATATATATGGTATTCTTCAGATTTTCAAATCATTTGTTGAATATTTTTATCAATTAAATAATTTTAGCTTAATCATGTAGTGTTCACAGCTTTTTCTATCAACTAACGTGCACTTTACATAAATAAACTAAGTTTTAAAGGCAATTACATGTAACCCTTGTTTTAGAGAAGGTGATGATCATGATAATTTATGAATGAATGGGTTTTAAAACTGAGTAAAAACGTCTCGACGATTATAATAATTACCTACTTAAAACTGTCATCGTTACCACTAATTAAGTGTTGGTTAATTACAAAGTGTCGTTTTGAATGAAATTAATACGTCGCATTTGTTTTCTTTTTAAACAAGATTATAAGAAAATGACAATTTAGACTCGTCAAAATATCAAATATTTTTACCGAAATTATAAGCTAAAAAATAATTAGTTTGTGTTAATATGGAAAATGTCTGACTCTAGGAGAAAGATTTGATCTGGTTAAACCTGGTGAAACGTTTGTAGTTAAACAAACACAGTCAAAGTCCATTGAATTCGAAGACGTTCAAACGATAATGGTATGTTAAATTTCAATGTTTCACATGATTCTTCGTTTGATACCATTTTGGAAGGTTTTTATGTATGATTAAGATCGGACAAAACGGAACGAAGTTGCTTTGATTTAGACGAAACATAATTCGTAGAACATTTTCGTCCGTATAAGAAGGCGGTATTGGTTTTAAATCAGACTATTATATTTATATATGCACTATTGCGATTGGAAGTAATGTGTTATGGGCAGAAATAAGAAAACAGTTTCCTAAATATCATGACACTATCCTACCCTCGTTAGTACATTCAGGCTAATTTGACACCTTCGTCATTGCAATTGCTACGGATTTTCTTTACACAGAATCGACAATAGAAAAAATTGAAATTTTCACTTCATAACCTCTTCCTTTCTCTTGCATTAGAAACTCAAGGCCAGCTGCTTTCTAATCAGGTTCATCCTTATAAGACACTGATTTCATTGCGAGATGTCAAGAAGAACATTTTAAAACACTAAATTTTGGATTTTAATACCCTACCCTAGCCCCAGAACATATAACAATATGGAACCATGGTTTTCACATTTCTGGTATATTAAGCTTCCTTGTTTATGTTTATCTTCTGAACACCGACAAGGAAGAAAAAAGTGATTAATTAACATTTACTATATTACTAATAAAAGCCTTCTTTACACCAGAAATCATTACCCTAGCTAGAGTATGGATCGCACGGTTTTGAAGGAAAGGAAGCTCCAAACCTTTCTGTTTCTCCATTTCTCAATATTTTGATGGAAGCCCCATTTATACCTTTCCATTTCAATGTACCACTTAACGTTTTACTGCTAGAATTCTAATCTTAGAAGAGAACACTTTTTACTTAAAATACATATGGTTCCTGGGTATCTCGATCACAAATTTCAAATTTTTAGCATTAATCTTTCCCATGTAGACATTACAAGTAAAGTGCTTTAAAAATATTGACCTTGTTTAGATTTTTAGAGGAAGCTGAAAATGTTCACCATGCACGTCCGATGGACGAACACGAATATCAAAGGCTCAGGTGATCTAGTCTTTTAATCGGTGCAAGTTTCAAATCTGTGCAACAAAACAAACCAGTCTCTGGAAGATAGGACTTGGAATTCCGGAAAAAAAATGCAGAATATAAAAATTAGGGAAATTTGCAAGATCTTTAATTAAATATTTATTGTGTACACTATGTCAGTGAATACTAATTTTAAAATTTATTGAATTATTTCTTATCTAGAATTTTAGGGAAAAAATCTACATTGAAACATTGCATTATACTTCTTAAATTCCTTAATTTTTTTTTCAAATTAATTTTCACTTGCTGTCTTCAATAAACGTATAAATTATGTAATTCATATCATATACAAAGACATCTTACTTTTCCTTTTAAACTTAAATCTGATTAAGTTGATTAAACTTAAATCTGATTAAGTTGATTAAGCTGTTCGAAAGAATACATTTAACTCTTACTTAAGCATAATAATACATATATTTAAATCTAGGAATGTATGACGTTCGTTGATAAAAGATCTTTAAGGGTAATGCAGCAAATCAATATTTAGTTTTTATTTAAAGGAAGTCATCAATAACGTGCACCGATTGATTAATGATGACCAAGAAAACAGCAGATCATTGTGAAACTTTCTGATTTAATTCACAGGGAAATATCTTTTAATCTTGCTTCCGGAAAAAATAGATAAATCTAATATACATGACTTTAAAGTGGTAGGAAATAATTTAAAATAATTTGCAACGCATTTAAACTGATAAAAAACCTTTACCGTTGTTTTTTTTTTCATTTAGCATACTGTGTTTTCATGCGGTTTTTTTTAATTACGTGATCCAAGAAGAGAAGTAGCTCCTGTATGATCAAAGTATGCAAAGATACATCTAGTTACATTATAACCAAAAGTCAACGGTTTTCTTAAAATGCCACGAACATATTTGTTTAAATCACTTTACTTCGTAATTGCAATGAAGAACACTACGTTTCTTTGCGATGAAATCGTTTATTTAAGTTCATGTATTCTTTTGTTTTCAAATCTTTCTAATACAAATTGATCAAGAGACTACTGAAACCAAGTTAATTGATGGTGTGAACGTCCATGTAAATATATATACAAACATATATTCTTTTCTTTTTTATTTAAATCAAAAATAAGGTTTTAAAACTTTATCTTCATTTTATTTATTTTGAAAATTATTCTTTTATTCTTATAGAAATTAATAAAATTAATCCATATACATTTATTTCACTGAACCTCAAACGAGTTGAATATGTATGTTCACGTGGAAGTAGTGTATTTCAATACTCACACATTTTATTAAAACTATTAAAAACATGTATGTGTCATTATGTCTTTTATAAGCAAAATATGTTGTGGTTTTTTCGGAGGTTTTTTTACAAAGTTCCGTATTTTTGTTTTGTTCCTTTTTTTTAATTATTTTTATTCATTCCTGCATTGCAATATATCTTCATTTCATACAGATCTTTTCCAATACATTTACATTTTACATATAGGAAGTAACAGTAAGTAATCGTTTATTATGGTGACATTGTGCTTTATAAACATTGTAATTTATACTGTATTATAACAAATAAAACATTAAACTAAACTGCACCTGGTCCTTTGGACCTATAAGTCACATATACATGTATTAAGCGACAATGTCCTTTTTAAGGATCAAAGACCCATATCTATTTAACGGTCCTTAATAACCTTATGCAATGAAAGTTAATCATCCCCTCTCATTGGTTGAAGCACTGTATTAAGAAACTGAGTCCGTATCTCTTTAAGTCATTTCATGTAAAAAGGGGGAATCCCCAATGCTGGTGTCAGTACAGAGTCATCAACCTTCATAAAACTTTCCCTGTTTTCGACAGATAATTAACATTTGATAACCTTCTTAAAAGTTGTTGCCTTACATCTGACATGTGTCAAACACCTTTTGCCGATTCATCAAAAACTATTTGCATGTCCGTTAATTATTTTTCAACGATGGGCTATTTCTTCTGCAAACAATCCAATTAATCTTAAAATTGTCAACCGAATATTTTTTAATAATGCACAATTACCACACTGCATACATTAACAGCATGTTTAATAGTACAAACATCATTTACAAATCTCGTTTCATTCACAAGTCATGATATTTAAAATGTTAACCATCTGTTTAATTGTTGTCTCGATGCAAATCTAATTTCGCCTATAATACAAAAACGTACCACTTAGGACAGGTGGCTCAACAGACAAATATATTATTTGATAAATCAAAGAATTTTTTTTTCTTTTGAAAAGTGATCGTACAATTTAACGACAATATAAGCCCCATATTATTCAATATCTTTATTTTTTTTTTATTAATTTTTTTTTGGGGGGGGGGGAGGGTGGGGAATAAAACTGAAAAAAAAAATAAAACGGCAAATTATTTAAGAATTTACATTTGCTGTTAATAACTGCATACTATATTTTTCAAATAACACTAGTCAAGAAAATTCATCTATTACAATAAAAATTCAAAAACTACATATAACGCGTTCCAAAATCAAAACAGAAAATCTTTTTGTCTGTTTTGAACGTTTTACCCCATAAAAGCACAAATATAAGCAAATCAAGACAGTTTAAGCTTTATTTTCCGCATAACACAGAGAGGACACACGTAACAAGAAATCAAGAAACTCTTCAGAGTGGAAATTTACCCACCAAATTTAACCAAGCTTCTCTATATATATATATGGATTTAAAAAAAATTAAGGAGATTAGGAGAATATACAATTAAAAGACAAATGCAATAACAGTTATTGGTGAAAATGAAGCTGTGTGGCCTATCCAAAAAATTATACAGAATATATTTAAATACTAGATACAATAAAATTGTTATTTTCAAGAAAAAAATCTAATCATTTTTCTACAGAGTAAATTTACCCACAAATACAATGTAGTTTATGAAAGCGTTTAATCTTAGTAAAGTTCGACAATGTTATATCTGTCACTCTGTTCGGGTAAATTTACCCCCAAAATGAAACATCGTCTTTACAAACTTGCAACCTTAAAATCTATAGCGGTATACATAGCTGTTGCAATTCTTTGGGGTAAATTTCCCCCAGCACAAGACGACATCTATACAAAGTCGAAGCGATAGAAATATACAGAAAATGACTGTGTTGCAATTCTTTGGGGGTAAATTTCCCCCAGCACAAGACGACATCTATACAAAGTCGAAGCGATATAAATATACAGAAAATGACTGTGTTGCAATTCTTTGGGGTAAATTTCCTCCAACACAAAATGACATCTTTACAAAGTCGAAGTCATATAAATAAATAAAAAATGACTGTGTTGCAATTCTTTGAGGGTAAATTTCCTCCAACACAAGACGACATCTTTACAAATTTTAAGACTTAATAATAAACAAAAAATGACTGTGTTGCAATTCTTTGGGGGTAAATTCCCTCCAACACAAGACGGCATCTTTACAAATATTAAGACTTTATAACAAACAAAAAATGATTGTGTAGCAATTCTTTGGGGGTAAATTTCCTCCAACACAAAATGACATCTTTACAAAGTCGAAGCCATAAAAATAAAACAAGAGGCCCATGGGCCACATCGCTCACCTGAGCAACAATAGGCATGATAAAATCAGCTTAATGGAGATCGACATAATACAAAATATCTGGACAATGTAGTAATACATGTAGATATTCTTATGTTTATAATCAAGTCCCTTTTTTGACAGGATGATTTTATATTCATATCACATGTTGAGCATCGCAGTTCTCAACAAGATCCTAGACAATTGTTTATACATGGGATATAAACCTACATCAAACTCTGAACCCCTTGTGAGGCCCAAGAATCGTCCATAGGCAAAAGTCTTAACAATTTTAAAGAATCACAAATTGGCAAAATGTTTGCATATAAGTAAAACCATATATATTATAACATTTCAGTTTTTGTGAATTAAAAATGTTTTCCTTTGTAAAATTGGATCCTGAATGTGGCCCCACCCTACTCCTCAAGATTTTTATTTTAACGAATTTGAATCTACACTACCCAAGGTTGCTTTTACTAGAGTTACAGATTTTCTAGACAAATGGTTTTGTAGAAGATATTTCTCCATATATTCCTATGTCAAAAATTTGTCTCCCTCCCCCCTCCCCGTTGTGACCCCATCCTACCCCCGGGGATCATGATTTGAACAAACTTAAATCTACCTAGTCCTTACCTGAGGATACTTCCACATAAGTTTCACCTTTCCTAGCTACTTAGTTTTAGAGATTTTAAAGATTTACTCTATATATTCCTATGTAAAAATTCGATCCCCATTGTGACCCCACCCTACCCCCAGGGGTCATGATTTTCACATCTTGATTCTACACTAGCTGAGGGTGCTTCCACATAAGTTTCAGCTTTCCTGGCTGATTAGTTTCTGAGAAGAAGATTTTTAAAGATTTACTCTATATATTCCTATGTAAAAATTTGACCCCCCCCCCCATTGTGGCACCACCCTACACCCGGGGGTCATGATTTTCACAACTTTGATTCTACACTAGCTGAGGATGCTTCCACATAAGTTTCAGCTTTCCTGTCTGATTAGTTTCTGAGAAGAAGATTTTTAAAGATTTACTCTATATATTCCTATGTAAAAATTTGACCCCCCCCCCCCCATTGTGGCACCACCCTACTCCCAGGGGTCATGATTTTCACAACTTTGATTCTACACTAGCTGAGGGTGCTTCCACATAAGTTTCAGCTTTCCTGGCTGATTAGTTTCTGAGAAGAAGATTTTTAAAGATTTACTCTATATATTCCTATGAAAAAAAATTCAACCCCCCATTGTGGCCCCATCCCACCCCCGGGGGTCATGATTTTCACAACTTTGATTCTACACTAGCTGAGGATGCTTCCACAAAAGTTTCAGCTTTCCTTGCTGATTAGTTTCTGAGAAGAAGATTTTTAAAGATTTACTCTATATATTCCTATGTAAAAATTTGAGCCCTCATTGTGGCACCACCCTACTCCCTGGGGTCATGATTTTCACAAATTTGATTCTTCACTAGCTGAGGATGCTTCCACATAAGTTTCAGCTTTCCTGGCTGATTAGTTTCTGAGAAGAAGATTTTTAAAGATTTACTCTATATATTCCTATGTAAAAATTTGACCCCCCATTGTGGCCCCATCCCACCCCCGGGGGTCATGATTTTCACAATTTTGATTCTACACTAGCTGAGGATGCTTCCACATAAGTTTCAGCTTTCCTGGCTGATTAGTTTCTGAGAAGAAGATTTTTAAAGATTTTCTCTATATATTCCTATGTAAAAATTTGACTCCCCATTGTGGCACCACCCTACCCCCGGGGATCATGATTTTCACAATTTTGAATCTACACTAGCTGAGGATGCTTCCACATAAGTTTCAGCTTTCCTGGCTGATTAGTTTCTGAGAAGAAGATTTTTAAAGATTTACTCTATATATTCCTATGTAAAAATTTGACCCCCCATTGTGGCCCCATCCCACCCCCGGGGGTCATGATTTTCACAACTTTGATTCTACACTAGCTGAGGATGCTTCCACATAAGTTTCAGCTTTCCTGGCTGATTAGTTTCTGAGAAGAAGATTTTTAAAGATTTACTCTATATATTCCTATGTAAAAATTTGACCCCCCATTGTGGCACCACCCTACCCCCGGGGATCATGATTTTCACAATTTTGAATCTACACTAGCTGAGGATCCTTCCACATAAGTTTCAGCTTTCCTGGCCAAATGGTTCTTGAGAAGAAGATTTTTGAAAATTTCTCAAAATTTTCCAATAATTGCCAATTATCTCCCCTTTAAAAAGAGCGTGGTCCTTAATTTTCACAACTTTGAATCCCCTTTGCCTAAGGGTGCTTTGTGCCAAGTTTGGTTATGATGGATCCTTGGAGCACCATTTGGATTTCCGCGACCGGTTGTTTATTATCTTATTTTAAAATTATTTTAAAATTATTCATATCATGATAGACTTGTCTGTTTTTTCAATTATTATATAAGGGTATACACACTATCTCCATTTTTTCTCATATCTCAAATAATAATTATATAAACAGTTTTTTGGGTGTTTTTTTTTTTTTTTTTTTGTTAATTGAAAACTGAGGAAAATAGGTGCCATATCGAAGTATTTTTACAGCTTTATAAAATCTAAACGGCTGCATAGGCGCTCCCCAGCTAATTTTGTAAATGAAGAGCGATATCTATTTATGTATGTCTACCCTCTACACTATAAAATCAATAGTATAGGGGGTAGACATATATAAATAGATATCGTT
The DNA here is from genome assembly GCA_020458035.1 of Magallana ariakensis. Taxonomy (NCBI): domain Eukaryota; kingdom Metazoa; phylum Mollusca; class Bivalvia; order Ostreida; family Ostreidae; genus Magallana; species Magallana ariakensis. Next base: position 16,797,169 of record CM035816.1, on the reverse strand, counting down.
CGTCATTTACAAAATTAGCTGGGGAGCGCTAACATGTATGCAGCCGTTTAGATCTTATTTATTCTAACTAGCGCTTTAACATAATTTACCTGCAAGCTTTCAATCAAACTACCAACGATTTTGTCCTAGTTCGAGTTTTAATCCAAAGTTCCTTCAATTTTAACCTCCGCTTCTGTGTTTTAACAATTGCGCACATATAGTAATAATCTTAAAGCGGGAACAATGGTGAGAAGTATTTCAGATAATTTTCAGTTACGCTTTTTTCTAGAATTTATTCACACGCTATATGTATACAAATATAAGGCTACATCGGTGTTTTTGTTCAATCAGGCACTGGGGGAGGGGGGCTTGGGAGCTGGCACCCCTCTTTATATCGCAGCAGACATTTTTTTTAATTAACATATAAAAAATGAAGTTGGCCCCCAACTTTTTTGGAGCATGTAATAAATGAAAGTAAAAATAAGTAATTAAACACAAAAACTAAAAGTAAAAGGAATACTACACCCCCACCCCCCACCCCACCCCCCAACAGTGCCTATCAATACATCTAAAACTTTAACGTTAATGTGTGCAAATGGGTGTCAAGAATGAATATGTGTTTTATAATTTAAAACCATTTTCGCTTATCCTCAAAAGTCTTATCCGTGGTGATGGGGTGGTTTTGGTGAGATAACCGCGGTGGATATATACATTTAAAAGTAGTTTTTGAATGTTACTGCTTAGGTTAATTAGGACTGGTATAAAAAAAAAATAAATATATTTTAAATATATTTACTTAACAATAACTTATTAATGAAAACACGGATTTGAATTTTCTCAAACTTGGAATAATGGGCCATGTTTTTGTTGAAACAGAATCAAGCCCTCGAGTTCATGTACATGTACACTGCATAATGACAGTTTAATATAAAAATATAAATATACATATATGAATTGGATGGATTCCCTTATTTCAAGTTTTAAATGTTTTCTATTATGCGAGATATTCTAAAAGAACTACATAATGCTTTAAACAGATACCTTTATCGCTGTTCCACTTCACTGTTGACATCCTCCAAAACAATTTGCCCGACTTCATTAAAAAGACCGCTTTTCTGTAAGCTTGCAGATCGCATTTTATCACTATTCTCTTGAGAGATGATTCCCACAGCGGTTGGTCTGAATTATATGCTTCACGGCATTGATAAAATACAGATTAACTTTTCCTGAAATTGCAACGACTTACAGTGATTTGGGGATTCATACACGTTCCGTGTCTTCGCACTTTAGATGTATCGCTATGCAATGTACAAAAACATCAGGATATGAAACGACCCTACAATCATTATCAGCAATATATATTAACTTTATTCAAAATTTAAAGACGATATATCATGTACAATAATAGCTAATTTGTGATTTGATTAATGTAACCGGCCTCCTATATATTCCCTGTAGAGAAATAGTATGAGCTAATTCGTTGAGAATATATTTTTTTTCGAGGAGGGGGGGTTCCTACATGTTTTTGCTACATGTAAATTAGGTACTGAAAGTGGTTGTGTCAACCTCTATCAATATATATTCTAAAGATAGAAAATTAATATTTTGTGATGGAGTTTGTTTTCTGAGCGACATAATCTCTTTTCTATGATACCAACAACCCATTATATTAACCATGTCATAAACATATTTTGCAACTAAATTGTAAAAATTGATTTCATGGAATATCCTAAATAACTGTGCTTCTACCGCTAGCCTGTTCAGGCGATGCGGGGTGTTATTAATCAAAGTAGTCAAAATCATTGACTAAATTAGTAGTAGAGTAATATGAACTACATTAATCGTCAGTAATATTATTTTTGTCAGGCTGTTTTTATTATATATTTTATAATTATTATTTTGTTATTATAAGCTAATGATTCGAAATACCCGGAAGGGACCCGCAATACACTAGGCGGTGGTAACATAAGAACACCTGCCAGAGTTTTGTGACAGAGATCTCCTATCTAATACCAAACATGGCTGCGTTTTTACATGTTTTGCAACCAAGTTGTGAAAACCCCAAATAACTGTATACTTTCGGATGTTAAACTGCATGTGTATGTGTTTAGTCTTACTTTTGGAATGGATGCATTTGTATTCATCAAAGGTGCTTCATCTTGAGTTATATTCAAAAGAGACATGCCTCTTAAAAGAAGCATGCACAGGGTAGAGTTCTGGATGAAATTTAAATTAACTGTAACACATGACTGACTATATATTTTGACCAATTAGAACTTTGTGACTTGAAAGAAATGAAAATATCATGACCAGTGTTTGAAATAACCGTCCGCACGACCGCCCGATACGCATTACTTTTGGTACGGGCGAACAAATTTGTTTGTACGAGCGCCCGACTGGACGTGGATATTTTTTGAGTCAAGTGTATATAATATCATGATCGGGGTTTTAAGAAAGTTTAACTGATTCTTGTCGCACCATCGCTTTCTTTGTATGGTCATTTAACAAAAGTCAAGACAAGCGTTTAATTCACGTAGACTATGTCTGACATGTGAGCATGGCGAGGTAGAGTCCACGTGTCTTTAACTAATAAATAATTTTTAATTGCCAATGAGTCCATGACTAATTCATGGACTCATTGACAATTAAAAATTGTTAATTAGTTAGAGACACATATTACGGAATAATATAGGGTAATCTGGGCGACATTCGTCGACACTGAAATAGTTTGACGTACATCTCTTCTGAATCTCAGACCAGTGCTACACACAGTGATTCGGTAAAATTTGCCCCAACTTCGGCCGGTTGTTACGATAGAAATACGCTGAATTAAATCAACTTCCCGCTTCAACGTTGTACTTTGAACATCGATGTAATTCCCTATCAACATAAAATGTTACTTTCCTACCGATAAATGGTTTGAATTCCACAAAATATGAACTTTATTTTTCAGTTAATTTCCACTTGTATTCAAAATGGTCATTTATATAAATACTCTCAGAGATTCGGAAGAGATGTCCGTCAAAATTTTTCAGTCTCCACGAATCACGCTGAGATTATTGGAAGATAACAGAACAACCAAAAACAACAAGTAAATCGGAAAACAGATATTTGAATGTTTTACATGCAAATGAAAAAAATAAACAAATGACAACTTTTTTCTTCGGGATGGTTGAATTTTAATGGGCTGACAACTTATACTAGCTGTCAGCCCTGAGTGTCTAGCTAGATTTTGACGAGTTTAAAACACTGATCATGACAGCTTTTAAACTTGTAAGCGCATAATTAAGATGCGCCGTTTACCGCATGTGAGGTATAATCACTAACTCGAAATCTTCAAGGCAAATGTAATGTACATTATAACATGCTAAATCAGTGTCTTTCATTGGTGGCTGATTATTTTTTTAAATTGGTACAAATCACGCATATAAAGAATAAACGTGTATTTTTGCAAACACTCTTACGATGCTTTAAATAAATTGTTGCCTTTACGAAAACCATTAATAGCACTTTGACTGCAGATAGTTCTTAGGCCCTGTCACATTGTCCCGATTTACACTACAATTTCTTACAAATTCTTACAAATTCGAATTACAAAAGTTTAAAGTCGAAATTTTCGCCAGGCCAACTTGCGATCAATCTGAGACAGTGTTTTTTTTTCTTCAAATCTTAAAAGAAAGATATTTATGACGGGAGAAGTCGTGGCGATTTACGTACTACGTACTGATATCTTGCTACGAGTAGGTAAGATGAAAGACAAGTATATTTGCTAACGATCAGAAAAACACTGGAACTAACACAGAACATACAAGATATGCACACATGAGTTTGCTGCATGCCATGAGCAGGTGCCCGAGGCAATATTGAAAATTTATTACAGTTGTGAAATTGTCGCGAATTGCTTCAACTGAAAACGTTCGTTGTGTATGCATGTATCAATATGTACAAATTTATTGTAGAAAAAGTAGAAAGTAGCAAACAATATCAAAGATTTGAACACAACATACAACATGTTGTTACATGTAGTTAAACATGTACCCGAAGCAATGTTTGAAGTATTTTACAATTTTGAAATAAGATGTTGTTAATTATTTTTTTTAATGCATTTAGTTACATGCAATAAAGACACAAATTTAATGAAGTAAATTCGCTATCATGTGTTTGTTAGATTACGATATTCTAGCTTCAAAAAGTAGATTAGCGATGAGGTTACTTTGTATTGGATATTTTTTATATCAGTATCTCTGTTTTGAAATTAAGATGAGGAATGTCAGTTGGAGAGTTCTTTTAATTGACAGAGGTATACCGATAAAAAAAAACCTTATAGCTCAATGATTTTGAATATACCCTTCTTTGGTTTGACAAGTAACTAAAGAACAAGCCTTGTGTATATCGCATTACAGGACACAAAACTGAATCTTACAGACGAAATAACTACCTATACTGCAGCATTGTGCATTTGTCAATTTCAGTCCAAGAAAGATGTTTGTGTACTGCAATGTTCAATCTGAATCATTAACAAAGACTATACATTTCTATTATTCTTTCATTTACTCATTTACATGTACAGGCTAAAACACGTACACCCCAGGCACATAGCAGCATCACCGTGGGGGGGGGGGGGGGCTGACCCTCCCCCCCCCCCCCATACACACACACACTATTTCCTCGCTGAAAACATTTTTCCAAAATTTACATATTTAAAAGGGGTTTAATATGGAGTTTGCCCCCCCCCCTTTTTCCGAGCATGTTAGAAATTCTCTCTCTCCCATGCCATGTACAAATTAATACTTTATGCGTGTTTAGAACTACGAGCATGCGGTAATATGGCAAGTGTTTAAAATCATGTATTTATGTCTTATTTCGAAAAAAGGCTCTCTCTCTCTCTCTCTCTCTCTCTCTCTCTCTCTCTCTCTCTCTCTCTCTCTCCACATGTAAGGGATATGAAACAGAATTTTATAAAAGAATTTCATTTTCAAGCCCTGAGTAATGCATAAATTAATTCGATTTTTGTACGAAAAATACACAATATTCAAACAGGGCTACGATTATATTAATACATGTAGTATGATAGTTGATTTAGTGGTAATTGCAAATTTGTACTTAATATTACTGACCAGGAAATAGCAAATTTTACGACACCAGATTAAAAATGCACTCGGGATAATATTTATAAACTAATCGAAAAAAAAAATATAAATTTTAATATAAATTAAAAGACGTTTTTAGGGATGCAAATAATTTGCAGATTTGATTTTGTGTATTAAGGTGTCCTATGTTATCCATGAATAACAACTTGATTCGCCCTCCTCGAACCGTAATCATATGCATAATTTTTTCCCAAGAAATGTTACTCAGGGGATTTTGAATTAAAGTGTTCTAATAATTTTACTGACGCGTGGTAATCTTTTGTTCTCATAACGAGCAGGTAGATCAGGATAATGTATTTTATTGTTGTTTTGACAAAGTCATAAAACAAGCATTATATCATAATACCTCCGTATGATATTTCTTTATAATGCGTCATCAGGGTAACCTAGAAAGTCATCTTACGGGTGACCAGCAGAACGTCGTGTATCCCGGGGAATGCCATGTTTCACCTCTTCGGAAACCTCGGGACATTTCATTCCAAAGTTGAAAAAAAAAAATCAATTCTCCTAGAAAAATCACATTTCCTTCAATCGATGCCCTTTAAGAAATACGATTTTTTCTTGTGTGTGTGTGGGGGGGGGGGGGGGTCTTATTGTTATAATCTTTATTGTTGTATAATATAATTCTCACCATCATGAAATAAATGTAACTGTAATATTTAATTCAATTACTGAAAAAGATAATCAATAAAGAATACATTTAAGAACACAGGAAAGTAAAAATGATATGTATGTGTATGATATCAGAAGATTTGCAATGACTACCTGATGTACATTAAATTTATTAGAAAAAGAAATGTAGCAAATCACGGCAATCGGTTTTTAGAACGCAGTTCGCAGTTCGCAGTTCGCAATTGAATAGTGAACTGCGTTCTATAGAACGCAGTTCGCAATTCAAAATTTATTGCGATTGAATAGTGAACTGCGTTCTATAGAACGCAGTTCGCAATTCAAAATTTAGAATTCATATTTGGGGCCCGCTTGCCTTATATGCAATTGAATAGTGAACTGCGTTCTATAGAACGCAGTTCGCAATTCAAAATTTAGAATTCATATTTGGGGCCCGCTTGCCTTATATGCAATTGAATAGTGAACTGCGTTCTATAGAACGCAGTTCGCAATTCAAAATTTAGAATTCATATTTGGGGCCCGCTTGCCTTCTATGCAATTGAATAGTGAACTGCGTTCTATAGAACGCAGTTCGCAATTCAAAATTTAGAATTCATACTTGGGGCCCGCTTGCCTTCTATGCAATTGAATAGTGAACTGCGTTCTATAGAACGCAGTTCGCAATTCAAAATTTAGAATTCATACTTGGGGCCCGCTTGCCTTCTATGCAATTGAATAGTGAACTGCGTTCTATAGAACGCAGTTCGCAATTCAAAATTTAGAATTCATACTTGGGGCCCGCTCGCCTTATATGCAATTGAATAGTGAACTGCGTTCTATAGAACGCAGTTCGCAATTCAAAATTTAGAATTCATACTTGGGGCCCGCTCGCCTTATATGCAATTGAATAGTGAACTGCGTTCTATAGAACGCAGTTCGCAATTCAAAATTTAGAATTCATACTTGGGACCCGCTCGCCTTATATGCAATTGAATAGTGAACTGCGTTCTATAGAACGCAGTTCGCAATTCAAAATTTAGAATTCATATTTGGGGCCCGCTCGCCTTATATGCAATTGAATAGTGAACTGCGTTCTATAGAACGCAGTTCGCAATTCAAAATTTAGAATTCATATTTGGGACCCGCTCGCCTTATATGCAATTGAATAGTGAACTGCGTTCTATAGAACGCAGTTCGCAATTCAAAATTTAGAATTCATATTTGGGGCCCGCTTGCCTTATATGCAATTGAATAGTGAACTGCGTTCTATCTAGAACAATTCAAAATTTAGAATTCATACTTTGGGCCCGCTTGCCTTATATGCAATTGAATAGTGAACTGCATTCTATAGAACGCAGTTCGCAATTCAAAATTTAGTGCGATTGAATAGTGAACTGCGTTCTATCTAGAACGCAGTTCGCAATTCAAAATTTAGAATTCATATTTGAGGCCCGCTTGCCTTATATGCAATTGAATAGTGAACTGCGTTCTATCTAGAACGCAGTTCGCAATTCAAAATTTAGAATTCATATTTGAGGCCCGCTTGCCTTATATGCAATTGAATAGTGAACTGCGTTCTATCTAGAACGCAGTTTGCAATTCAAATTTAGAATTCATATTTGGGTAGTTTTTAGCTCACCGAAACGAAGTCGGGGGGAGCTTATGCTATACCCTCGGCGTCGGCGTCGGCTTCCGAACCTGGTTAAAGTTTTTGTTGCAGGTCCTGTATCTAAGTTATTACTTGTCCTATCCTCACCAAACTTGCATGGATGATGCATCTTGACCTACTCATGGACTTGAAAGACCTGAATGCTGAATCAGGGCCATGAGTTTCAGATGCTGGAGGAGGTTTAGGTTTTTGGAGCAAGTTAGAGTTTTTGGTGCAGGTGCCCTTTGATAGCAATTTATAGGTTACTACTGGTCCTAACTTTACCAAACTTGCATGGATGGTGCATCTTATGATACTGATGCATCAGACATGCTTAAATGCTGAATCTGAGCCTTAGGTTTCAGATGCTGGATGAGGTTAAGGTTTTTAGAGCTGGTTAACGTTTTTGGAGCAGGTGCCCTTTGATGATTATATCTTAGTTATTACTGGTCCTAACTTCACTAAATTTGCATAGATGGTGCGTCTTATGATACTGATATACCTGGCAGGCTTGAATGCTGAATCTGAGCCATAGGTTTCAGATGCTGGATGAGGTTAAGGTTTTTAGAGCTGGTTAACGTTTTTGGAGCAGGTGCCCTTTGATGATTATATCTTAGTTATTACTGGTCCTAACTTCACTAAATTTGCATAGATGGTGCGTCTTATGATACTGATATACCTGGCAGGCTTGAATGCTGAATCTGAGCCATAGGTTTCAGATGCTGGATGAGGTTAAGGTTTTAAGAGCTGGTTAAAGTTTTTGGAGCAGGTGCCCTTTGATGATTATATCTTAGTTATTACTGGTCCTAACTTCACCAAACTTGCATAGATGGTGTGTCGTATGATACTGATGCCTCTGACAGGAAGGAATGCCGAATCTGAGCCATAAGTTTCGGATGCTGGATGAGGTTAAGGTTTTTAGAGCTGGTTAAAGTTCAGGAGCAGGTGCCATTTGATGATTATAACTTAGTTATCACTGGTCTTAACTTCACCAAACTTATATGGATGGTGCGTCTTATAATACTGATGCACCTGACAGGCATGAATGCTGAATCTGAGCCATAGGTTTCGGATGCTGAAGGAGGTTAAGGTTTTAAGAGTTTGTTAAAGTTTTTGGAGCAGGTGCCCTCTGATGATTATATCTTAGTTATTACTGGTCCTAACTTCATAAAACTTGCATGGATGATACGTCTTATGATACTGATGCACCTGGCAGGCTTGAATGCTGAATCTGAGGCGTATGTTTCGGATGCTGGATGAGATTTGTTTTTTTGGAACAGGTCACAAATTTTATAGATAATAGCTTGCATAGTTGATTTAACTATAATATTAATGAACTGCAGAGGTAGCTTCAGATGCAGATCTCCATTATCAAAGTTGCTAAAAAAAATTATCCTATCTAAAACCTGCTTGATAGATGTGTTCGTTGTTAAATGATATGATATGATTCCTATGATATAGTATTGTATGATATGATACACTATTGTTTTATATGATACAATATTATATCATATATTATATTGTAAAAAGTTATATGATACGATATGATATTGTATCAATTTTTTTTGTACATTATGATATGATATTGTATTGTGATATTGTTATGTATAGTATTGTTTATTATGATACAATATTGTATAATATGATATTGTATAATATCACATATATTATATTTTATCACATGCTATTTCATATGATATTGCAACATAATATAGTATCATATGATATGATATTGTATAATATATATCATATCATATGATACGATATTGTATAAAATGAGATTGGTTTATATAATATATTATTATATCAATATATGAAAATGTATTATATGATATTGTATAATGTGATATTGTATCATATAATACAATAAAGTATACTATGATATTGTATGATATAATATAGTACTATATCACATGATATTGTATCAATTGATATGATACAATGTTGTAGCTAATTTTATTGTATCATATGATACAATATCCTACATTGTATTAAATATGATACAATATCATACAATGCAATATCATGCTATAATATTATACAGTTTAATATTGTGATGCATTATGTGATATGATATTGTATCATATATTATTATAATGTATCATATCATATCAATATCATAATATATTATGATATTGTATTATGTGATCAAATACAATAATGTATAACAAGATACAATGTCATATCATATGTTACAATATCATATTTCATTATTATTTATTACAGTATTTTATTGTAATATATGATATATATTGTACTGGTATAATAGGATGCAATATAGTATTTTATATTATCGTATTGATAAACATTGTATCATATAATACCCTATGAAATGAACATATGATTATTATACAATTTTTATTATATGATATTGTTATACGATATTTTGTCAAAACAGTATCCATGTATATCCAAGATCATTAACTATGATTTTCAAATAATATGATAAAGGTGGTCTCATAAAGGTGATTCCTCAAAAAGGTGATCCCTCGTCTCGGTGAGCTTTGTAATCTGTTATTACCTATGTTTAAGAATCGGGCTTATATGCAATTGAATAGTGAACTGCGTTCTATCTAGAAAGCAATTCGCAAATCAAAATTTAGAATTCATATTCGGGACCTGAATTTTTCAGGGGCATCTACTAGTGGTATTTCACTACCACTGTGAAAATATGGTGATGCAGTTATCTATAGTTTCTGAGAATCGGGCTTATATGCAATTGAATACTGTAGTTTCATTGATATTCAAGGGCATCAATTTTCGTGGATAAAGTGAAAATCACAATATCAAGTATACGTAAATTAGTGGCCAATGAACCTATCAATACAAAATGTTAATTAAAATTGCACTTCAATGAATATTTAATTTCGTGGATCAACTAAACAATGATCCACGAAATTCATATCCTTATCTAGTGACACACTAGTAACTATATTTTTATTCATATGCACTGATAATAAATGAAAATAATATATATATTTCAAAGTACATTTTATTTATTTTTTATCCATGCTTGCGTGCATGCATATTTCAGCATGCGCAGTCTAATATTTCCGGACACGACTTCCTACTAGACTGTGAAACTTGCAAAGTTGCGTTAGCGCGACGGCGTGTTAAGCAAAGTTGTGTTAGCGCGACGGCGTGTTGTGCAAAGTTGTGTTAGCGCGACGGCGTGTTGTGCTAAGTTGCGTTAGCGCGACGGTGTGTTGTGTACATGTGTTAGCGCAATGTCTCGTTTATCTGAACGCGATGTCGCGCTAATGCAAATGGCCCTATCCGGACACCATACAGATCTCAAAAACTATAGATTACTGCATCACCAAATTTCACAGTGGTAGTGAAATACCACTAGTAGATGCCCCTGAAAATTTCGGGCCCCAAAAATGAATTGCGAACTGCGTTCTAGAACGCAGTTCACTATTCAATTGCATATAAGGCAAGCGGGCCCCAAATATAAATTCTAAATTTTGAATCGCGAACTGCATTCTAGATAGAACGCAGTTCACTATTCAATTGCATATAAGGCAATCGGGCCCCAAATATGAATTCTATATTTTGAATCGCGAACTGCATTCTAGATAGAACGCAGTTCACTCTTCAATTGCATATAAGGCAAGCGGGCCCCAAGTATGAATTCTAAATTTTGAATTGCGAACTGCGTTCTAGATAGAACGCAGTTCACTATTCAATTGCATATAAGGCAAGCGGGCCCCAAATATGAATTCTAAATTTTGAATTGCGAACTGCGTTCTAGATAGAACGCAGTTCACTAATCAACAATTTGAATTGCGAACTGCGTTCTAGATAGAACGCAGTTCACTATTCAATTGCATATAAGGCAAGCGGGCCCCAAATATGAATTCTAAATTTTGAATTGCGAACTGCGTTCTAGATAGAACGCAGTTCACTATTCAACAATTTGAATTGCGAACTGCGTTCTAGATAGAACGCAGTTCACTATTCAATTGCATATAAGGCAAGCGGGCCCCAAATATGAATTCTAAATTTTGAATTGCGAACTGCGTTCTATAGAACGCAGTTCACTATTCAATTGCATATAAGGCAAGCGGGCCCCAAATATGAATTCTAAATTTTGAATTGCGAACTGCGTTCTATAGAACGCAGTTCACTATTCAATCGCACTAAATTTTGAATTGCGAACTGCGTTCTATAGAACGTAGTTCACTATTCAATTGCATATAAGGCAAGCGGGCCCCAAGTATGAATTCTAAATTTTGAATTGCGAACTGCGTTCTATAGAACGCAGTTCACTATTCAATTGCATATAAGGCAAGCGGGCCCCAAATATGAATTCTAAATTTTGAATTGCGAACTGCGTTCTATAGAACGCAGTTCACTATTCAATTGCATATAAGGCAAGCGGGTCCCAAATATGAATTCTAAATTTTGAATTGCGAACTGCGTTCTATAGAACGCAGTTCACTATTCAATTGCATATAAGGCAAGCGGGCCCCAAATATGAATTCTAAATTTTGAATTGCGAACTGCGTTCTATAGAACGCAGTTCACTATTCAATTGCATATAAGGCAAGCGGGCCCCAAGTATGAATTCTAAATTTTGAATTGCGAACTGCGTTCTATAGAACGCAGTTCACTATTTAATTGCATATAAGGCAAGCGGGCCCCAAATATGAATTCTAAATTTTGAATTGCGAACTGCGTTCTATAGAACGCAGTTCACTATTCAATTGCATATAAGGCAAGCGGGCCCCAAATATGAATTCTAAATTTTGAATTGCGAACTGCGTTCTATAGAACGCAGTTCACTATTCAATCGCACTAAATTTTGAATTGCGAACTGCGTTCTATAGAACGCAGTTCACTATTCAATTGCATATAAGGCAAGCGGGCCCCAAGTATGAATTCTAAATTTTGAATTGCGAACTGCGTTCTATAGAACGCAGTTCACTATTCAATTGCATATAAGGCAAGCGGGTCCCAAGTATGAATTCTAAATTTTGAATTGCGAACTGCGTTCTATAGAACGCAGTTCACTATTCAATTGCATATAAGGCAAGCGGGCCCCAAGTATGAATTCTAAATTTTGAATTGCGAACTGCGTTCTATAGAACGCAGTTCACTATTCAATTGCATATAAGGCAAGCGGGCCCCAAGTATGAATTCTAAATTTTGAATTGCGAACTGCGTTCTATAGAACGCAGTTCACTATTCAATTGCATATAAGGCAAGCGGGCCCCAAGTATGAATTCTAAATTTTGAATTGCGAACTGCGTTCTATAGAACGCAGTTCACTATTCAATTGCATATAAGGCAAGCGGGCCCCAAGTATGAATTCTAAATTTTGAATTGCGAACTGCGTTCTATAGAACGCAGTTCACTATTCAATTGCATATAAGGCAAGCGGGCCCCAAATATGAATTCTAAATTTTGAATTGCGAACTGCGTTCTATAGAATGCAGTTCACTATTCAATCGCACTAAATTTTGAATTGCGAACTGCGTTCTATAGAACGCAGTTCACTATTCAATTGCATATAAGGCAAGCGGGCCCCAAATATGAATTCTAAATTTTGAATTGCGAACTGCGTTCTATAGAACGCAGTTCACTATTCAATCGCACTAAATTTTGAATTGCGAACTGCGTTCTATAGAACGCAGTTCACTATTCAATTGCATATAAGGCAAGCGGGCCCCAAGTATGAATTCTAAATTTTGAATTGCGAACTGCGTTCTATAGAACGCAGTTCACTATTCAATTGCATATAAGGCAAGCGGGTCCCAAGTATGAATTCTAAATTTTGAATTGCGAACTGCGTTCTATAGAACGCAGTTCACTATTCAATTGCATATAAGGCAAGCGGGCCCCAAGTATGAATTCTAAATTTTGAATTGCGAACTGCGTTCTATAGAACGCAGTTCACTATTCAATTGCATATAAGGCAAGCGGGCCCCAAGTATGAATTCTAAATTTTGAATTGCGAACTGCGTTCTATAGAACGCAGTTCACTATTCAATTGCATATAAGGCAAGCGGGCCCCAAGTATGAATTCTAAATTTTGAATTGCGAACTGCGTTCTATAGAACGCAGTTCACTATTCAATTGCATATAAGGCAAGCGGGCCCCAAGTATGAATTCTAAATTTTGAATTGCGAACTGCGTTCTATAGAACGCAGTTCACTATTCAATTGCATATAAGGCAAGCGGGCCCCAAATATGAATTCTAAATTTTGAATTGCGAACTGCGTTCTATAGAATGCAGTTCACTATTCAATCGCACTAAATTTTGAATTGCGAACTGCGTTCTATAGAACGCAGTTCACTATTCATATAAGGCAAGCGGGCCCCAAATATGAATTCTAAATTTCGAATTGCGAACTGCGTTCTATAGAATGCAGTTCACTATTCAATCGCACTAAATTTTGAATTGCGAACTGCGTTCTATAGAACGCAGTTCACTATTCAATTGCGAACTGCGAACTGCGTTCTAAAAACCGATTGCCGCAAATCACTTGCCATCATTTTCCTTTTTTTCATCAACAAAGAGCCTTGTATTTATCGATTACTCGGTCACACCATCGTATTCACATCAAATCGCAATACATCCCTATTTATTACAGACACCCGATGAACACTCTTAGCAACATGTAGGATACTCGGGGTAATATATGTAGACTAAGTCTTTGGGTATTTCTTGTAACGCTAGTACTACGAAGTCTTGCGATGTCAATTTGATGAAAATGGATTTTAATCAGATTGCGCGGATGCACTGCGAATGTAGAAAATGTATAATTGCGAATACATGTATGTGAACGAGTGCAGTGAAAGTTTAGTGCGATTGTCTACGAATGATTACATGTAAAAGCCATACTGTAGCAACGATTGTTTTAAACAATTGCTCAGAAACTCGCAGCATTTGGCGATTTTCTGCATTGAAGTAAAGTAGTAGATACGACTCAATATACGATGAACCCATAATAATTTCTATTTTTGATGTCGTGCGTTATTGTAGCGCAAAACTGTATCAGCGTGATGTGTATCAACAGCGACTTAGAGAAAACACATGAATATCAGTAAGTCACAATATGATTGGATGTTACTGCGACGTTAGCAATTGTCGAAAATAGTACCTCTAAATCGTGACAGTCTTTGTGACGGGGGTATCAAAGACGGATCGTGAAAGACGACGGAATAGAGCTCATGCAGAAATCAGTCTTAGAACGATGGAATACAATATTATATACATGTAGTACACTTATTGAAATATCATAATCACTTGTGAATAACTATAAAAGAGTTTTGATATGAATCTTATTGCTCCAATTAACATAATGTCATTAGAGGCAATCGTCGTTTGTATACTTTGCACAAGCAACATAATTTTGTACACAGTACTTCTACCAATTTTTATTATGATATATAAATTATGTACCATTCCTCGCTGTACATATTGTCAGCGTTACAGGTGCAATGATGTGTAAATGTACGGTACATGTACATGTTTATTTGTTAAGCGTCAACTGAGATATGATTTCATAGCAGCTGCAATTAAATGTCGGTCCGTCTGGCTTCGGTCTGTCTGTCTGTCTGTCTGTCTGTCTGTCTGTCTGTCTCTCTCTCTCTCTCTCTCTCTCTCTCTCTCTCTCTCTCTCTCTCTCTCTCTCTCTCTCCATTTTGTCCATTTGCCCACCATCTGTTCCACTACAGATGTCCCCCTAAGAAAATGATATATAATAAATAATATATTGCACCTCCGCCGCAATTTATTTGCAATGCAGATAATGGTATTTCATCCTTGCTCTTCTAATAAATGACAATTTAAGACTTCAAAGTCCGATGGTCACCTCAAATAACATTTACTTCACACAAAACTGTTTTCAAATGTTTTTGAAACTTATTGCATCAACGTTTATTCACATATACACCAAAAACTAAAAAAGTTCTCTTTCACGAATGTGTAAAGAGGCAATCGTTACAATGTACAGTACGAAATACTCAAGCTAAGTTAACGAATCAATTCTAGATAATTGTAGATAGAGAATGTCGTTGATTTTGTGTAATTTTGGCCTGTGCCGTGTGTACATGGTATTATGACAACGAATATCAGCCTGAAACAAAATATGTTATAAGATCCCTTGATAGCGTTTTCATAAAACTAATATATCTAAGATAAACATATGGTTGTAAGAAATTAAAGAATAAGAGAATACTGAACGTTCCGGTGCCATATCATACATTGGAAATAAAGTCGGCAATTTGTCCCGAAGAAACATACATAAACTTTTTGAACAGAACTAAATGTATATGATTTTGAACATCACCAACAAGTTTTTCTAGAGATATGTGTTTTCACATATATGCATCCCATATTCTATTGGAATGTGACAGCAAATTTTTCCTCCTCGGTATGATTGAAATTAAAAATGGCAATACTGTCAATGTTCTTGAATATACCGAGACTATATTAACTATATTGAGGCATAAGAGTAGTACTATGAATGATTTACTTTAAAACATCCTTTACTTTTGAAATGTAAGTGTGCCAGAAAATTTACTAAGGAAAATCTCCAACATGATATGGGTTCGAACCGATTTATCGCAAAACGTTAAGTTCTCTCTCTCTCTCTCTCTCTCTCTCTCTCTCTCTCTCTCTCTCTCTCTCTCTCTCTGCATAATTCAGAGAGGTATTTTAAAAATCAGTTATCCCTGTGTTAATGCGTGTGAATATTGACATAAAACTTCATGCATGTGACAGTATCCGTGTTTTGACCACGTCTTATCGAATATGTTCAGACACCTTTTTTGGGGGGTGGGGGGGTGGGGGTAAATGTTTCTGAGAATCGAAAGCTATGTGACAAAAATACCGTGAAAAGGGTTTACATGTAAACCATAGTAAAAAGGTATAACTTTTTCAAAATTTTCTTGAATAGGATCGCATTTGTTTTAGAGGCGGATGATGTAGCGCACACATTCAAGAAGTCACATCAAGTTCCATGGGACGTATATAGCTCCCGGTCTGAAAAAAAATCGGATGGACGACCTGGGAGCTACAGGGTCAACCATTGAAAAAGTTGTATATTTATTGCGCAGAAAAACGTGCGCTAGTTTAAGACTGATTTACCGTATTTATACGCAAATTCTGTGAAAACAATTAGTACCATTAAATTCTTCATGCAATTTACTACTGATATCGCCTCTTTATTTGCCTCAGACTTTCTCCGAAACACGCTACCGACCTCGGAAAATCAAATATGTTGAATTTACATCCAGATCGAGAGTCGCCATTTTTACATGTAAACAAAGTGAATTTATGGGACTGGTGATGGTGTTTAAAAGACTATCCGAGGCAAGTGAAGAGATGATATCAGTAGTAAATTGCATGAAGAATTTAATGGTACTAATTGTTTTCACAGCATATGCGCATAAATAAGGTAAATTAGTCGAAAACTAGCGCACGTTTTTCTGCGCAATAAATATACAATTTTCTCAATGGGTGGCCCTGTAGCTCCCAGGTCGTCCATCCGATTTTTTTTCAGACCGGGAGCTACATGTACAGACCTGCAGCTACATGGGACGACGATTGCTTGTACCATCTTTTTAGCAGATAAATTATTACCACTTTTTGTCATATCTAACCCTTTAGACCTTTATTTAACAAACAATCGATAGAATATCAAAATTTAAAAACTAGTTCGGATCGAAATAAAGCTTCAACGAGACAAAAAATAGCAAAACATTTCATTATTATAATATAGCTTCTCGTAATTAGTCTGAGTTATTTCTTGTTTCTTAGGCGACCTTTTCTAATAAGCATAGACGCACGTTCTAACTGCTGGGGACTTTTTTATTGAGGCCAGAACAGACAAGTTACGATTAAATCATATTTGTAAATCGATATTATCTAGCGGTTACTACTGATTTAAATAACAGCCGTTTAATAATTATAATTGTCAACGTTGCAATCTACTTTTTTTTTTCTAATTTGCAATAATATCAAATTGAACTTCAATTTTTAAAAGTTTATAAAAACATGCAGCTATCACTGTGATTGCTTTGTCAAATTTTAAAATACACCTAGGACATATCAAACGATATCCAAGAACAACTAGGTTAGACTGGAATATAGATGAATGAAAAACCCATACGTATGCAACCGTCTTCCAATTTCACATATTTCTGTGTAATTCGATTGTAAATTAATTTACTGCCCAAGCAAAAGTTTAGGTAATGCAATTGACAATTGTGTCCGACATTATTAAACATGTGTTTTTGTACACGTATAAACATTAATTAAATATATAGATGGTATAATTACTGCGATGTTTCACGTATTCATCATGTTTTGACTTATTGAGATAGAGATATATGTTTATAACAAATTAATTAGTCAGATCATCAGACTATGACGTTTTTGAACATCTCTGTGCAAAGTGTGATACTTGGTGTTACTTGCTGATATTCATCTGTGGAATTCTTATTTTCAAATTAAACAGCACGTTTGAAAACTCGATTAACGGAAAAACCACAAACTAGCATTCATCTGACCGCTAAATTGCTAAGACACCCAGGGGATCTCTGAACATTGCGGTCAGTGCCAGCATCGACATTGCTGGCCATAAATTGTAATTCCTACACGTCACTTTGAAATTCCCGACAATGAGACAAAGAGATAAAACGCGACGGCAAATTTATGAAGACTCCTTTTGTCAGCTTTATTTTTGGCGGAATTGATATCGGTCCCATCACATCAAGAGCACCAACTGTAATGTCGTTTCATCTTTTTATCAGTATACATTTACAGATCTGCAATTGCGCCATATCCAGAATTGTACAAGTAAGTACTATTTCAAATCTACCATGATACTGATCAACAACAGTCATACTACATATGCCATTTTATATCATATCATTACGTATTTGATAAAATCTTCATTTTTAGCTAAGAATGACGAACTTTTATGGAATAATCGGGGGATACGCTCGGAATTTCTTTGGTTCAACTTTAGGAAACCCTAGCTGTACAAATGTGGTATTGTAATGCCTCAAATTGCGGTCAGCCGATTCGCAGGGATAATCTTTATAACAAGATCATGGCATATTTGCAAATGGTAAGTATATGATAAATAGATCATTTTGTTCATTGTTCTTAAATGAACTCATAATCCAAAAGACATTGTATACTCTTCACGTACTCTAAAATGGTGGATATGGAGGCGGTTATCGAAAAAGTTTAAGGGGGGGGGCTATCAGATGCACTGTACCTAAAGTTAATTAAACTATGAAAAAAGACTAATTGTTCTACTGATTCTTTAAACAGGATTCTATAAAAATGAAATTGGTGCTAAAATTTGCTTGCGAAAATGACAAAATTATAGCCCCAAACTCATAAACATGTTACTACGGTTAATAACAAGCGTCCTGTGAACGTGCTAATGGCGCAAGCTCATTTTAATTATAGAGGAAATTCGAACTTGAGATATGTTTTCGCAGATTTTATTGTTTCTCAAGACTTATCCTATATATATGTGTATGTTTTCAGAACATCTCGTTGATCATATAGTTCTATGTAGTGGATAACGAGGGCGTTTTGGTATATTGTGTCAATCATGCCGTACGGGCAATATATAATGCGATAATAAAGATAAGTCAGTTGAACATTATTGATATCCAACCTACATGTAGATCTTGCCAGAAACCGTAGATGAAATAGATAAAACAAAAAAAAAAAAATAGAAAAAAATAGTCAGAAACATAACTTTAATCGAGGGCCCCTGTAAATAAATTACAAGATTGTATACTTTTTTAACGTACACAACATGCTATTTTTCTAGTATTGAAAAATCGGGGGATCTTATAGAACACACTCAGAAACGCATATGAATTTATCAATTCTTGTAATATCTGTCCTCGGTAACAAAGTTATAACAGATGTACGCTGTCCGATAACCAATATTAAACCCTCGTGGTCCGTGCATCACTAGATGATATACGTGATAATGTGTATGTTTTTAGGAGAGTACTATAAAATAGGGTGTATTTGGATTCATACTGGTGCATTTTTTATTGAGGGATTTGAAAGCTAAGTTAAAATTCCTAAAGATACGATGCACCTTTCTGAATGATGCTCATACTCAAATTAACCCTTCATTAATCAATATAAAAAATACACCAGCAAGTTTAAAGCAGTCATGGCGGGTCGCGCATGATTTATTACAAATGCACTTTCTATTGACAGGAGAGTTGGAAATTCAAATACACAAACCTTTGCCTTTATACATATATTTTGAAAAAACGGCATTCTTATAGGCATTACACGATCCACTCCTGTATATTTGCAGTGCCCCCCCCCCCCCCTCCCCAAAAAAGAGGTCATTTGACGGGAATATACTAAATGTCATTGCAGCTTATGTACCTTACACAATTTGAAATGATTACATGTATATGACAGTCACATGACAGTACGCCAGTTAGCTGACAAAAGCAAGGTGATTAATTACATGTTTGTCTTTCCTTTTCTAGAAACTGAAGATTAAAGTCCAAAACCTAATACATTGAGAAAGCGGAAAGAAAATGATACTCAAGTTCTCAAAATTGGTCAAAGACATAGTATGATAAGCATAATTATAATAACCTCAGTTTGTTTAAAACTACTTCAATCAATAATAAACACATATGTCTATCATTCTCGATTTTTTTTTATTATTAAAATAGTTTTATTCAATTGTTTTACTTTTCCAGTGGAATCTTTTTGTTAGGTCTCATTTGTGTGCAACTTTATCTTCATTTACTAAATGATATTTTGAACTTGATTGTGAATTGTTACAAAACATCGTTAACGTACATGTAATTTAACTGATGTGATGAATATTCATTAGTCAATAATACATTTCTTGTATTGTTTAAACTATGTGTAATCAAACTATGATTTTTTTAATATTATTGTCAATTGGTGTTGTTAATTCGTATCAACAGATCTTACCTAAATAATGTACAAGGTCATGTGTCGAAACTTGAAAGTGAACACCAAAGAATCTAAAAGATGTACATGATTGCGTTTTGTATACAATTAAATTTAAAATTACATTTCTTGTGTTGGGGTAAATTTACCCCATAAAACTGCAAAACAATCATGATCTGTATAGTTTATAAGGTTTTAACTTTGTAAAGATGACGTCTTGTGTTGGGGGTAAATTTTCCCGAAAAAAATGCAACACAGTCATTTTCTGTTTATTTCTAAGACTTCGACTTTGTACGAACTTCGTCTTCTGTTGGGGGAAATTTACCCTAAAGAATTGCAACACAGACATTTTTTGTTTGATATTTGGTCTTCGACTTTGTAAAGATGTCATCTTGTGTTGGAGGAAATTTACCCCCAAAGAATTGCAAAACAGTCATTTTTTATTTATTTGTAGGGCTTCCAGATTGTTAAAATGTTGTCTTGTGTTGGGGGAAATTTACCCCAAAAAGAATTGTAACACAGTCATTTTCTGTATATTTTTATGGCTTCAACTTTGTAAAGATGTCGCCTTGTGTTGGAGGAAATTTACCCTCAAAGAATTGCAACACAGTCATTTTTTTTATTTGTAAGTCTTCGAGATTGTTAAAATGTTGTCTTGTGTTGGGGGAAGTTTACCCCCAAAGAATTGTAACACAGTCATTTTTTGTTTATTTGTAAGGCTTCGAAATTGTTAAGATGTTATCTTGTGTTGGGGGAAATTTACCCCAAAAAGAATTGTAACACAGTCATTTTCTGTATATTTGTATGGCTGCGACTTTGTTAAGATGTTGTCTTGTGTTAGAGGAAATTTATCCCCTAAGAATTGCAACACAGTCATTTGTTTTATTTGTAAGGCTTCGAGATTGTTAAAATGTTGTCTTGTGTTGGGGGAAATTTACCCCCAAAGAATTGTAACACAGTCATTTTTTGTTTATTTGTAAGGCTTAGAAATTGTTTAGATGTTGACTTCTGTTGGGGGAAATTTACCCCCAAAGAATTGTAACACAGTCATTTTCTATTTATTTGTTAGGGTTCGACTTTTTAAAAATGTCGTCTTGTATTTGGGGTACAATTGCAACAGTTATACCTGTATAGATTTTAAGGCTGCAAGTTTGTAAAGACGATGTTTTATTTTGGGGATAAATTTACCCGAACGGAGTAAGATATTCCATTAAACTTTACTAAGACTGCAGGCTTCCAAAAACCGCATTGTATTTGGGGGTAAATTTACTCTGTAGAAAATGATTAGATTTTTTTTCTTCCTGAAAATAACAATTTCATTGTATCTAGCATTTAAACATATACTGTTTATTTTTTAGGATATGCCACACAGCTTCATTTTCACCAATATAGCATTTATATAGCATTTGTCTTTTACTTGTATATTCTCCTAACACCCTGTTAAAATTTTAAATCCATAATATAGAGATGCTTGGTTAGTTTTTGGGGGTAAATTTCCACTCTGAAGAGTTTCTTGATTGCTTGCTACGTGTGTCCTCTCTGTGTTATGCGGAAAATAAAGCTTAAATTATCTTGATTTGCTTATATTTGTGCTTTTATGAGGTAAAACGTTCAAAACAGAAAAAAAGATTTTCTGTTTTGATTTTGGAACGCGTTATATATTCATGAAATTTAAGATTTGATATGATCCTAATTTTTTAAAATGGATATGATCAAAACAAATACGAAATAAAAAATGCTAAGAAATCAATTAACAATATAAGTTTGATTAATTAATATTGGAGATAAGCATTTCAAATCTCTTTCAGCTTCAATACGAGTAAAATATTAACTACTAGTCATCATCATAACCAAACAAATCATTTAAAAAAATTACCCTTTCCCGGAAAATATTTTTTTTTAATTTATATGAAATTATTTAGGGATTATATCAATCATTTTAGGTTCATATCATAGGAATCATGTGTTATAAATCAAAAATACATGTATATTATTATGGGATGTGTTCAGCAACTGCAAAAAGAAGGAAAGTTCATTAGTCTAATAATGATTAAACCTGTCAATTATGACATCTTAAAAACTAAAGTAACATAAATAATGGTAAACGATAACGTGCACACCGCCCTCTCTCATTGTTTGCTTACTCTTGTGTTTTTTAAAGTACATTTTAAAGTACATTTTTCAAAAGATATCCGTCATATATGTTCCCAACTCAGGAGAATTTTTCAAACATAGAAGCCAATGATTAAAATAGCAATTATCCTTAAATAATAACATTCGGGAAGTCATCAATATCTTTTATTATATCATACTTTCTTTAAAGGATGACTGCACTTAGCGCCGGCCCATTTCGGTCGCTTCTGTTGCGTTTATTTCTTAACCTAATATCACTTTTTAAAATTTTTTTAAACAGTCTAGTCAATTTCTAACATGAATTAAGATTTTAGACTGTGATACAATAAGCTCATTCTATGTTTTTCTTTTTACAATTTTCGAAAAAAGGAGATTTTTCGCTTATATTAATTTAATTTAAACATATTTTATTGAATAATCAAATGGATTGGGCAACAGGCAAAGCCTATGCAAACCCTCTCAAGAGCACACAGTTTCATTAATCTCCCTTTGACATAACTTTGATAATGCAGAAATACAACTACTGTTAAACGGAGAACAATAGACAAACATACGCTGACTATGAACGAAGTCAGTTTAAAAGTGGGCGTCCTCATTATCGTATGGAGATTCAAGAAATCATGATGACCCCCGCCTATGAAAACAAATTCGTACTTGGTAACAACATACTTTTATTTAACACAATTACGTAAAATTGCAGTTTGGATGTTGACCATTTCTTCAATTGAAAGAAAAATTCGTCTTTTAAAAGTTTATTTTCTCGCAAATATCGCATGTCCTTAAGTGCAGTCATCCTTTGATTTGCAGAGGCATGGCATCTTTATATTGCAATGTGACCCTGTATCCACTAATGGTGGCTCAACCCACCAATAAACATGAATCATTTGATGGAAATATAAAACTTTTAGTTTGAAATCTGATTAAATTCAAGAGACCAGTGTAAGCTCTACACAATTTACGATTTTTTATTTGTTTGTTTTTTTTTAGAAACGGATTTTTTTTTTATTTATAAAAATTGAGATTTGTTGATATTTTATAACAAATGGATAAACTAAACGTTTCAGTCGCCTTAATCAATTATCAAACAATCGTAATTTGAAAGGAATTCGCCGAAATTACGAATTTTAAGAAGTATTTTCATATTTATAAAAACTGAGGTTTATAAATCTATGGATAAGATATACGTTTTAGTCTCAAGAAGCAATTATCAAACAATCATAATTTTGAAAACAAAATTGAACCAAAATTGCGAATTTTAAGAAGTATTTAATTCATACCGATCCCTATTAAAGTTTTTCCAAAAAACATTATGTCAAATAATATATATTTGCAATAATTCTAGGTTTCCCTCTGTTAAATGTTTTGTAGATGTATTGATTTTTAATGCATATTGATATTCCGCTGGAAACAGCAGTATGGTTGTTTGTTTGTTATTATTATTTTTTCATAATATTTTTTCATCAGCAGGCAAACATTTTTAACCAGGATCCCTTTCAAATTCGAAAAACTGCAATTTTTCTCAAATTTATCAATTTTGCTTCAATTTCTTTTGACTGATATTTCCTTCTTACAAGTTTTGGTTTTAATTTAAATTTTATTCACATATATAAAAGAAATCAACAATAATGGTTTTCATTTTTATAAATATTGTCATTTTTAATTTAAAGTATTATTTGATTGTCTTTGACTTACGGTTTTAATTTTTTTTTTCTAATTTCATTGAAAAAAGAAAACATATAAAATTAAAAAAACAAAAATATGCCATGTTTTCAGGAAAATCACATTTCAAACAAAATATTTTATTCATCCATCAAATAATATATTGTGTTTCGAGCTACATAAAATGAGGAAATTGTATATTACTAAGTAATATTAATTTTCAAACAAACAAACAAATTTGTTTATAATTGAATATTTTAATTCACGTATATTAATAATATAGTATCAAATATCATACATTAAGGGTTTTTTTTTTTAGATACAAAGATTTTGAAAATATTCTCAGATTTAACAATAATGATTCATTTATGCAGTTTTATCTAAAGGTATCTGTATACACTAAACCAGAGTCATATGTTTTGTATTAATCAGCTGCATGTAAAATTTATTGAAAAGTGCATTTAATTGCGAACACCTGAAGTGATCATGTACAGTTTAAAGATTGTGATGTTTTTAAACTTGCTACTGGTCAGTATGTATGGTCTTAGGTCACTCTGTGCAATGACAAAACGATACGAAATATAAATCAACATCAGAAAATACCCTCTTCGCGATATCAAAAGGTCGACCAATAGAACTTCCTCTCAAAGCAGCGCCAGTTGCCACTTGAATAAGATACAACGCTTACAAAATTCTTTTTGCTTTTTTTTTAATCTTAGCGGGAAAACATGCATTCTTACCACAGCTGTTTGTTCTGTATAAAAAATATACAGGTAATCCACTCGCAATGTTACAAAATATGTACATGCACATGTAGTCCTAAACATCATAAAGCAATCTTTGTGCCATTATGACTTTATTCATTACGACTTTAACCATTCTAGATTTTCATAAAGTACTCTTCATCCAATTGCACTTTTTTACCACAATCGTTTTCCCTACTTTGGCCACTAGCAGTAAATCCTGTGTTTATCAAAACAAACTTGTCCACTCTACATTTGATAAGCTTCTTAATTTTGTCCAGATATTTAAAATTGGCTATTAATGTTATGTGATCTACAATGAGACAATCTACTGTTTAAAATTTCTCAGCAAACATAGTGAATGTTTTTAAGTTTTCAACACTTTCCTCAACTTCATTAAACTCAATATAACGAACTTTGGTTTTAATATTGCTCCTACACTCAAATGCATAATTTAAAAGTGTTGATGTATTTCCCAGCCTTTGGATTCCATTCAAGTAAGTCCATGCTTTCTTACTTTTCTTACAACTTTCAACTAAACTAACAAACGTATCATGAAACTTTGTTTTAAAGAAACATCAACCAGCTTTAGTCAGCAATATTTGTACATGTAACAGTCTTGCTTCCTCATTTTTAGTAACTTGTTTTAGGATGCTGCCATCAAATTCATCAGAACACCTAGCAATCTGAAAGCAGAAGAAGACACTCAAAATATCGTTTTCGGTAGAGGACAAACATTTTCATTAAAAGAAAAATAGTTTTTACACTTAAATTTCAATTAAGAGAAGATTTGGTGAATTATCGCACTTTTTACATGTAGTTTATTCATAATAGCTATCGTTAAGCTAGTAGGCATTATTGCAAACATTGCAATAAAATTAAAATGCATTTCAGCAGAATTTGGACATTGTTGGTAATTGGTACTAAATGTGCTGATTGAACAACTTTAAACTTAGATACTTATTCTGATATTATAGGTAATATGCAGCATCAAAACCCATGAGCACTCTGCATCAATAGAAACACTATTCATTTCATTTTTGATTATTAGTATAACTAAATTAAGGCGTATTTTCTTACTTTTGTCATACATGTACATGTAGTCATATATTTTCAATTCAAAGTTCTCTATGCTGTATAGAGCCCTGCTTTCAAGACCAACTCATTGATTAAGGGTGTTGGATTCCGTAATTTTGGTCTACACGTTTTCTATCTTATACATATTTCTCTGATAAGTAAACAATTTAGGCCCCAAATTGACCCTGAAGTTCATGAATTAAAATACTTGTATAAAATCCACAGCCAGATAGATTATCTTTAAAACAGTACATGTGTATAGTGGATTTTATTCAAAGGACCCAGGGACTTTGCAATAACAATCTTTTTAATGTTTTGATGCAGGGATTCAAAAAACACATCCATGATGGCATGAATGTCAAACGAGACAACTAATGGATCACATCAAATACAGAAATTTACAGAATTCAAAATCAGCGAATACTATTGCTCAGCACAAATCAAGTTGAAAGTCAGATTTCATTCATTCAGCTATAATATATAGTCAAAATTATGACAATTATGACGAATGCCAAGAAGATCATTTTCTTGTAGGAATATATTATTCAAAATGCTCAAATAGTATGAAAAGTTTGCTGATCGTAAGTGTGAAGATTTTCTCTCAGTTTTGTCCACAAGTCACCCAAATACATGTGCATTTACCTTTACACAGTTTATGTAATGCTACATCCACGATATTGCTGAAGCATTATCCTAGAGGATAGTAATATATGCTATTCTATAGGTTGTTATGGCAAAACAGAATATCCAATTCTGGTAGCAGATTCTTTAACCCTGCATACATGTATTTTGAAGAAGAAGACTACGAGGGTTGTTAAAAAAAGTTCGCTGATAAGTTCGAATGTGAGCAGACTTTTCGCATGACACCAGCGAAACTTTTCAGATTTAATCTTGACGTATTTCTAAGAAATATGTAAAGATTTGTTGTGGGTTTTTTTAATGCACCATAATTTGCAGCTTAATTATTTTATTATATATACTTCACAGAGCATATCAGTTAAATTTTTATTTTTTATATTTTGTACGCATTTTTCCTCATTAATAAGAAAATGTATAATTAAAGCGCATTAAAAAAAGATTCTAAAAAAAATATATTTAATATGACATCACAATAACTTTGTAATTTTAGATGTGTGTTGGTAATTTACACAAAACAGCACTATGTATGCAGAAACCAATTAAATTCAAAATTCATTTCATTATATTTTTTATTATTGTTTTCACGATTATATATATAAAATGCAGATTAAATGTTATAAAAAGAGTAAAAAGTACGAATGTCGCTGTCGCTTATAATAGGACGGATAAGATACTGAAAATGAAATTACCAATTTAGAAAAAAACTTATTTCGTAACATTTGAACACTTATGGGGAAAAGATCAGAAATTTCGTAACCAGTGCAACAAACATCATCGCATTCGCTCAACCTTTTCAAAAGAAAAAAACCGCCATTTAACATAACCTTTACCAAACCGTAAATTGTATATTTACACTATCTTTAAATATCATTACTAAATTTAAATATATTTAAGTTTTGTAAAGGTGACCTTTGTATTTTTACGTACATTGATGTTAAGTAAAGGTAATATTTTCATAATACATAAAAGATGACACCCAAAAATATGATCATCTTTGTATCATTACGTAAATTAATGTTAAGTGAATAGTAACATTTTCATATTTCCACACATTAAAGACAATTGGAAAAATCACCTTCGTATACTTACGAAAATTGAATCTAAATGAAAGGTAATCTTGCTTCTCTGTTCATCTTTAAGTATATTTACTGTTAAAGTAAAGTTTAGTAAAGGTGTTTTTTTTCAAGCTGTGTTTATTCTTTTCAACATTAATTACTGTCTGAAGTCCCAGTTGTAAACTTGAAAACTTATACTTGAATTATAAATATTTTGGATTTCAAAACAACGTACATGTACGCATCAATGTAGAAAGTTGTTTTATTCCCCTTTTTATGAACTAACGGGGTATGTCGTTTTCAAAGACATGTACAGGTTGTTAAAAGCAAAACATTTATTTAAAAATGATGAAGAAAAATTTGTTCCACCTTTTTATCGAGATTAGGGGTTTATATACATACTATAAAAACATGACGGTTTTGAAGATTCGTTTATTCATGTAGCTCCAAAGAATGATATTTTAACACGCTTGGCAGTAGAAATCAAACAAGACATCTGTGAGCCAATGCTAAATAGTAATACCCCCGCTCTGATGTGAATATGCAAAATTAGCAAAGTCGGCATTTAACAGGACGTTGACATCCAATCAGTACAAAAATATGACATGCCTAAACAAGTAGTGTGTTAAAATATCAAGCATCTACGATAAATAGTTGCTGAGATATCTTTAAAGTTTGTTCGAACATTCAGGCTAAAAAAATAAACAAAGTGACTGTCGTCATTTAACAGGAAGTTTAGTCGAGTATTATGAGGTCATAATTTTGGTCAGGGCGTGGTCAGATCTAATAAAGCCCGAATGTATTTATGATAGATTTGACCACATAAAGCATTTGATATATTAAATTAACCGTTAAATGACAAATGGTTTTTAAAAAACAGCTCGTTAATGAAGCATTGTAGCAACCTCTAATGATACACTGTCCACTAATGATATAATGTTGCATTAGTGGTCAGGATCTTGACCACTAATGATATAATTTTATCATTAACGAACAACCTTACCGTCCGCTAATGATATAATTTCAGATTTATGGCATTTACGGTCAAAAATCGTAACCTTTAATGATATATGAAAACAATGTGAAATAAGTACTACCTTGACCACTAATGATATACATTTGGATATATTTACAATTGCGTTAGTGGATGGACTGCATGGCAAAAGGCAACCTTTAATGATATAATTATTTGATTTGAATATATATATATATATATATATATATATATATATATATATATATATATATATATATATATATATGTATATATATAAAGAAAATTTAAAAAATGAAAGACAACACAACAACGTTTTACTCTGTGTTGTCTTTCATTTTTTAAATTTCCTTATATAATACCAGACACTGCGGTATTTTTTGGATATATATATATATATATATATATATATATATATATATATCTTCAATTCTATATAAACAGTCGTCGAAAACATGAACCATTTTTGTGATTTGTTCTCGACTTATCCTATCTATACTTAAAAATATGCAATTATTATCTTATACTAAATTTTTCGCGAGTAACCGCTATTTTGTGTTATTTTATATCTTAAAAAGTTTGTCTATAATTAGAATATTGGTATAAATGGTTACAGGATAAAATTCACTATTTACATGTACTTTTAAAAATATTTGCTGAATTGATGGGTGTTAATACTAAATTCACAATTGTCATATTGTGTAATTTTGCATTTACACTCCCCCGATAAATTGAAGTGTCATTGTAAAATTTTAATTTTCTTGGTGGGTATAATTAAAGAACAACATATACAATATGACATATTTTACTTACACCAACCCAATAAATTCATGTTGTGACAGTAGTAATGGCAGCGGAAAAAGCAAAAAAAAAAAACAAAAAAAACTTTAACATGATTATCAATAATAATTCAAATTCAACAATCCAAAATAATAATATAAATGACCATAAATGCAAAAATAACAGTTTTTGATCTTTTTTACTACCAAATGTATCAATATACCAATCAAAATTTTGAAAAAAGTAAGTAAAACCAACAGGTACCACCCATATTGCTTCCCAAAACGCCACCTGTTTATGTTTGTGCATCCCTAGTTTTATGATTATTTCTGTTCGGTATGCATTTATGGTTGTTGGTTTTATATGTTTGAAAACCGGTATTTTCAGTAATCTATATATGTTGCTGTGGTAATGTGCTGTTATAAGATAATCCTGAATGTAACTAGATATTTATTATTAAGAAGTTTGAAACAAATCGTTTATTTTTTCTAATAATAAAATATTCAGCATAATTGAATATTTTGCAACTTAATTTTTGAACAGAATGCCGACAGTGTAAATTTGCTTCAATTTAAGTCTAAATGGCTTGTCTCACAAAATCTTCACAACAGAAGTTTATCAACCTACTTGATTTTGTCACTGAAATGGTAAATTACAAATGTTATAGAAAAAGTGCAGTTCACTATGCTTTAAGCAGAAGATCATGCTCATGGGTAAGGGTAGGTAGTGATTTTTTAAATCTCTTAAAGGAAATTGATTACTCAAAAGTAACACAAGCTTTTAAGACTATGCATATGCAGAAAGCTGGCAAATGTGTAATAATACCCCTAAACACACCAATGCAAAAGTTTCTGTTTAGTGTTAGTATCTATATTGAACACATTGTTTTTTCTGTCAAGTCGAGATCATTAGCTAATTATTCATCATTTAATATAGTTTATTTGCCAAATTTACGAAAACATTATTGTTAATTATTTTGTGCTTTCATTGGTTTCAAGCAAGCATTTGACACTATATGAAGAAGTGGTTTATGGTACAAAATGTCAAAAATGGTATCACTGGAAAATGATTTGTTTATATTAAAAATATATATCAGGGTATTAAATCACTTATTAATGTGGATGGTAACACATCTGATTTTATAAACTGCAATGTTGGAGTTCGCCAAGGCGAACATTATCATCGTTCTTGATTTCATTATATGTCAGTGATTTGGAAATTTTCTTATTAGATAAAAACATTGAAGGTCTTAAAAGTATTTCTGATGCTATAGAAAACGAATTATTTCTGTATTTGAAGCTTTTTATCCTTTTTTTTATGCTGATGATACTGTAATTATGGCTGAGACTGCCGAAGATCTCCAAAATGCATTGAATAAATTTTATCTATATTGTAGTCAATGGAAGTTACAAGTCAATACTGACAAAACAAAAATTTTTATTTTTTGTAAAAGGCCCTTTGCCAAAACATGTGTTTTATTACAATAAGGTTGCTATAGAAAATGTCAAAGATTTTAAATATCTGGGTATTATTTTTTCAAGAACAGGATCATTTGCTAAAGCTAAAAAACATTTGTGGGAACAGGCACAGAAAGCAATGTACAGTGTTATTAGAAAAATAAGACAATTCAATTTACCAGTCGTTTGTCAGTTTGACTTTTTTGACAAAATTGTAGTTCCGGTATTATTGCATGGGTGTGAAATTTGGGGTTACGAAAATATAGAAGTTATTGAACGTGTACATTTGAAATTCTTAAAATATGTTTTTAACTTAAAAAGTAGTACACCATCCTGCATGGTTTACGGGGAGACAGGTCGTTTCCCTTTATATATAAATGTATGTATCAGAATGATTTCCTACTGGTCAAAATTATTTACAAACTCTGAAAGCAAAATTGTATCTGTTTTATATACGTTTTTGGTCTTGCTATATCAAAGGGGAAATATGTCAAACTCCTGGATTGCATGTGTTAAAAATATTTTAGATTTGTGTGGTTTTTCAAATATCTGGTCTGAACAAAATGCTGTAAATGTAAAATGGATATCGGCAATTGTAAAACAAATGTTACAAGACCAATAAATCCAAAATGGTCTAGAGAAATTCATAACTCCTCAAAAGGGCAAATATACAAGATTTTTAAGAAAAATTTTAGCTATGAATATTAGATTAATATATTGCCACTTAAGCTCAGAAAGGTTTTTATGAAATTTAGAACAGCGAACCACCATCTCCCAGTGGAGATTGGGAGATGGTCCAATATTCATTAAAATCAAAGAGTATGTAAAACTGTGTAATACTGGTCAAATTCCTGGCGAATTCCATTATATTCTTGAATGTAAAGAGTTTTTGACATTTAGACATATATATCTTGAGGATAAATACTGTTCAGCACCAAATACTCTAACATTCTGCTGGGTGCTAATGTCTTGTAATAATGTAACAAAACTGAAAAAAATATGTTATTTCATTATCAAAATTTACAGTCTGGTATAAAAGTCTGTCCTCCACAATTCTACCTTTCCTATTTGCATTGTATATATTATATATTAATGCTTATTTACTTTTTATTTACTACCTATCTATTGACTTATAAAATGTACCTCTGACTTTTGAACTATATAATTATACCGATTGATGGTTTGAGTGAATAAACTGAATTGAAATTGAATTAAGTTGAATTCATTAAATAATCACTGATCGCGACTTGTCTCAGAAAAGTATGACACCTGTTCATTATTGTGTTGTCAGTTAATTATCATGACTTCTCAAAATAAAGTTGTAGCGATATGCCGGAAATATTACATAAACGGCCGGTATTGGTTTGACCATCTTCGCAAACTACGGCCAATATGCAAGATATAAACTTAACAAGTTTATATCAAGGAAGGTGACAATCATTAAATCTCGAATAAATACCGACCGAGAAAAGGGTGAGATGCGGGATGTAATTTTTTTTAAAAAGGTACATTTGTTTTGTTCTGGTGCATTAATATTATTAATAACAAATAACATGATACTTTCTCTTATCTACCAAAAAGAAATCTGACAGGAAAAGCACCAAATAATTCTGTGAGCTGTGAGTGTCTTTGATCAAATTTAAAGGTTTGACCAAAGGTGTGAAAATAAATATGTCCCAAAAAAAATTTCAGCCCGACCCCCCCCCCCTTCTGCCATTTAGAACCAACTGGTCGTCCTCTTTTGCTACATGTATATCCATGCAGTTTAATAATCGGAAAAATCAAACACCAAAAACATCCTTTCGGCATGAGTATAAGACAATATAAGGAATTAAAATATGGATGTAAAATTCTTAATCAGATACATTTAAATTGCGTAGAGCAAGTTCCATTTCAAAGACAGTTCAAAAATCTTTAGTTGGTCTATTTTCAACATGTTGAGGTCATCAGATTAAAAAAAAAAATTTTGAAGCTGTTGAAAAATGACCCTGGGTATAAATTTCACTACTTTTGGCGGTCTCAGTATTCAACGTTAACCCAACCCCCTGGATCAACAATCGACGTTGAAAAATGAAACCCCAGTGAAATTCTAACGCAGGTCAATGTGCTTTGTTACACCGACAAGATCACTATTGATTAAGTAGTTTTAATTCAACCAACTCTAATTGATATACTTTGTTATTTTAATCTATCAACAAACCCACATGTTCATCTTAACAACAGATAAGTGATTCAATTGTACTACAGACCACAATAGCAAATATTTTTATCAATTGGACCTTTTTATATTATTCAATTATATATATTTATATATATTATATCATATCATATTATATCATTAAAGGTTGCAAATCCATCCACTAATGCAATTGGAAATGTATGCAAATGTATATCATTAGTGGTCAAGGTAGTACTTATTTCACATTTTTTTCCCATATCATTAGAGGTTACAATTTTTGACCGCTAATGATACAAATCTGAAATTATATCATTAGCGGACGGTTAGGTTGTTCGTTAATGATACAATTATATCATTAGTGGTCAGCATCCTGACCACTAATGCGACATTATATCATTAGTGGACAGTGTATCATTAGAGGTTGCTACAAAGCATATTGTTTATGAGACATTATTTAGCGATGTTTCGATTTTGTTGGTCAGCGAAGTCCTGGAGTAATTTGATTTTTTTTATTTGTAGACTCATCATTATAACTCAAATTGCTGTTTAAATAGTACGACTTGGCAAGAAGGTTAGACAATAATTATAAAAACCTAGGTTTGGCTTGAATAAAGTTTGGGAATCCGTTTCATTTCTTCCTGAACAATTGATCTTTTGTTATTATCGTTATCAATTACTTTCACAAAAGGTTTATATTCTGCATTTTTATCTTTTATTACCCGCATGCTTCTGTTTTCCGCATGTTTACGCCTATATCTTTATGCTTCTACTATACATGTTTTGTACTTGCATGCTCTTTTTTATTCACGTATGTTTTTGTCTTTACACGTGGGTTGTAGTCAGTACCCGTGCATCGAGGATTTATGGGCCATGCTCTATGTGCACGAATACTTGTTTAAAAGTCGCAAGTAGACTGCTTGCTTTGTTTAAAAATCATTTTCAACACAAAAAAGGAGAAGAAAGCAATACAAGTATCTAATATATAGTCCACACTTACCAAAAAGCGGACATTGAACATACACAAATAAGATTATAACACAAGATCGACCAAGAAGAATGCTCATATAATATTTATTGGAAAACCCCAACAAGTAACCGAAATTAACAATAACATTGTGTATCCAGTGATCCATTGTCTAATGGGCGCATGTCCGAAATATTCTTTAATAAACCTATATTAAAAGAATGATAAATATAAATATATATTATAGATGTGGATGTTTCCGATCGTTTTCATAAAATTGATTTCATTGTCATTACCTTTGACTTGTGGTGAGAGCTAGTCCCGTACCCAGGGAAAGTGGGGTAACTATGATACGAATGATGTTGACCAGGAAAGTTGTATTGTCCAGGAAAGCCGTATTGTCCGGGGAAGCCATATTGTCCACCGGGAAAGTTGTATTGTCCAGGAAAGTTGTATTGTCCGGGAAAGTTGTATTGTCCGGGAAAGCCGTATTGTCCAGGAAAGTTGTATTGTTGGGGAAAAGAGTAAACCCTTCCTGGGAATGTTGAGCCACCAAAGGATGGCGATGATGCAGCAGCTGAAGCAGCAGCAGCAGATCCATCGGATGAAGCAGCACTTGCCGATGCTGCACTTCCTAACCCAACAGATGAACGTCCACCAACATTGCCGCCAAATCCAAGATTTCCCCCGACCAGACCACCGCCTAGACCACCAAATCCAAGATTTCCCCCGCCCAAACCACCGCCTAGACCACTTAATCCAAGATTTCCACCGCTAAGACCACCGCCTAGACCACCAAATCCAAGATTTCCCCCGACCAGACCACCGCCTAGACCACCAAATCCAAGATTTCCCCCGCCCAAACCACCGCCTAGACCACTTAATCCAAGATTTCCACCGCTAAGACCACCGCCTAGACTATTAAATCCTAGATTTCCTCCACCAAATCCTCCTAAACTGCCAAAGGATCCTCCTGGACGGTAGAAGTTGGTGCCATAATGGTATTTCTTATCATAATCAGATAAGGCAAATGCCAAAATGCAAAGGAAAACAACTGCGCGGATCATGACTGCAATACAAATACTTTAGAAATAATAACTGCTTTGTCATATATCGCCATACTTTTGATAAGAGCAGTCATCAATTAAAATATATAAAGGACGACATGATTACTTGATCAAATACATGTAAGTATAATACCTGAACTGAATCGTGTTATATTTATTCTTAAATATATTTTATTTATTTAAAAATTATACTTTTGCTGGATATTTTTGTTATCAGGTTAGATAATGTTTAATTTAAACTATACAACCCCACCCACCCCCCCATAATAAAAATAACAATGTCCAGTTTTTAGTTAAGTGTACAAATAGAATTATGTAGGAATTGACATAGCTCATCTGTTTCATAAGGAATATTGCATTTCAAGTCGTAAATCCAATGATTGCTTATAGCTTACCTGTATCTTGAATCCCTGAGGTCCTGAATGATGTCCTGACTCGTGGACTGGAGGTTCCTCCTTTTATATACTTCTGTGACGTAACCCTGCACCAAAATCCTGTAAGAATGAAACGTGTTTTTAATTATTCATCAAAAATACAAAATTTTAATGCGCATTATATTTGTGTATATTTTTTTCTGGAACGTCGTTAGCTGTTTAGTAATTATTTAAATTTCTGTTCTTCGACATGTTATGAAGAAACATTATGATCTTTTCCAAATACTTTTACAGTAAAACGGATTGAATGTGTTCTTCTTTAGAGCTGTACGTTATTAAGAAATATTATAGTTTTATTTCTAATATTTATTGTTTCTTTCTTTAGATAAATTATAAATTTTGCAATGTATGCGATATATAAAGTTATCTGGTTTGTATAGCTATAATTTTTATAATGTGCAATATCGTTTAAAATAGTTGTTCAATCTCACATTCTGTAATTTTTTAAAGCATAGGCTTGCTAAATGAAAATATCAATTATCAGTCTGTCAAATGTGACATTTTTATTTTACGTCAATTTTATCTTATGCCAGTAAGATGCATTTTAACAGTTCATATAATTTCCTCGAATTTGCGAACTATACATTTTGTTTCATAATATGTGCTAAATCCATTTGTGTCAAAAACACCAAAATCACCAAATCATTAAGTTTGTAAAACGAATTGTGTTATGTGCCTTTATCCAAACTGATCATCACTTTCATTATCATGTATTATTTGTTATTAAGGGATACATATGCAAAGAATAATTCAAAATCAGACCTTTTCTAGAATTCACGTTATACATCAATTTCAATTAAATCAACGTCAGATTATGCAACGCAATGTACATGTACTTTTTAAAGCTAACACCAAATCATAGGCTAGATGATCAGTTAACAAACTAGTATCTGATGATAAAGGTTTGAAAACTGAAAATTTAATATATGTTAAATAAATGATATCGTATTTCAAGAGAGACAGGAGAGACGACCAAAACTAGATACATCTACTTGGTCTGTCAAGTAAAAAATCATCAAGGCACACATATTATTTTATTGGCGCTTTGCCACTGGCTACTTTGCTTACTTTGCTAGTCTTCCTACAGCGAGAAGAATGTACTCGAATATTTGGAAGACAGAAACTTTTGCAGACTTTAAGTTATAATTTCAATTGACATTTCAAAGATCAAGAGATAAACCAAAGAGGTCATGTGATCTCCAGTCAACGAAATCAAGTAGAGGAGAGTACATTTGCTCAAAGAGATAGCAAGACGGCATATTGACCTTTATAAACTTAACGAGTTGCTATACTTTTTAAACTGTTACATCTACGTTTACGTTAATGATCTAGATATATAAGAACATGGTAATTATCTGAGCTTTTAATTTTTTTTTTAATTGCATGTTCACTCAATACTGTACTTCACTAAAATTTTCTAATTGCCAGCCATTATCTTAATGTCAGTTGTCGACTTATAAGCAAGGTAAAAAGCTCTGAATGATTTGTTAGAAAGACATCGATCATGTCATTTTTTTTTACACATCGGTTTAATTAATATACCGGTAAAAAGTCTGTTTCAATGTTGTTGTTTTTTGTTTAATAGTTTATTACTAACACAAACAGTTACCATTGTTTTTACATTCAAATTTGTTTGAAATCTTTTGGTTTTTTCTATTCAGTACGTAATTTGCAAATAAAAAAACATGACCTGAGCTCTTTTTCTTTGCGAATGAATTGTGAGATCCTTTTCTCACTTATAAATCGATGATGAACGCCTAAAATCTAACTATATTTTATATAGGCCTAAAATGGAACCCTAATATAGAACATCATATTATTAGACGGGGTCTTGTAACTGTACTAATAGTCGTAGGCTATATCAAATAACATTAGAATAAAAAAGTAAATGAATTAAATTAAATTTTATTTTAATCGGGCACTATTTCTAAATAAAAAGTAAGCGATAAACTATAAAAATATTTAAAGAATTTTTACACCTTATTATATTCATCCGCCATTTCTTGATTAAGCAAATTCATACTTATGCAAAGAGTTGTCATCAACCAGGGAGTCAAAGTTGTGTTTTTTGTACACAATTTAGTTGAATAAATGGAACAAAAAATCTTGTGATACTCTAAATACTTTAAAGAACTCTCTTTTCTTATGCGCATTTAGAAAGCGATGCAGAAGAAAATTCTGTACGATTGCCAATCCAGACGATCACTAGAAGACGGCCGAGCATTTAGCTCGACACCTTAAAAGCGGTGAATTCTCAAAATCTCGAGAGAAAACCCTATTTGTAATTTCAATTAAAATTCCTTATTTTCAGCTTCATTACCTACATGCTGCGACAAAAGTGAAGGGGGGAGGATCGATGATATTTCCATTTGTTACAATATGTAAATATCAAGTTAGGAAAAGTGCCTGCTACAAAAGGGGGACAGCTCCCCCCTCCCCCCTCCCCCGATGTTACGTGCCAGTGATGTGCTCTGGAGTATTCTCATTACCCTAATTTGGAGTCGTCCACTAATCGGCGCGCAAAATTTATGAATGAGACATTATGGCGCGTCCTGCTTTACCACTCACGAAACGGCGGAGATCTCGACCCGATGGTTTGAATGAACTCATCCATTAGCATTGATCCATGGGGAGGGGGTCAAATAAATTATTTGATTTTTGTTTTGTATCAACTACATATATTATACTTTGGCTCGAATGTTTTGGAAGAAATTTATTGAATTAACACACACTTGTCTATAGTAATTCTTTAATGTACATTTAGTAAGACAGGCGAATTATGTACCCTTTTAAAGATGAATGAAATCGCCCAATTGATCGAAAATCGGGTCACAACCCGCTTCGGCGATACAGTTTCTTCATTAAACATTCCAGCTATGTGAAAATACATTTGTTTCAATCAAAACTGATGATTCTTTGGTAATGATGATAATCCAAAACTAATTATTACTTACATTGTACCGTAATAGACAAAATGTAACAACTTGTTGCGAAGACCCCCTACCCCTCCTTTCCACCGTTCAAATATGGCTAATCTATTTTTAGATCAGGATAACACACGTGCATGGTGAATAACCCTTTTCTTTATTTTACATAAAGTACTGTTGTGTCAATCTTTAAAATTATGAAGGACAGTCCCAGCCAGGATTTAGTTAAGATTTTATACAAATTATCAAGCAAAAAGCTGAAAACAGATTGAAACCCCTGATTCAATCTCGAATTTTTTAAAGCATATTCGAGGAAAACATGGACGCTTTCAAGGCCCTGTCTTTCAGTACTCTCAGTACTTTGATTACTGTACCAATGTGTTTTCTTTGCACATGATTGTTTTCAATGAACATTTGAAGTTTTTCATAATTTTACATTTTACTGTATTTTCCATCAAATTCTGTTATTGTTAATTGCCTCTAAATGCAACAACAAAATCACTGCATATGAAATTACATCTAATTTACATCAGTAGTTACCAACCATTGATTTCTATGTTATTGGTGTTAAATATTGTTCATTCATATAGTTAAAACACCATGTTTGACAACTATTCAACAAACCGTTATAAAAAAAACAGTTGTTATTGTTGTAACTAGTTTACTCCCTCCGTGATCAGCAATTTTTACCGATTTATTTGATAAAATAATTGATTTTGTCGATAACGGAATTTAAATGATTTTTTGACGTCGTCGCGTCAATAACTTTCGTCAGTTGAGCAAACAATCATAACGCGCGTTTTTTAAGTCTCCTCACTTTATGGCAGTAATTTACACGACGACGTCTAAAATAAATCAATCAATGTTATATTATTGCGATTTAAACAAAATATTAATTTATACATGCTTTTAATAGTACATACCGTTATGTTTTTATATTTTACAAAAACCTATGCTCAAACGAGTGAACATTTTACAAAAAATCATTATTGAACATGCAAAGTTTCAATTTTATAACATTATTCATTAAATGAAAAATAAAGGCGTTCAATACCAAATCAGTTTATAATTATATAAAATGTATTAATTAATACCAGGTTAACTGTTCTCATGTCGTCATAAAAAGACTTTATATTACTGGCTGTCGGAAACGATCTAGCAAAGCATGTGGCGAAAAAAAAATTAAGCTAAGTAATTAAAGTATGATCAATAAATCATGTAAAATGTTGAATGTATGTCGTCTTTCTTGGCTGGCTATATTTATTTCAATCACAGAATCACCAATTTTCACGAACTAAAATTTCTAGATTACTTCTCACTTTCAATAGATTAAATTAATATTCATCTCTTTTGTTTGGTCTTTTCAATTACGTTCATCCTACTCTGATCGCCACGCCTTGTGTAAGCATTGGTACATGTGTTGCATAATGCAGTTGGTATTTTTTGGTCTGTTTCCGCATAAGGAAACCACAGAACAACCTAAGTTGCATATGATTGGTTAACAGAAACGAGGGAACATTATAAACATTTGAACAGAGTTTTCAGCGATCGTCTTTTTTTTTATTAAAATGTTTAGAAGAAATACTATCTGAATTAATATTAGCTTAAGAAATTACCATTAAAAAAAATTAGAAATACAAATGTAGTTTTTTGTTATCTGTTTTAGAACTAACTTGATTCAAAAACATTTTTATGCAGTGATCTAGATCTTTTATATAAATATTTCTTTTTCAATATTTTGAGATAAAAAAAATTACAAAGTTAAACTTCATTTTGGATTTTTGACAGATAAATACTCTCATCAGAAAGATTGCAAATATTACACATATGAGACATATTAACTAGTATTCAAAATGTATACTAGTATGAAATGCTGCACTTAAAGAAGGGGGAACTATATTCAGAAATTATTTTCTTCCAGTTAAATTTAATATGGTTTAATTCTTTCATTGAGCAGTATTATTTTTTTTTATTCTATGGTGCTCTAATGATTGAATAATTTTTGAAAGTCATTTGTCATGTTACAAAGTACCTCATTTTTAAGACACTACATCACAAGATGGCGATTTTAAGGTTAAACTGTTTGCATAATAACTAATTGGTTAAAGTATACCACTTGTGAACCGCAGATCATAATCCGCCTGGAGATTTTGTTCTTGTTTCGTTTAATTGCATATTCATTTCATAATTTATTTTTATTTTTTCTCCTCACATATTTGATATATCTGTACATGTACTTCCTATCCATCATGCTACTTATCATAATCAAATATATATATATATATATATATATATATATATATATATATATATATATATATATATATATATATATATATATATATATATATATATATATCTTTTGTTATAAACAATTTTCAGTATAGGAACATTTTCCATTTCTTTCAGTGAGTCCTCGGGTGGGGTCCCTCAAGACCAAGGTTTTTCGGTTGTGGCGGTTTAATTTTTAACCCCACCTTTGCAAATTAATTTGTCATTTATTCAATGATTTTTTCTTGTTTAATTTATTGTTTTCAATTTAAACAATACAAAATTGGTTCATATCTTCTGTTCTATTTCATTGCAAATGAACTTGGACTCATATGAATATTTTTTATTCAGGTACTTGTTTTGGAAAAATTTCTTGTAGCAACAAAGCTCAAAGTTGGGCAAATACTTAAGGTGTTTCTCTTGGAAATACTTATATATTATATATATGGAAAAATTTGGTTAACAAAAATAGAATTACTGCAACAGCTAATAATCATTAGACAGTAAAACAATATTTATGAGTAATTAACCTGTATTGCAGGGCAAACTATTTTGAGCATGGATTCTTGCCACAAAATATACCATTGAGATTAGTTATATTAATTTAAACTGACAAGTTTTAAATGTGTTTATTGATGTACTGCAAGCTAATTCTATTTCCTCGACATCCAATGTACATGCATAAATTCCAATCTTAAAGTTCTTGTATAACATTTTTCCTTTCATTTTATAGTAGCTTTTTCCCCTTTCTTCCATTTGGGTTATGCTTACGATGGGCCATTCATTATTTGCAATATCTGATATCTAAACTATGATTACTCATAATGAATGGTAATAAATATTTAGCTACTTTCAAAACTGTTTTGGCAATTAATGACTCTACATATATCTGGTGTGTATCATTTGAAAGAAAATTCAGAAAGTCAAAGACTGCGAAATTTAATACTCTCTTAAGTTCTCAACATCTATACATTTGATGTATAATCTGTAAAAATTAAATAACGCTTTTCAAAAGTGTTCTCTCTACTATTGGATAACCGGCGATTAGTGCAACGATAGGATGAGAAATTGTAGAAGTTTTGGTTTCGATAGCTGGAGTTTCTAAGGGAAGGTAATGGGTACAATTGTTTATGAAATAAAATAAGTTTAAAATAAGTTATCAAATATTAACATATTTATCAATAATATCAACCAGATTAATATATTTGTTTT
Organism: Magallana ariakensis; assembly: GCA_020458035.1. NCBI lineage: Eukaryota > Metazoa > Mollusca > Bivalvia > Ostreida > Ostreidae > Magallana > Magallana ariakensis. The sequence continues at coordinate 16,755,255 of CM035816.1, read as the reverse complement.
CAGACATATCTTACAAGAAGCACTTTATATAAACAATTTACAACAATAATTTTTTACTGAAAACTGGTTAGTCATAGTCATTAGTAAAATCTCTTTGAAACGTGAAATGAGACCTTATCTAAACTTATGGTTGTCATCCTTCATTGTAATATACATGTAGTTTGATTTATTATGCTTTTCGATCAGCAATGTGATTTGAATTTTCCATTTTAAAAACATTGCCTCAGCAAACAGAAATCAATTCGCATTGTGTAAAAATTCTCAGCATTTAAGAACATTCTTTGTTTAAGATTATAAGATTATACAGTTCATATACTTTTGATTTCATACTTTAGCAATGCATAGTAATAATGCCGTATGTCTTTGAAAACAGTGAAAAACTAACAGAATTTAAAACATCAACCCTAATACTTAAAACAATTTTCTGTGTTTACTTAAATCCAATTACCTGCTTTAACTTTGCATACCAATTTTGGCAGTTTGTACATCAAGTTTACTTTTAGTAAACAGACGTTCGCTTCCAGTGCTTTTCCAGAGCAGTGGTATGTCGCAAGCACGGACGGAAAAACGGACTACGTGATAATCAATTTTAAAGAAAATTATTAAAAATTCTTTAGACATTTTTTATTTATAAATTCCGAACACATTTTTGCATGTCACTGTATAACATGTGTGGCGCCGTCGAGCGGTAAATCGCCGCTAGAACTATTTAACTTGCAATAATTATCCTCTGTTACAACCGTTAATTATACAACACCACTTAATGATGTAAATATCATTACGCGTTGCAATTGCAACCACTAATGCTATAAATTATTGCATTAACAGTTAACATCGTCAACGGCTTCTGATATATCGCTTAGTGATAAAATTTAATCATAAAACTTCAAAAATGCACAGCAGTCCCAACGCTAAATAAAACAAGCGAATATCTACATCTTCAACCGCTAATGTAAAGAACATTTTACCATTAAGAGTTTCACTCGCACCCTTTAATGATACAAAATTGTAAAATTGAAAGCAGTCTTTGGTGATATAAAACCATTTATTTCCCTATTCTCACCATTTCTGTAACTGAAAAGTTAATTATAAACTGAGATGAGATTGAAGAGAGATTATTTCTGTTTGTTTGTTGTGTTGTCTTTTTTTTTTTTTTTTTTTTTTTTTTGTTGGTTTTTTTTATTTTTTTTTAATTTTTTTTTTTGTATTTTGTTTTGTTTATTTCTTTTGTTAAATTTATAATATATGTATTTAACAATTTTTTTTGTTGGAAAATGCTTTTCTATATAAATGCTATGTACCAATATTCTTTAGATACTAGTACAGTATAAATGTTGATAATCTTAAAACTAAAAGCAGTACACAAGATCTTTATTTTTATTTTTCTTTCATTTATTCAACATATTCAAAATTAAAACAAACTGTGCTTCGGACAATCCAAGGGTCAGGCGATGTCAAGTAAACCGTCTCTAATAAACCTGTAAAAGTAAAGCTAATTAAATATCTAGATTAACTTTCTTAAAAGAATTATTTATCTTAGTTTTACTTAATTTGTCTTACCTTTGACTTTCGGGCAGGACGACCGAAGTGCCCAGTGTAATCGACATTAGGGTAGGAGAACACACTACCAGGAAAGGTGTTAAAACTTCCTGGATAATAGTATTGATTGGGATTTGAGTAGAAACTTCCGGGATATGAGTAAAACCTTCTGGGATAGGAATAGAAACTTCCGGGATATGAGTATACGCTTCCGGGATAGGAGTAGACACTTCCGGGATAAGAATAGAAACTTCCGGGATATGAAGAGATACTTCCGGGATAAGAGTAGAAACTGCCAGGAAATCCAAATGACGGAGATGGTGAATCTGCTGAGGCCGCGGCAGCTCCATTACCCACCGCAGCAGACGAAGCAGCAGCCGATCCATCGTCACTGGCGGCAGCACTACCAGTAGCTACGCTACCTCCGGGACCAAAGAACCTAAAGCCTTGAAATCCAATATTGCCAAAATTACCACCAAAGAATTGGGGACATTCTAATCCACCAGATGCTGCGTATGAACATGCTGCAGATCCACCAAACGGGCCACCTGGAGCAGCAGCACTTGATGCAGCAGCACTTCCGGGACTAGAGAAGAAGGATCTAAAACTTCGACCTCAAAATCCACCAAAGTCAACTCCCCAAAAAGAAGGTACTCCTGTTCTGAGTCCACCAACATTGCCAAATCCGAGATTACCTCCCCTTAAATTGCCTATGTTTCCTCCAACAATCTTTCCCATAGAGAAAGGACTCCCTGGACCGTAATAGTTTACGCTGTAGAAGAGTTTTTTGTCGTAGTCACATAAGGCATAGGCCAGAATGCAGAGGAAAACAGTTGCGCGAAACATTGCTGAAAAAACAGATACCCAATTGTAATAAGCACATGCAATGTCATAACGAAGATTAAAGTTAATTAGAAATAAAAGTACAGGGGATTTTTTCATAAACCTTTGAATTAAACGTTAATGTTGATTTTAATAATATGTTAAGAAAATTATTCGACAAATTCTAAAATAAATTTCACCATGTTTACCTTTTTATAAGATGGCAAAGGATACTGTTAACGTACTACATTTGGCTGTGTATTCTTATTAACGTTTTTAGCGGAATGCAGATTTCGCTAAATCAAGTACATCGCTAAATGCCATGCAAACATGAAAATGAATGGGAACATTCAGGAATGCGCTAAATCAAATCCACGCCAACTTGTTCAAAAACCACTTTCCGCAAAATATCGTACACGCCAAATATAATACGTTTACAGTAAATCGTGATGGAGTTTATTATATTAAGCTAATAACGAGCATTCTATGATAGCTGAAGCTTGTTCTGTATCATTATTCTGATATGATATTTGGAATATTTACTCTGCAGAACAAAACAATCTAACATTTGAAAAAACATCTATATTAAAACATTTTATTAAGATTTAAGAAATTATTAAAATTCGAGAATTTGGGATTACAAAAATAGACTTTTTCAAGAAATAATATCTGGTAATGGTCTCTTTTAAATTCAATTTTTTTTACATTTACAATTAATAGAATTTTCCGTATGAAAAGATAATATTTTTTCTTTTTTTAGGAAAATCACTAAATCACTGACTTAATAATAAATGCATATCTTGCAATTTTCTAAAATTATCATTCTTGAATCCAACAATTTCGAAAATAACTCATTTTAATTATTTTCCTATTAAACATATTCTATATTCTCTCTATTGCAATAGAAACCTTATATATAAGAATCACAATTACATTTACATGTAAGGCGCAGATATAATAAGATCTCTTACCTGTATCTTGGATCTCTGAGGCTCTGTTAGGTGTCCTGGTTTGAAAGCGGCAGATTTTTACTTTTATAATCTTAAGTAACGTAATTAACGTGTACATATTGCCCAACATATCATTTAATGAACATGTTTTCAATATTAAATATATAGTCATTCATTATACTTGTGCAAATGGTCAACGAAAACCTCATCTAATTACCCTGTGCACTTTAAATAAGGGAAAGTGGCAATACATGTATCACATAATTGTTTTTAAAAATAAATTTCACTACCACCTCTCATTTGACAACATCTTTAACAATACCGCTCTCCGAGATATATAAATATATGTATAAATGAACATTTTTCCTTACATACCGATAATAAATTTTATAATTTCATAAAGCTTACTTAGAAACGCATGATTGAAGAAAAATTCAACCCATATAAATAGTACATGTAGTTATATATGTTTTAAGGACTTTGCAAGGATAATAATTGATGCATGCTAGGGATGCATTCATGTATGTTACATGGATTAGTTACAAGTTACATTTCGATGCACACGTTCTGTGCCTTTATTCAATGAACTTATTGATTTGACTATAAAACATTTTTTGTAAAAGTGTAATTTCATTAATACAACCATTTTAGGGGTACATTTTACACGATACAATATGCAGACTATGTTACAACGTCTGCCATCATTCAAATTGTTTTGTGTGAAAATGGGGATTCAATTTAATTTCACCTACCTACCCATTTAAAAGAAGTCTTGAAACAAAAAACTTTTAAAAGATATGGCCCTGCTTAATGATTAATTTAACTCAGAGTTTAAAATTTCAAAAACTAATTTTACAAAGTTCAAAATCTGAAGTCAGAATTGTTTTGAATATTTAAGTTTTGTTTATTTGAGGATGATATACTATGACAAAGGTAGATGAAAAAATGACAATAACAAACCGTCAACCATCCCAAAAATCCAGAAAACGAAATACAAATTCAAAGCAGAGCAACACGGACCTCCAAAAAGATAGAGGTAGGATCAGGTGCCATGGAGGAGTGAGCATCCTCTGCTGACCGGTCACACCTGCCGTGTGCTCTTTGTCGTAATCGGGAAAAAACGGAAAAGTCCGTAGACAATTAGGTGATTAATTATGGTCTAACAATTAGTATGAAAAACGTCAGTCAGCATGCGACCCAGTGGAAGATTGTATTTGCTGACAAGGTCGTTGTATCGACCATAGAACTTACGAAAAGATGACTTCAAACGAGACTGTTGATAGTCCTGTTTTATCAACTTTTTTGTAAGTAGCTTGCCTCGCCTTAGAAACTGTTCATACGAAGAGCATGCCCTTGCGTATCGAATTAACTGAGAGACAGAAACACCATAAGCAGGTGATGAAGGTATATTGCTACATAAGTAAGAAAAGTTGACTATAGAAAAATTGAAGTCATCGCGTTTATCATAAAGTTTTGTTGTTAGGTTACCATCAATATCCATTTCCACCAAAATATCCAAATATGAAACAGATGACGTAGAATCTGTGGTATCTTTTATTTCAAGTTCACTCAAATATATCGATTCGACGTAAGTATGGAAATAACAATTGTTAATTGATAATACGTCGTCGATATAGCTGAATGTTGAGTTGAAAGCCTCAGCGATTGATTTATTTTTTTCACGTACAAGTTTTTGAATAAATTCTGCTTCATAAGAATACAAAAATAGGTCTGCTAACAATGGGGCACAATTAGTACCCATGGGAATTCCAACAGATTGTTGGAAGACTTGATTGCCAAAAACTACATAGATGTTGTCTATCAGAAACTCAAGCATCTTTTTAATGTCAACTTCAGAGTACTTGTGTGTGCAATCAGAATGGTTTTTAACAAAATAATGTTTTACATTTCCAATGACAAGGTAAGCATTTTTACGACTTCCATTTGTATTGAAGAAACAACTGTCGATGATATCAAAAAGCCTAGATTTTAAATTGTCGTGGGGAATGGTTGTATAAAGCGTTGAAAAATCGTACGTTTTGATGCTATAGATTTTGGTAAGATTTTGTGACCTCAAAGTTTCTAATAATTCTTTAGAGTTTTTTAGTATCCACATCTGATTCACACCACTTCTGGAGTATATTGTTGTACAGTACTCTTGAAGTTTCTCCTTCACTACTGTAAGAATTTTAGTAAGGAGTAGAGAGAGGTTTGGTAGAACATTTACTGGAACCTGCTATATATCTCTGTTTGTAAGCACTTTTGTGAAGCTTTGGAATCAAGTACAAATAAGGTAAATCAAATTCATTTTTGTTTATTGGGGATATTAAAGATATCCATAACCGATTTATGATTTTGAAGTATTTCCTGCTTGGAAAGGCTGCTATGGGTGTAAGTAGGATTACCATGTGTAGAATCGAAACCTAGTTCTTTCAAAATGCAATTAATATAATGAGCCTTACAAACAAAGACAATGTTGTGACTTGCCTTATCAGCAGGGACCAGTACATACTGATCATGCAATCTATCTAGTTCTTTTCTCACTTCGGCTTTATTGAATACAGAAGGATAGATGGTTTTCATTTGACCTCTCGTTCGGTTAATACGAGATTTCAATATACATCTGATGCTTTTAACCCACTCTGATAAGGTATAAAGGTCTTCTTTTTCAGATTTTGCCCATCGCTTGGCGTAATCTTCAACAGAATTCATGATATGTATAAAATTACGAAGGATCTAGGCTCCCTGAATTTTGGTCCTTTCATAATAAATCTATATTGAATCAGAGGAAATTCGGACTAATGTTCAATTCCCTTTTTTTTGTTTAAATTTTTTTTCGTATCAAAATTTAAGTTTCTTTGTGTTATGTCGTGTCATTTTTCATATTTTATCGTTGTATTATCTCATGTTTAACATCACATCACTTCCTGACACGCAATAGGAAAATCTAATAGAAAATACACAAAATCAATATGAGATATAATATAACAGAGATATAATCATTTACATTGTACAATTTAACAAAATATATACAACATAACTATTTCAAGGCAACAAAGGATTTTGAATTTTTGAACTCCTATTAGTCAGTTTTCTATAATACTTGCGAAAAATTTGGTAGTATTTGGAACATTGAAAAGGAAAGTTCAGACTAAATTAAATTCAAACTTTGATGTTTAAAAAATTTGTATAATTATTTAATCAGTAAAGCTACCCGTTTCCACTGTTTTCAGACCTCCAAATTGTTTTATTATTTGTAATAGCTTCACAATAAAGAAAAACTTGGTAGGGTGGACAATTTTGACGAATTTTTCGATAAACATTAAAGGTCACAAGCATACAATGTTGGTCATTGACTTACATATTTGAAAATAAAAAATAGCATTACAAAAAGTAGGGCTACAATGAACAATAAGTAGTTTTTCGTTCCTAACAGTGGATTTGATTTTTTTTATATCCCTCTATCCCCGTTATTCTTAAGAGAAACATAATTTAAGATTTAGAGAACAAGGAACTATATATTTTATGACTAATCTTACTATAATAAAGTTTGCAAAAAGCAAACAAATCTGGAGCATGGCAAAGACATCAGACTATATGTAGCTATAGTATTAAGTCTGTGTGACAGTAACGCTGAACGTTTGCCAATCGAACTATTGGATTGTGTTTATTTGGGGTTTTTTTTTGGGGGGGGGGGTTATAACAATATACGCACATTTGTTTTTGAATGTGTACATTACGACAATATTGTCTGTAATTTTAAACAGAAATGTTTTGTTTTTCACAAAATCGTGACCATACCTCTTTAAAATAGGTGTTCCGGTATTGTATAGTGCCTTTTCTCATTAGCCATCTTTCTCCCGGAAAAGGACCCCCCCCCCCCCCACCCGCTCTCCGGAAAGACGACTATATAGTAGATTTTCCTTCACGGAAAACTTACTATATAGTAGCATTTCATCCTTTTTATAGCCAGGTTACCCCCACGGACAACCTACATTATAGTAGCTTTTCCCCCTTTCTTCCATTTCGGCTATGCCTACGACACCCCTGCGAATGTGTTAGGAATGTTTTCTTTATCGTTGCTAAGTATGTAATAAATCCAGAGGTGCTCGAATGAAAGTTCACGAGACTTCGCCGAGATTTGTTCAGTTCCTGTGAAAATTCAAGCGGAAGTATAAGTGTTCGGATAATATTCTCAAAATACGTAAGTACAGGCCGTTCTTCATATCATACCATACTTAGATTGATGTTAAAGCATGAAAATCTATTAAGATATATGTTTTATTCATCATCTAGTGGTTATTTAAACTAAACGATGATATTCAGAAAAGAGTTATCGTTCGTGTTCAACCACTCTACACGTGGTTGAAAATGTAAACATTGGGTTGCTTGATAAAATCATAGCAACGTTTTATGCTTTTGGTGTTTAATACCATGCTTTTAAAAAAAAGAATTGATGTCTGTTTTGAAAAAAAACTTAGTATATCGAGCCATTTTGAAGTAACATTCTGCATAAAATAGTATAGTCTGTTTCACTATTGATGCTATTACTAGGTTAGGCGCGGATCGAAAATTATTCCCTAGGGTGGATCGCTACTAAGCATGTTAATTGTTGCAACAGCAGAAAAAATCTAAATTTTCTATTGTCACATTTATTTCTAGAACTCATTTTATCCACCAATTAATGGAGGTAAAGTCTAAAATCAATAAACGTCTAGATTTTATATTTGATTACAAGTACATAGATTCTAGGAAATAGACTATAAACACGAGGCACGGATTTTACTGCGAAACTGAAAGGGTAAAATAAAACCACGTGGTCTAAATTTAAATGACAATAACATTCGCAGGGGTGTACGATGGGCCATTCATTATTCGCAATATCTGGGATAACAATGATTACTCATAATAAATGGTAATAAATATTTAGCTACTTTCAAAACGTTTTTGGGTATTATTGACTATACATATATCTGGTGTGTATCATTTGAAAGAAAGAAGAGAAAGTCAAAGACTGCGAAATTTAATACTCCCTTAAGCTCTTAACATCTATACATTTGATGCAAAAATCTGTAAAAATTAAATGAAATGACGCTTTTCAACAGTTTTCTCTCTACTTTTAGATAAGCGGCGATTAGTACAACGATAGGATGAGAAATTCTAGAAGTTTTGGTTTCGATAGGTGGGGTTTCTATGCGAAGGTAATGGGTACAATTGATAATGAAATAAAATAGGTTTAAAATAAGTTTACTTATTTATCAATAATATCAAGCGGATTAATATTTTTTTTCAAACAAATCTTACAAGAAACACTCTGTATAAACAATATACAACATTTTTTTTTAAAAAGGTCAGTCATAGTCATTAGTAAAAATCTCTTTAAAACGTGAAATGAGATCTTGTCCAAACTTATGATTGTCATCCTTCATTGTATGCTAGTTTAAGATTGATTATGCTTTCCGATCTGCAATGTGATTTTTGAATTTACTATTTGAAAACGTTGCCTCAGCAAACAGAAATCAATTCGCGTTGTGTAAAAAATCTCAGCATTAAAGAACATTCCTTGTTTAAGATTATACAGTTCATATACTTTTGATTTCATATTCTTGCAATGCATAGTAATTATGCCGTATGTCTTTGAAAACAGTGAAAGATCAATAGAATTTGAAACATCAACCGTAATACACAAAACAATTTCCTTTGTTTACTTAAATACAATTACCTGCTTTAACTTGGGATGCAAATTTTGGCAATTTGTACATAAAGTTTACTTCCAGTAGACAGAAATTTGCTTCCAGTGCTTCTCCAGAGCAGTGATATGTCGCGGATAAGCACGGACGGAAAAACGGACTACGTGATAATCAATTTTTAAAGAAAATTATTAAAAATTCTTTAGACATTTTTTATCTATGAATTCCGAACATATTTTTGCATGTGACTGTATAACATGTGTGGCGCCGTCGAGCGGTAAATCGCAGCTAGAACTATTTAATTTGCAATAATTATCCTCTGTTACAACCGTTAATTATACAACACTGCTTAATGATGTAAATATCATTACGCGTTGCAATTGCAACCACTAATGCTATAAATTATTACATTAACAGTTACATGTAACATCGTCAACGGCTTCTGATATACATGTATCGCTTAGTGATATAATTTAATCATAAAACTTCAAAAATGCACAGCAGCCCCAACGCTAAATGAAACAAGCGAATATCTACATCTTCAACCGCTAATGTTAAGATAATTTTACCATTAAGAGTTTCACTTGGACCCTTTAATGATACAAAATTTTAAAATTGAAAGCAGTCTTTGGTGATATAGCACCATTTCATTTCCCTGTTCTCAGCATTTCTGTAACTGAAAAGTTTATTATAAACTGAGATGAGATTTAAGAGAGATAATTTTTTTTGTTCTTTGTTTGTTGTGTTGTCTTTTTTTTTTTTTATTTCTTTTCTTAAAATTATAATGTATGTATTTAACAATTTTTTTGTTGGAAAATGCTTTTCTATATAAATGCTATGTACCAATATTCTTTAGATACTATATATACAGTATATATGTTGATAATCTAAAAACTAAAAGCAGTACACAAGATTTTTATTTTTCTTTCAAGCATTGTCATTTTATTAAGGGCTTCTATTGGTTTAGTATTGCATTACCATGTACATATTGTTTATACAAAATTTAAAATGAACTGATTTTATGATTAAAAAAAAATCGGAACAGAAATGAGAATTGTTTTTAAAAAATGATCAACGATGGGACTTTTTGGATGCTATGAAAACATTTATTCAACATATTCAAAATTAAAACAAACTGTGCTTCGGACAATCCAAGGGTCAGGCGATGTCAAGTAAACCGTCTCTAATAAACCTGTAAAAATAAGGCTAGTTAAATATCTAGATTAACTTTCTTGAAAGAATTATTTATCTTAGTTTTACTTAATTTGTCTTACCTTTGACTTTCGGGCAGGACGACCGAAGTACCCAGTGTAATCAACATTAGGGTAGGAGAACACACTACCAGGAAAGGTGTTAAAACTTCCTGGATAATAGTATTGACTGGGATTTGAGTAGAAACTTCCGGGATATGAGTAAAAACTTCTGGGATAGGAATAGAAACTTCCGGGATATGAGTATACGCTTCCGGGATAGGAGTAGACACTTCCGGGATAGGAGTAGACACTTCCGGGATAGGAATAGAAACCTCCGGGATATGAAGAGAAACTTCCAGGATAAGAGTAGAAACTGCCTGGGAATGACGCTAGGCCAGGAAATCCAAATGACGGAGATGCTGTAGCTGCTGACGCCGCGGCAGCTCCATTACCCGCCGCAGCAGACGAAGCAGCAGCCGATCCATCGTCACTGGCGGCAGCACTACCAGTAGCTACGCTACCACCGGGACCAAAGAACCTGAAGCTTTGAAATCCAGTATTGCCAAAATTACCAACATAGAATTGGGGACCTCCTAATCCACCAGATGCTGCGGATGACGATGCTGCAGAACCACCAAACGGGCCACCTGAAGCAGCAGCACTTGCTGAAGCAGCACCACCGGGACTAGAGAAGAAGGATCTGAAACTTCGACCTCCAAATCCACCAAAGTCGACTCCACCAAAAGAGGGTGCTCCTATTTGGAGTCCACCAACATTGCCAAATCCGAGATTACCTCCACTTAAACCGCTGAATCCAAGATTTCCTCCACCAAAGCCAAAATCTCCGAATCCAAGATTTCCTCCGCCAAACCCTCCACTTGAAAATGGTCCAAAGCCGTAAGAGAGTTTTTTGTCGTAGTCACATAAGGCATATGCCAAAATGCAAAGGATAACTGCTGCGCGGAACATGACTAAAGAAATAATTATAAATTTTATTTATTATCAAAAAGATTTTAAAAGATAAATTGTTTATGCGATTATTTTTTCTACAGTGTATAGTGATAAAACGTAAAATAATTCAAAGTACTATACATTCAAAACAGGATAGATATATGATAATCATACATTATCAAATACTGATGGACATTGGAGAAAAGAAATACTAGTATAATCATTGTATCATCGTTACTTTTAAAAGATAAGATAATATATTCAAATACAATGTACATGTACTAACAAACGTTTCATAAGAAATGAAATTTGGCAAGTATATTTTCGCTTTATGATGAATTTGGGTGTGTTCTCTTTACTGTAGAAATTAAACCAAGTAGGTAAAAAAGAAAATAAGCAACGACTTCGGATGATAGAAATTACATATCTATTAATACCTCTTTTATAATTAAATTTCAGCATATCTTGCAAGGAATAATTTCTTTGAGTTATTACTCTTTAATCCGACATTTAGAAAATAAAAATCATTATATTTATTTTCCTTTCAAACAGATTCCATATTCTCTCTATTACTATAGAAATATTCTACATTAGAATCATAAATGCATATTTTAATGTAAGACTCAGATATAATAAGATATCTTACCTGTATCTCGGATCTCTGAGGCTCTGTTAGGTGTCCTGGATTGCAAGCTGCAATTTCCAGCTTTTATAATTTGAGGTGACGTCATCTGCGTGTACATCATGTCCCACATATAATTTGATAAACGTGTTTTGAATTTAAATTATACAGTTTCTCATTCAGTTGTGCAAAGGATCACCTTTAAACTACATTAGGTTAAGTTGCCTTTGTTTTGTGGAGTCTGTGCACTTTAGACAAAATTGTTCGGTTGCAATTTTATCCATTGTCTAAATCAGTGTAACTTTCATATCTTTGGCAATAATTTTATTACAATATTTCACTCGAGAAAATAACGTTTGAAAGTGTTGCTTGCGTTTTTCAGCATTTTTATGCGTGAATGATTTACCGCTATTCAGTGTACGATAGTTTGTTACAATGTATATCAATGGAAATTATACCCTTCCGATTATTAACTGATTACTTTAGATTCCTAATTTTACGCGGGTACTTTTTAAAGGGACTTAGACACGATTTGAGCACAAATTTTTCAAAATTTATATTTTTCAATTTTTAGGTCTGAAATTGTTTATATAGATGTTTCTAATGCTTTGACAAAATTTGAAAGTCAAATATCAAGTTACAAGCGAGTTACGGAGGTTAGAATTTTTTGTTTTGTAAACAAAGCTCGAGTCCTGTTATTGATTACATAAGTCTTGTATTGGTATAAGTTTCAATCTAATGTTGCTTTTAGTTGTTGATGAAATTATGTATGTACACATTGAATAAGTTAATCTTGTTTCCACAAGTTAATTTGTCAAAGAAATCGCAATTTCTTTACTTTACATTATTTGTAAACAAATATAAAATTCGAGCTTTGTTTACATAACAACGACTTCTTTCCTCTGTATCTCGCTTGTAACATGACTTCTAACATATTCAAATATTGGTGAATCATTTAAAACACCAAAGAAAACTATGTTATTTATAAAAATCAAAAATAAAACTTTCTTTAAAAATCGTGTCTAGGTCCTTTAAAAATTTCGCGATTCAGCCGTTTTGCACCAAATCGCGAAACCGAATTTTAATCATAGTTTCCTGTAGTTTAGATCTGTCAAAATAAAAGAGAGATTTTAAAATCCGCGAGATGTGCTTCTCGCGATTTTACGCGGAAATTGATTTCTCGTATCTAATTAGGAATCTACAGTATACCTTAGAGTCGAAACGTTTTATTGAAATAATTCACATATTTATATACATAATTGACATACCAATATTTTAGTGTAATCTTTGCCTTTGATATCGACTAATGCATGGTACAAAAACATTTTATGTATTTTTTTATGGATGCACGTAGAGGTGCAGTTTCCATTGTCCATCGCTAATGATTCTAATGGATTTGCTTATATATGTTATAAAAAGAAACATGTTCATCAATTAGTTCCTTTTTGGTCACATTATATAAACACTATGCGGACTATCTAGTAAAGTTTGATTTAATCAATACACGGCCATTATTCAGTTTGTTTGGACATTTGTTCTAAAAGTTTTTTTCTGGTTTGGAATTTTACTCTTTTAACTACTATAAACAATTTAAGAAAGAAATTATTTTATCAAGCAAGCAAAGGACATATCATGCCTTATCTCACGATAAGGTGATGCAAACGTTAGTGTTCGGAAACTCTACCAATTTAAATCTAGTTGTTAAACTATAGTGTACATATATAAGTAAGTGCATGTATACTCTATGACAGTATCGCTGATATAAGGATTGTGATTTGTTAATGATTCTGTTATTACATGTATGGTAGATTCTGCAAAACGTATACAGAATGGCTTGCTCCATATTAGTGCGTGGGTGTTAATGTTCTCGTTATGATGATATACGTGTATATCGGAAACGCTAAAAAAAATTGTTATATAAAAAAGTATTATAACCAATCAATAAAATCTTAAACTGTACAAAACTATTCCGTACGTCGATTACTCGGTTAAACACAACTAAGTATGATCTTTTTGACAATATAGGTGCATGTTCTGTGCAACCTGGTTTAGCGTTTGACAACCATGGTGTCTTTACCCTTACCATACGTCTAAAAAACAAATTATACTATTTCCATGTAAATTTTAAAATAGTTGTTTTTGAAAATCAAAAGTACCGTTTAAGATAAGTTTATTACAACAACTGAAAATAATTAGACAAATCTTTAAATAGCCATTGTAATGAGTAATTAACCTTAAGTTACTTTAATTAACTGCAAAGCAAAATTTTTATCGTGCAAATCCTCTCCCAAAAACACATATTAATTAAACAAGTATTATCAGATCTTCATTTATCCGTTTAATTTGTTGAGAAAACTATTGTGGATTAAATCCTAAACCAATGAATAGAATACCATTACAGTTGTACTAAAGGCCGACATATCCCAATATTTAAAAAAAAAAATCCTATGATATTCTTAGATTTACATTCAATTTTTCAATTTATATTTCAATTTTAATAATATTTATCTCATGTTTATTTACCGAAAGCAATATTATAATAGTCTAGCGTATTCATTCAAAAGTCTTTTTTGTGGAGTTTTTTTTTTTTGGGGGGGGGGGGGGTTCTTTTGGAGGTTGTATGTAACTGTTGATTCAGATGCCGTTTGGCCTTCAATGAATATCCTTTATATTTTGTATATGGATCAATCAGTAGACTCTTTGTAATATTTGCATTGAGAAATCCATTCTAATGAATGAGAAACAGATTTATCAAATGCCAACTTTTTAAGGAAGCTGTTAAAATTCTGTTTAGATATGCATACAAATATAATTTGAAAGGACCACACATTTTAGCATAAGACAAATGGAGGAGATAAAATATAATTTGAAATTAAGTACTTTTATTGTGCAAAGTAAAATTTACGATATGGCGCAGGTCACTGCATTGTTGTCTGCATTTCTGTAATTGGATGGGTATTTTTTTTTCCAACTGAGATACATGTACAAATAAAGAAAGATATAGCTTTCTAATGAGCTTGATTGTAGTTTAACCAGGAAATTTGTTAATTTGAATTCATCATGACTCAAAACTGAAAATGTATTTATAGAGATTCTGACGAAAACCACGTTCCTGTTATTTTTGCATATGCAAACAAATGAAAGATAAGGAGTAAAATTAGTTTTTTAATATGCTTTCCTATGTACTTTTCTCACATATTGTGTGGATTCTAGGACAGCATATACCTATCAAAATTAATGATTACAAACTAAAACTATTTTTTAATGTTTTGTAGTAACTTGACTAATTACAAATTATAGTTCTACTTTGATATCAAATATGTTTACAACTTCATTTATATAAATCATTACGGGAATCACTTTTCAAAATATAAAAAAGGAACATTTAAATAAGATATAAATATGATATTTGTTTAAAAAGATTATGTTTTCCCTTAGGTTTTGCAAAGTATTTCAGCAACTGCAAATACTCTCCTCACCAAGGACAGTGTAATAATTGCGTAGTTTATCGGGAACATATAATCTAGTCATTGTTATTTTAAATCCCATCGTTAAAAAACACCATGAATTTGCTTCGATTTTTTCTGTTGACAATTCGTTTATTCTGAACTCAAAACACGTTCCCAGAACCATCGAACACGTGTTTTATTCACACATTGACAATCGAAGATGTTATCCGATTTTTACAAACTCCATCACTGTAATTATAATATTAAGGGCTTTTTAGAGCAATAGAAAACAAAAAAACCCCATCATTAAGATAGAATCACATCAAATAGTCGAAGTGAAGAGATTCTCCATGAATTGATATGAAGTCAATTGTTTTATTTTTTCCCTTAATTTTCTTAACTGTCGCAAAAGAACTTGTGAATAACTTTCAAAAATGGAAAACTCATTGCCTGTTCACTACAGAGGTGCAATTTCGAAGTCGAAGCCAGTTGCAATGCGCAGCAATGTGTGGGGAAACGGGTTATTTTGACGTCTTTCGATATAGAAAAGACAAATGTTTCTGTGCAGACAGTTATGGGGGTTTCAGCCAACAAACGACGCTTGACGTTCGCAACATCTACGTCAAAAGGAATCCTCAACCGGTCAGTGAAGTTAGTCTTAAACGTTTATTTGATATTCTGTTGAGAAATCCTCTTAAATAATTTATGTACATGTTTCTTTTATTTTGATTGGTGATATTGTTGGAGATGGCGTGGTAGTTTTGTTGTAATATTCTTAAATTTTCTTAATATAACCAGTTTTAGTAAGGTAATTTACTATAATAATTCTGGCATATACATTTTATCAATGCTGGTACTTAGATTCTGCTCTTTTATCAATGTAAAAGTTTGAACATAAATGTCATAAAACTAAAATAAATTTACATTTACATTGTGCATCGCTTATATGAAGAAAAAAATGGGAAAATGGTATATGGACGTTTAAAAAAATGTTTCAATGCTATTCTTACTGTTTGCAAAATGAATGTTTACAGTTTTCACTATTGTGACAATTAGAAGTACACATATTCTAAATATTGTTTTTGTTTTTTGGGGTTTTGGGTTTTTTTATATGCTTAATTCATAACATAGTTCATAACATCAGATATCTTTTTCACTTTTTTTTTAATTGTAACAAGAATATGACTATTGGGACAATTAGATGTATTCATTTTCTAATTTTTTTCTTTTTTTTTTAATCATATGCTTAATTCATAACATCAGATATCTTTTTTCACTTTTTTAAAAATTGTAACAAGAATATGAATAAAATCTTATAGATAGTGTAAATTGAATCCACAAAAAAGTTGTAATAAACCCATTTTCTTCTCACTTTAATTTCACACTTTGTTATTCAACTTGTTTGTGAATCGACATACTCATCCATTATTGCTTTCCAATTTGTCGATTCCATTTTATTTATAACAATAAAGTTAATTGTTATTAGAGTGTTTTATAATGGATGTTGAGCACATTTTCTTGCAATGGGTCATAAAAACATCCTATGGCAAAAACGATCTATAATAGTTTTTTGTAGTCAACAGTACTAAGATATTCTTAAGTATTTCGTGTGTGTGTGTGGTGTTTTTATTTCAACATAAAACCATTAGCCATAAAATTTGTTGGCAGATTAGGAATGATAGGCTATTAGCACTTTATATTGGTTTTAATGGGTGCATTGCTCTGATCACGTGTAGTTTAAACAACTCATAATGATGAAAGTGTTGTTTACTGAATTTTCTATAAAGTTCAATCGTTGGTCATAACAATTTTAAATGAAAAAAAAAAACAACCACACAATGATTTTCAAAAATAAATACAATACTAGTAACCATAAAAACCGAATTGTGCGCTTGAAAATTCAACAAACATTTTTTGTTAAAACAGTCTACATTCGGCATGTAAGTTATTCACAGAAGTTATCGCTGTTTCAAACTTTTTCAAAGCTAAAAAGAACATAATAAAAATGCTTTAGTACTTCTTTCAGATTGATTTATTTTCTTTTAATTTTTGTAATTCATGTGTATTTTTTAACAGACTGGGAATTTCACTTCTCTGTGTAGATACGACCCCCTTAAAAACACGTCATCAACTGGACCACACCGGACATCGTGTAGGATCGATGCCTCCATGATACTGCCTAGCAGACAGCTAGTTCTGTTTAGTAACAGTGTGGTCCTTATGTATGGCAGTTACCATGACTTGGAAAAAGGACCATACAGTTCGCGTCGTATTCCTGACTTATTTCCCGAAATAGTAGGCCCAGTCGACGCTGCGTTTGATGATAATACATATGTTTATATTGTTCAAGGTATGATATATACATGTATATATATATAGATTATTATATGGCAATTTTTATATCTCATCCTATATTAGCCCGAGGTCGCAGTATATCAGCCCGAGAGCCGTCAAATATGAAGTTCAACACGTTGTTTTGTATGCAAATTACGCATACAAGAATAGTACAAAGTATTTTTAATCACTTAGAACAGCCGTAGAACTGCACAGCTGCGGAATTATTTTGAATACTTAAAAATCTGAAAAAAAAATAAATAGTGGTTTATTTGTGTCTTCTCTACAACCATTTGTCGAGAAAAAGGTTGAATCCTGCACATTAATGTAGTAACTTTGCCTCAATATAAGGTACGCTATTTTTATCAGTCGGCATGGGATCTATTTTTAGAACAAGAAAATTCCAGTCTATACTTAAACCTCCTGTGTCTATGGAGGCACATTTACGTTAATATTTTCATCAAAAATAATAAATGTCAATTCAAAACAACCTGTGTTGAATGTGACAGACATCTCTATATCAGTTTCAATGGGGTATATTTTTAGTTCTATGAGCATAAAATAAATTTAATTCTTTTTAGAAGTAGGGTAGGGGTCCAAAAATTAGTTGTCTCAAATAAAAAATATATACATATTTTTCAATAAAAATGTATCTTCAGTGTTCCTCCATAGACACAGACATATCTTGTGCTATTTGAACTGATGGTTTTTGAAACCCATTTTAAGAAAAGGATACCCTCTTTTAAGACAAAGTTACAAATTAATTAACTAAGCAAGCTTGGCACTTTTTCCTCAACAAATGGTTGTAGAGTGGACACTAAAGAGCTCCTTTCAGATTTTTTCAGATTTTTACATCTTGAATTTACGTTTGTAGCTGCGCAGTTCTAAGTGATTAAAAATGCATTGTTTTGCTCTTATTTGCGTGATTTGCGGAAAACACAACATGTGGAACTACATATTTATTGCTTTTTCATCTTTTGATAACAGTTTTAGCCAGTTTTGGGCAGAAACAAGCCAGTTCAAGAAATGTTTACATTTTTATTCTCAAATGTACAAGATGGCCGCACATCCCCCTTAAACGACAATTTGAGAGGATCGGGTGATGTACATTGCATAGATATATGCATGTAAATTGACATATACCTGCCCATATTGAATGTATAGAATATAAAAGCATAGGGAAATTCACTATATTTGAGCCCCACCTTCGCCCCGGTCGGGGCTTGAACTAACTATCTCTGAAACCCTCTCTCCTAGCTCATATGAGCTGCTACCGCGCAAACCACTCGGCAATCTAGGCAAGACAAAAATCTTGCTTTCGCTGTCGAACAGAACCTAGCGCGCTAGTCGCTCACTAAACGGTCGTTTGAGATGAATAATTTGAGAGTAATTGCAATGTTTGTGATTATATATATATATATATATATATATATATATATATATATATATATATATATATATATATATATATATATATATATATAACTAAGATGAGTTCGCCAACTCGTTACTTAGAGGCCCATAGTGAATTTACATGTACTTATCGCTCTTACTAAAATCTTTGGATTCGCGAACTATACAGAAGCGGGACTGGTTATCAACTTCATATTTAGTAATTAACTGCTTAGCAGCATGCATGCTGCTAACACAAATGGACTTCATTTTTTCAGAATCATGCCGCTTTTGAAATTTTTGCGATTTCTATCTTCATCTAAAGAAGAGTCAAAAGTTCGCGACTTATTCAAGAACGATTGAATAAATTATCAAGGACAGATAAATCTATGTGTAAGAGAAGGTAACTCCTGTCTGCCTCCCTGTAGGTGGTACCAAATATATATATATATATATATATATATATATATATATATATATATATATATATATATATATATATATATATATATATAAACGTTGTATATAGTAATTACAACTTAAAGACTTTTATTCGTATATTTAAATGTAATTAAAAAATTTTTATTAAGTACCTCCATTTATTATTTTATAAATAAGTTATTTTTAAATTTAAAGATCTGCAATACTATTTATAGAAACCTATTTTAAAAGATATCTATTCTCAGCATTGAAAATGTTTGCATCCCTTCATGAGTGGAATTGCAAATTGTCGTTCTACAAAACTATTGGTTACAAGATGCTTCATTATATAATTGATTAATTTCCATTTTAAAATGTGCACACCTTTTGCTTCGAGAGGAACATCGTGTAATTCATTCCGTTATATTAAAGTAAACTGAATTTTAATGCCCAGCCATATGAAGCTGATGCGTAGTATTTAACCTCTTATTAACTCATGATAATTAGATAGCTAAAATGATTAATGTAGATAAACCACTTTAAGATTGACGATTCATTGTGAAACGACATAAATGTCGCCTTTCTCACATTCTTATTTACTAATTATGTTAAAAATCAAATGTGGTTAACTGTTTTGAAATTAATTAAAATAGATCTCTTTGTTTTATAAATGCAGTTCCTCTATGCAAATGCAAATTTCATTTAAAAGTACATTACAAAATCCTTCGATGTAAAGTGTTTTTCAAATTGATAAACTGCTCAATCATTTGTACAGTGTAAATATGATTAAGTAACTGTTTCTTTTTTAATACAGGATCATTTGTCTATACATATCCCATTTCCACGGTTTTGAACGAAACATCAGCTGCTTGTCTTCAAAATGAAACGATTTCAAGCAAGTTTAATCTTCGATATCACCAGCGTTCTCTTGACTCCATTGACTGTGTAACTAAAAATGGCGATATTTTGTATGTGTTTGCTGATGACTTCTTGTATATACATGATATCGGGACAAACCCAACTGCTGTGGAATGGAAATCAAACAGCGCCAACAACCCATTCAAATCGACCAATCATACACCGTATCCTCATGAAGTCGACGCATGCGCAAAAATAGATTCACAGAAAATTTTGTTCTTTTCTGGAGAGTACAATTTGATTTTTGAATTTTCAAACAATTTGGGATTTTGGAGCCAACGAAATCAAACAATGTGTTGACTCTTTATCGAAACACAGTTTCTGATTGTGAAATTAATATCAATTTACATGATGAGAGCATAATAAAGAATTAACGGCAAACCATCATAAAGGACCATAAACTACTTACCCTAAACGTACCCTTACGTTCGTGATTACTTATATACTAGATTCAATGTGTGTATTTATTTTATTAAATTTTTTGCAGGACTAAATCCACAAAGTTTGCTGTGCTGTTTATTCATTATATGTATGTATTTTGTTGCTTAGTTGCTTATTGATAATGTACTTACCCCCATGTCATGACAACATGTATAAATACTTCACTGTATCTGTAATGATATAATTTATGATTTAGTTTTTGTTTTCATTCATTTATGTATTGAAATAAAGTCAAGTGATTGTTAACACTGTGTCATATAGGTTGCACATATAGGTTATATACTGTAGAAGATTAACTTTATGCAAATTGATTTTAATTCGGGAGCGTTGAAAACCACAGGTCATTTTAGCTCACCTGAGCTGTAAGCTCAAGTGAGCTTTTCTGATCACATTTTGTCTGTCGTCCGTCTGTCCGTCCGTCTGTCTGTCTGTCCGTCCGTCTGTCTGTCCGTAAACTTTTCACATTTTTGACATCTCCTCAAAAACTACTGGGCCAATTTTAACCAAACTTGGCACAAAGCACCCTTAGGCAAAGGGGATTCAAAGTTGTGAAAATTAAGGATCACGCCCTTTTCAAAGGGGAGATAATAAGAATTTATTTTAAAAAATTGAGAAATTTTCAAAAATCTTCTTCTCAAGAACCATTTGGCCAGGAAAGCTGAAACTTGTCTGGAAGCATCCTCAGGTAGTGTAGATTCAAAGTTGTGAAAATCATGACCCCCGGGGATAGGGTGGGGCCACAATTGGGGGTTGAATTTTTACGTATGAGTATATAGAGTAAATCTTTAAAAATCTTCTTCTCAGAAACTAATTAGCCAGGAAAGTTGAAACTTGTGTGGAAGCATCCTCGGGTAGTGTAGATTCAAAGTTGTGAAAATCATGACCCCAGGGGGTAGGGTGGGGCCACAATGGGGGGTTGAATTTTTACATAGGAATATATAGAGTATATCTTTAGAAATCTTCTTCTCAGAAACTAATCAGCAAGGAAAGATGAAACTTGTATGGAAGCATCCTCAGGTAGTGTAGATTCAAAGTTGTGAAAATCATGACCCCGGGGGGTAGGGTGGGGCCACAATGGGGGTTGAATTTTTACATAGGAATATATAGAGTATATCTTTAGAAATCTTCTTCTCAGAAACTAATCAGCAAGGAAAGATGAAACTTGTATGGAAGCATCCTCAGGTAGTGTAGATTCAAAGTTGTGAAAATCATGACCCCGGGGGGTAGGGTGGGGCCACAATGGGGGGTTGAATTTCTACATAGGAATATTAGGGGAAATCTTTAAAAATCTTCTTCTCAAAAACTAATCAGCCAGGAAAGCTGAAACTTGTGTGGAAGCATCTTCAGGTAGTGAAGATTCAAAGTTGTGAAAATCATGACCCCCGGGAGTAGGATGGGGCCACAATTGGGGGTCGAATTTTTACATAGGAATATATAGAGTATATCTTTAAAAATCTTTTACTCAAGAACCATTTGGCCAGGAAAGCTGAAACTTGCGTGAAATCATCCCCAGGTAGGGTATATTCAAAGTAGTGAAAATCATGACCCCCGGGGGTAGGATTGGGCCACAATGGGGGGTCAAATTTTTACATAGGAATATATAGAGTAAATCTTTAAAAATCTTCTTCTCAGAAACTAATTAGTATGGAAAGCTGAAACTTGTGTGGAAGCATCCTCTGGTAGTGTAGATTCAAAGTTGTGAAAATCATGACCCCCTGGGGTAGGGTGGGGCTACAATTGGGGATTGAATTTCTACATAGGTATATATAGAGTAAATCTTTAAAAATCTTCTTCTCAGAAACTAATCAGCCAGGTGATTCTTTAAAATTGTTTAGACTTTGGCCCCTTGATGATTCTTGGGCCTCACAAGGGGTTCAGAGTTTGATATAGGTTTATATCCCATACATAAAAAATTGTTTAGGATCTTTTTGAGAACTGCAATGCTCAACATGTGTTATGACTATAAAATCATCCTGTTAGAAAAGGGACTAATGATAATAAAAATAAGAATATCCAGGGGGAAAAATGTATTTTCATTTATACAGGACCTACATGTATTATACTACATTGTCCAGATAGTTTGTATTATGACTCCTTTAAGCTGATTTCATCATACCTATTGTTCCTAAGGTGAGCGATGTGGCCCATGGGCCTCTTGTTTGACTTCTGTTGTCATTTTATGCGAACCATTCATCCATCATTAACGTGTACATATGTATCATGCAAGAAACGCAGATTAAATTAACTTTAAGACTTTTCACCTGCCTCAAAAATAACTTTTGACCTGATCGCATTTTTCAAAGATAAACTTTATATGGAAAACATGTTTTTTGGCATTTAATCGAATTTGGCATTGAAATTTATTTCTAAATTAATTTACTTTAAACCGAAAAATCGCAAATAAGCTGTGAGCAAATCTTAATGTTGATAGCAATTTCCTGCTCCGTGTGTGACTGTGCTCAAGTCTAGAATATCAAAAGGCTTTGTCTATTTCATAAAAGCATAAAATCCCAGTAAAGGGTTGATCTTGACAAAAGAGTCTACGACTTTTGAGTAAACGCGGCAAACAAATGATATATTGGCATGTCAGATTGACCGACATCAACGTTTGTAGGCTCGTGTATATACATGTGTGCTTGCTTAACTTTAAAATTGATGGAAATAGAAGCTGCACATATGCAATCTTACAAATTAAATATGAATCAAAACTCACAAACATAATGTTTGCAAGTTATGGATATTCGCTAGTATGAAAATAATCTTTAGAGGAAACAATTATTATACTGAAGAACCAAATTTATAAAATTAAAATAAGGTTTTTTTTTCAGATTCAGTGCTTAATTCAGAGACTTCAAAATAAGTTGAGATATAAACTTTAAATTTAACCTCGACTAAGCCGTATCACTAAACAATATTATACAGTTAGTTTGGCACACATGAACATGTACATGTAGTTGGTTAATCGAAATTATTTATTTCTAAAAACTGCATTGTAAATAAAACCATCAAATTAATATAAAATGACTAACAAGTTTTTTTGTATTTTGTTTTGCAAGACGGAACTAATAGCATGAGCATGTTTTCTTACCGAATGTTTGTATATCAACTGCATAATAATTGCACCTATAACACATATTAAATGACGAAATATAAGCTATGAAACAGTAGGTAACATTTTTGACTGAACCTGTGGTGTGTAATGAACTTGCTTTTCCTGCAAATTTGCAATACTGCTAATGAACATAATAGCAAATAAATAACGCCATATTGTTCAAAAATAAAACATTGATGGTTGTGTAGAATAGAACTGATAAAGATAAAAATAGACTTATGCAACTTAAATAATTCAGAAAACGAGGTACATATTACACCTACTCCTTCTAGCCAAACATAAATTCTAGATCATCAAAACCTTGCTGACGTCACCAATGGTAGCTTCGGGGAAGAGAGGGGGTCGGAATACTGAGTGATTAATGCACGTGTAGTATAATGTACGGCGCGTACTCATTTCGTGAGGACACGTGTAGTTAATATTTGGTTTCAAGGGGGGACAAACACAATGAAAAAGTAGTAAAACAATACAATATGTTATATCTATAATAACCAAATGACAAAGAATTATTATCGAGGGTACTATTCTTTGTTTCCTTAATCTGTTACCAATACTTATACAGTTTAATTTTTTCTTGAAATGTTGATAAACACTGAAAATAAACTAAAATCTACATTCACAAGTCCTTAGCAAGGGTTATTGGCAACCTTTACACAACAAGGTAAATTATTTCGAATGGTTTCTGAATTTTTCATCATTTAAGTTTTACAGCCAGTATATATTTTTGCACAAGTGAGATTATTGCGTGTTTATATTCCTTACAATGATACTGAAATGGAGTGTTTTAGAACAATGGTGAAATGGAGAGCCTAAAGAAAAAGTGGACTAGTTGATAAAAAATACAACAAAACACAAAATTTTTTGTGGAGATATAACATGGCGGAAGACTCAATTCCTATAAAGAGAAAGCTTGGATACAGTGTCGGGCATGCTTTCAATGATCTAACAGCTTCCATGTGGTACACATACCTCATAGCGTACTTTCATGAAGTAAAAAACTTCAACGACACTCTAGCAGGTACCCTTATGATGATTGGTCAATCCGTAGACGCCGTTCTAACCCCATTGGTTGGCTTGGCTTCAGACAATAGCAAATCTGGATGCTTCAATATTGGAAGACGAAAATCCTGGCATTTGATAGGTACTAGATTCAGAATAAAGTAATTTTTCTAATTTTGAATTTTAACACGTCATCAATTTTTTTCACCGATTCCTTCAATTTGTTTAAGGTACGATTTGCAGCTGCCTTGGGTTTCCGTTCATCTTTATACCATGCTGGTTCTGCGTTGGAGTTCCCGACTGGGCACAATTCATATACTACGTACCTCTGATTGTTATATTCCAATTTGGATGGGCGTGTGCGCAAATTGGTCATTTAGCTCTGATTCCTGAAATGACATTTTGTGCAGTAGAGAAGGTTCAGTTAAACGGATGGAGGTACTCAATCAATATTTTCTCTGCGTTTTATGAAAATCTTGAAGTTCAATTTCATTTGTTTATTCGGATTTCAACATTCATATCATGTTACGATAGATATGCCATAACAGTTCTCTGTCATATGCTGGTGTACCTACTCGCCTGGTTATTCTTTGATGCCCACAGAGCGGAGGAGGCCAACACCTTCCTGAATGCAGAGGATGGGAACATATTCAGGGTAGATTATTTTAAAGGAATTGGAGCAATATTAATTGCTCTTGGAATTCGGATTAATTGATAAAATTAAGACTACAGTGAAACTCGCCTATCGCGAAGTGCAAAAGAAAAAAAAATTTGATGCAAACGTATCTGTACTGCGTTCTATCCGTTAATGAAGTCGCTGTAAGCGTGAAGTCGACATAACAAGCGTGTTCGCTGTAATCGTGTTGTGTAAATTTTTATCAGTTTGAAAGGTACATGAAATAGAAAGAAATAATGATATCGGTTTATTGTTTTAATTTTATTTCATACAAGGCATACATTATTTTGCAGGACTTGGCAATTTGTGTGGTTGTTGTAGGCGTTGTCTGTAGCTGCATTTTCTACTTTACTGTGCATGAAAAAGATAACCCTTTGCCAGGAAATGAATATCACCACAACAAAAAACTTACGAAGAAAGAATACACATCAAACGAAGTTACGACTCTAAAAGGAAAAACTGTCAACATAGATAAAATTAGTACAGTAGAGGAAACGAGAAATATATATAATATGGGTATTTCTCCACTAGAGACAAAAAGAAACATGACTAAATCTCCCGATTTTAAAAAAAGTTTTAGAGGAATATTCAAATCACCTTCTTCCGATAAAATCTTAAGTAAAAATCACGACTCGATAAAAAGAAAAATATCATCTATGTCATGTCCAGAGAGCGATGTTTTAGCGAGACTTCCTTCGATTTCATGTCCTGAAAATGATATAGAAATGTCAACCCTGCGGAGCAATACAAACC
The DNA here is from genome assembly GCA_020458035.1 of Magallana ariakensis. Classification (NCBI taxonomy): domain Eukaryota; kingdom Metazoa; phylum Mollusca; class Bivalvia; order Ostreida; family Ostreidae; genus Magallana; species Magallana ariakensis. Next base: position 16,728,994 of record CM035816.1, on the reverse strand, counting down.
CGGCAATTTCTGGAATTCTCAAAAGTGAATCGCGGACAAAAACACCTAGCACTCCAAAGAAACGAATTTCGTTTGTCTCGAGCCATAGCATAATGGATGTTGGTACTCAAGACCGACCAGCCGATGACGCTAAACCAAAAATAAACTTACATAAACATTGGAAGGAATGGTTTAGAGAACCTAGTTTTTATCAGGCAAGTACGTTCCTCAATGAAACCATCTTATGAACATGTAATAAGATAGTATTTTTATTTATTATCTGAATTTATTGTGATCGGCTTCGGCCGATCACAATAATGTGTCCATATGAGGCATCCGGCAAATGCTTCCACGTGCGCACACATTCCGCTTGCATAAGTAGTTCTTATAAAAACTTGAAGTTTGGTTTAGTATTTATATAACATTTTACTCGGTTTTATTTCAATTCATTTACCTTAAGAGATGCAAATATACATAAAATACAGTTTGACCTGTTAATTCAAGAATGCACATTTTGTCTCACGAGTAAGAATTTCGATCGAAAGATTCATTCAGTAATGCAGTTGACCTCGATGAACTGACCTCAATCATAAGAAGATGCTCCATGAACTGACCTCGATCTATTGATGTTGCATAATAGTAGCTAGGAAGACGGCTTGATTTATAAACAAGGTTATGTTATAATGCGACCTCAATAGCAAGTTATGATGGCATTCAATGTTTTTCAGTCGCATTGAATAATTTTAATACAACTCTTTCTTTGTATACGTGTTAATGCTCTTTGAAGAGCCCTACTCAGTATTCTGAAGAAGAAGAAGAAGATACATTAACATTTAATAATTACGTTAAAAATATAAAATTAGACAAGGAGTTTACGAACGGCTTTTCCCAAATTTATTTAAAAATTAAATTTGTTGACGGTTTATAATAATGAAATTATGGTGTACAGATTCAAAATATTCTATATTTTGTAAAAATACAGTACTTATTTTATTATTTTACATCAAACTGATCATGTTGATTGCTTCTAGCTATCAATATATCATTATTGACGATCATTCCTTTAAAAGGAATACTTGTTTTTTCAGATGGCTTTAATTTACATGTGTACGAGATTGACCGTCAACATATCGCAGATATATATGCCAATGTACATCACAGAAACGTTGCATATGCACAAGGTTTGTGTTGTAGAAAAAGTCCACTTGTTGTTCGCTATACAGCAGTATTTGATTGCAATGCTAAATTTTGATAGTCTTTTTTTAATTACATGAATTATATCTAGGATAACCATTAAAATAAACAATTTAAGTGCAGAGCAATACAGTTTCATATGAAATAGACGTATACATTAGACAACATTACCAGTTTTCCTTAACAGAACTCTGTAGCAATAGTTCCTCTAGTTGGATATGTTGCTGGGTTCTGCACCTCGCTGTTCATGAACAACACGAATCAATTACTTGGACGCAAGGTAATTGTTCACTGTGATTATACTTAGGTTGTTTAATCCTGGTAAATAATTTCTGTTTTGAATTAATTTTTACATATGAACTCAGAAGTTGTTTATACTGTCTTGGATTAAAACAGAACCAAATACTTAATGAAAACTAAAAATTTCCAGCAATTAAAAAGATGCTTTACTTTAAGTGTTAAACAGGACTGGTGATCATGTCATTGAACTGTTTTAACGTTTTACTTTTTTATTACTGACCGTTGTAGCGTACTTACGTCATGGGTATATCCTGTACGCTCGGAGCATGCGTGTGGATTTTTTTCATTGATGAATCTACCTCAAGCCGTGTGTACGGTGTGGCTGCCCTGAGTGGCATCGGAGGGTCAACGGTTCTCGTGACGTCACTTGCCATGACATCTGATCTCATTGACCAATATTCTGTAAGCCATGAGCATTCAATGAACATTTTAATTTTACTAATTAAACCGTTCTGTTGATTATTAAATTCGATCTTAATTCACCCTCATTTCCTTTTTTGAGAGACATATGACTATCAAACTATGTCACTTGCAGAGCAGTGCGGCTTTTGTCTACGGTGCGATGAGCTTTACAGAGAAACTGGCGAATGGACTGGCTGTTGTTCTGATCCAACGATACAATCCTTGGTATGAACTATTTACTCAAATACCCAAGGTGTCCAAAAAACATTATTTTCTTTGTTGTTTTTGTTCTAATATTTTTAAAAATAATTTTGTACGCCATAACGAGTATCTATCAAATTACCCTTAAAGTCACATGGCTTTACCGTTACGTTATATTTTAAATACTACTATAATTCAATACATACGGTAAGTTGTACTGTTCCTTGACATTGCTATATCAGATTATAGTTACACATTTTCTATGTATGAACAGTTTTATTGATGACATTTGATACAAGTGAATGTAAATGTAACTGGGTTTTTTAAATCACAAGAAATTTTGACAGCATTGTCGTTTCTTCATTTCTTTTTCAGTGAGAATGGCTCTGCCGCCCACATGACCCACCACTGCACGGTGTACTACCGTGACGTACTGGTCACGGTCCCCGGGGGCGTGACCTTCATCTCTCTCCTTGTCCTTCTCAGCACCATGTCCTCTATAGGGGGTAGGAGCGGCTGGAAAGGTACCGTTTGTCCACCGCCTCATTTCATTAGCTCGCCCGCTATTACACATTACAGATTTTTTTTTTGGTCTAGGCCTATATAGTATTTATCCCTCTATATATTATATATAGAGGGATATGATTTTTTTTCAAAATGTTTGTTTTAAGTAATTTTGTGCAATGATTGTATACATTAGATTATAAATATGTCATAAAAAGATAATTTAAAGAAAAAAAGGAGTAAAGTCCCGGGGGTCTAGATACACTGGGGGGGGGGGGGGGGTCGGTCCTGTCCTCAAGCACCTGTGAAAAAACCCACTTATTTAATAATTACCAACGCAAGTTCCGTAACTCAATTTTATTTTCTTTAATTTATTTTTTTATTTATTTTTTAGGGGGGGGGGGGGGTCTTTATAAAAGATGCACACTAAGATCACGAAGTAAAACTATATGTAATACGGGTATTGACATATACATTACCTGCTATTTTGCTCTTGTATGACATAATTTAAAACTCGGTGGTCGCACACTTTAATTCTTTCAAACATCTCTAATTCTCTCAAAATCTGTGCAGAAATATGCTGTCCTAACCCGAGTTAACATGCAAGTTTAGTAGTGCCAGCATTTAGAGCAGCAATTGATCTCAGTCTACAGTCACTCACTTATTGAAGTGATACTTTAAGGTACCTCACTACACCGAGACTTATAAAGAATCTACGTCACAAGATGGCGATTTAAATGTTTTGTTAAACTGTTTATATCGTTCGATTTGGTACGTTGTATATCGTCGTAGGTCAGTGGTTAAAGTACTGGGCTTTTGAACTGCAGATCATGAGTTCGAATCCACCCGGAGCTTTTGTTCATGTTTACTGAATTAAGTTTTCGAAAATGTAATTTTTCATCCAAAATTGCTAATTTTTTGCCCTATTTGACCTAAATACTTCTTATCCATTATGATATCTATCATAATCAAGAAATTTTTTGCTGATTTGAGAAAATATTTCAAGGTGTATTGAGCCACCTTAAAAGGTCTTTTGAATGAAATTCTGACTCCTTCTCGTGGCGTGTTAGCACGGTCTTCAGAAAATGGAAATTCAGTGAAAACATATGGTTTATTTACATTCCCACTAAACCATCTACCTGTATTTTACTTGTATTTTTTTCAAAATGTTGGCTAAGTGGGAAGACACCAAACAGGTACACAATTATTACGCGAACTTTTCAAACCCTCACAATGATTTACAAAATTTTGATGTATAGATTTGGGCTTATTAACAATAGCATAGTCGTAAATGAACAATATGTTATTTTTGTTGCCAACAGAACACAGGATTTTGAGGCCTTCCTCGCCAGACAAGGATTGGGACCGGAGTCCGCCATAAAGTCGCTGATACAACACGACATTGAATGCGGTTGTTTTTATTTAAATCCACAAATTTAACCAACTTTTAAGATTGATTTTGATTTGTTTTTAATTTGCTGCTTCTTAAGAAAGTGCCACAGATGAAACTTAGTAAATAATATTGTAATTTTTAATAAATTTATATTTTATAATATATATCCTATTTTTATAGTATTTATCATTTGATTGTGTTGAGAGAGAGAGAGAGATATTCTATAGAAATTCAGTTCCCATAATGCTTCTTTGGTTCTTTTGGTCCTCAGAGTTTGATCATACATTGATGGATTGAATCTGACCTTTTATCATGTTTATTGGATCACGAAAATTTAACTCTTCCATTAAAATGCATTCAAGGTATTTGCCGTTTAGATTGGACAGCGAATAAAACAAAATATATACATGTATAGGGGAAATTGATAAAAGTGATAATTAACAAGTTCATATTCAGATGGTATATTCTCAGTTTTACAAAAATCATTTTAACTGAAAACAAAATATGATGGCCTGATTCAGAAGATTAACAATTACATCATGCATTGATAAAACAACATATCTGGTTAAACATACATCTCTAAAATGAGCACAAAAAATCAGTGCTGCGTTTTACAAAAGAACTTACGACCAAGTCATAAATATTTTCAGTCTCATGGAATGATATTTGATAAACAGATCTTGAACAAATACATACATGTATTAATTTATCCAACTATTCTGATGTCCATAACAATATTTCACAGCCATGAGAAAAAACATTAGTTTGTGATTAATTAGCATTCATTAATTTGGTCGTAAGTTTTTTTGTACAATGCAGTTCAGCTTATTATATAAGCACAAAAATAAATTAGGCTTATACCATGGGATCATCAATATTTGATGACCATCAATTTTTGTGGATTTTGTTTTTGAGTTGATCCACAGAATCAAATAAACAAGATTTGTAACAACTAATATTACTGATAAGTTCATTGTGCATAAATTGACCATCCTTGAAACTGCAAATATTGCTACATCCACAAAAATTGATGCCATCAACAATAAATGAAACCACAGTACATCACACTCGTTTCAAAAAAATTGTACGTAAATTTGAAATGTTACTTAACAATTAATTCTGCTATCAAGTCTATTCATATCCAATGCATTTCAGAAATGTAACAGTAATGAAACATTTCATAAGTATAGAATTCTTTGTAAGAACTCTGTATTAGTCTATTACTCAGATGTCAAATCCATGTAATACACTTGGAATTTTATCTCCTTGTACTTCTGTAACTCTGTTCCTGAAACAAAAAAATTAAGGTATAAATTACTTTCCAAATTTGTTAAAATATAAACATAGGATGACATTGAGTTATTTTATTTAACTATGGCATTTGAAGATTTTTAAAATGTTTTAATAAGTTGGTTAATAAAAAAAAACATAGAAAAGTCCTGTGGCCCCTTTCACAAAAAATCTTACAATTAATTTTTATCGTAAGTGAAAACTTAAATTTTTTTTATTTTCACAAAACATCTTATCATATTCTTACGTGTAAAATTTGTCGTAACTTTACGATAGCACATACCCTCTCGTAAGTATTTCAAAACTGTAATTATTAATCGTATTATGTAAAATATACAATACAAGTCAGCTAAATATAATGTTTTGAGCCACATTATACCGTTATTTCGTAATATATAGCAGTTATTGTTGAAAAATTACACAAATAAATTTTGCAAAAATTTTTACGGCAAATTTTTCTCGTAAGATTTTCCTACGTCACACTTAACACACATTGTGATTGTGACGTCATATTTTAATTTCTACAACATCACATTGATTTCAGTCGGTGTAAGGGGTATATAATTTCAGTTTTGCATCCTTTTTATGATAATGTTGGTTTATTTATATGTTTTTCCTGTTTTATAAGAAATATGAAGTGAATTCAAATCGTTGCTAGGGAAAGGATAACTCGTAAGTAAATTTTTAAGTGAAACCTGTTACGAATGCGTTCGTGAAAAGCACTTAAGATTTCTTGTAAGAGATTCTTAAGTTGAAATCTTACGTAAAACCTTAAGATTTTTTGTGAAAAGGGCTACTGACCTCTTCATTAACAAAAGCCATTATCATAAAACCAACTTGATAGTGAAAACCTGACCTACCATGTAATTAGTATAGGGTTGCTGTTGCTGAGCCTGTTGCTGTTGCAGTGTTGCTACTTGTGGCTGTCTCTGCTGACTGAGCCTATCTGATGATCTTGGTCTATCTATTGGGGCAAGGGGTTCTGGGGGATTAAGCTCTTTGGAAATTTTCTCAAAGACATACTTCGATAACTTTAGTAAACCTGCTTGAAGTGCGTATTGAAGAATCAGAGCACCAAACCCTCTGTACAGACCAGAGATACCCTCTTCCATTAAAATACTGCGAAAACAGTCAAAAAATCCTTCGTAATTTGTGCTAATTGGTATGACGTCCACTCCTGTGTCCAAATTGTCAATAATAGTCCGTGTTCCTTGAGCATATAATCGGTGAAGCACTGTCTCCAAGGGAAACAACAATATGTCTGCCAGAAGATTGCCGGCAAAGTTAGCCATCATCTCTGGAAAGTACTTGTTGTAGAGCGACTCCTCTTGTTCTTTTCCATCCACAGAAGTTGATTTATCCTTTAAAAAGATTCATCAATTTAGATATAGAGGCAATTGGTAGATTTTGCCATACTATTACACATAAAGTGGATTCAGCTTTAATTGTAAATGATTTTTTTTATCACAATGACCAAATATCAAATCACTGTTTTGTATCTGTGTGGCATTTAGATTGCTATAAAACTAAAAACAACTTCTTATAGCTCTTAAAACTTTAGATTTTTTTTTTCAAAATTATTTAAGTTGAGGATTATAGCTACATCAAAAATTGTCCATGTGGATGTTTTGTTTATTACACAAAAAAAAATTACAGTAAATTACTGATTTGAGTGTCCTCAAGTCAGTTTTAATAACCATATTCATAAAAGCACTACATGAAAGCTGTGTAAAATTAATTTGCTGAAGCAAACCTATGGATTTTCTCACCCTCATTTCTTGTTCCCTCTGTCTAAATGTGGACAACATGGTAGCTCTGGCCACCTGTATAATGATGTACTGGGACACACCCATAAATGCTGTGGGCAAGACTAGAGTATAGATTGGGAGGAGACGTGTTGTCTGGGGCATCCCCCACCCCATCAGTCTGCCAAGCCCCTCCCTGATGAAATCAAATGGCCCTGGCTTATCACTGGATACATCAGCCTGCAATACACAAAATACCCTGTGATGGAGTTCTACAAAATACACACAGTCGATATCATTCAAGTCTGCAACATTTAGAAAAACTTTGAGCTACATTACTTAAATGTGACAGAGATGCATCCTTGACTAACCATAAATTCTATGAATATGAAAAATTTATTAACTTAATTGTTATTTTGATCAATGTTTCTTCTCTATTCATTATGGATGAGGAATATGAATACAATTATAAATGGAAGATCCATGTATTGCAAATATTGCTTGGTATAAACATGAAAAAAAAATATTTGAATATACAACATAATGTGTAGACTTCCCATACATATGAAAAGAAACTTTACCTGAATAGTTTCAATACAACTACTTGCAAGGAAAGGGGTTGCCATGATGTATGATAATCTGAAAACAAGTAAAATAAATAGGTAGTCTTTTATTTTACAAATTTTACTATTTGAAATCAGAATGTTGTGGTGAATGTTACACTGCATGCAGTCACAGACCCTTGTGCTGACAATGATTTGATTTGGCTTTGGTTTTAGTGATTAATTGAAAGTGTATTGTAAAAAGATTGAGTTTGTGGAACATATATTGGAAAACAAAGAACAGTTACTCTGATTCTACTGTACAATCAAAGTATAGTGTTACAGAGTGAACAAGTTTTTCCCCTTGTGTAACTTGGATTCACTCTCCCAAAAAATAATATATTTCAATTTAAAGATAAAAAGTCTCGTCAGTTCCAAAGATATTATGGAAAACTATAAACTCATTTGAACAAGAAATATATCCATATGTAAAACTTTATAGATATGTTTCAATAAAAAATAAATATTAGAACATCATTTGTCTGATGACTGAGTAATGGACAATGTTCATTTTCTCTACTAATCCTTTTATGCTATTTTTTCTAACTGGAAGAGTATCAATATCATTCCCAAACAGTAGAAAAATATAAAAAATTCTGGACTTAGATAAATCTATAATTACCCTTTCAGCAAGAGATGTTCTAGGTGTTTCCGAGGAGAACTGTGTCTGGTGACTTCTCTACAATTTAAATAGAAGATGCATGATTTGTTAAATAAAGTAAAAGCCCCTATAAGTAAATGTTCACATTAAACAATTATTTTATTTAAATACACAGTGTAAGTTGGTAACCCCAAAAATTACTGTAACAATGTTTCATAGATCGTTTTAACATCTGTATCATAAATCATTTTATATATATTAAGTTTTTTCTTGGTTCCATTTATTTCATGACAATGAGGTTGACTGTGTGTGAAACTGTCACAGTTTTTAATCAGCAACACTTATGAAATATCCATTCTGAAGCTGTACAGAGACTTGACTTACTTGGGTAAAGGTGTGAGTTCACTAATGACGGTCTCATTCACCATCAGGATGCCTTTGGACATCAAAACACTGACTATTCCCTTCCAGAGGGAAGACATGCCCTGAAACAATAGAGGTTTTATTGTGTATGTAGCTAGAATGTATCTTATAAGTCAGAGCAATGAAATATGTCAAGTAAGATCAATGGATACAATGTAATTTAAATTAAAGGTACATAAAAAATGCATGTGTATGTAACGGGTATTTGCATTTAATGTATTTATATATAATGTAAATAAACAAATTTAAATGATGAAGTAAAAAATATATATTGATAAGATTAAAGAATGTACATGCAATTATTTTTGACATGATGTAATATGAAATATTTAACACAAATAAAACATTTCTATCAAAAGATAACATGAAATGCTGATTATTGGATGACTACCGTACACGAAATCTGCCATCCTACAGAGGTAAAACAATAAACAAATAAGGATTGATAAAAAACAATGGCATACATATCACTTATCTTTAGCCCTGACATTTAATACTTTTACATTTTTTAATTCATTATGGTTCTGATTAAAACTGTATTTTTACCTGATGTCTTTGTAACTGGACTAGAACTGTCACTATGGTAAATGGGGTATTGTGGTACCACACCCCTCTGTGATGCACCTGTCAATATAAAATGATACTGAATTACCAGTAATCATAATGGCAAACAAATTTAAAATCTCATTTTGCTTGCAATGTATCTAATAAACTTGTTTCTGAAATTTCTTAAAACACCCTCAACATCATTATAACATATTAAAGAGAAGTGCATGTAGTATGGATTGTTTACAAGTAAAATTGGTGACACATAAAGTGCACCTTAATTTAACCCACTTCAATTTCTGAGGTTGGTGAGAGTGTTTAAAAGAGAACCTGGCTCCGCCGTCATCAAATTTATTTAATTACTCAACTCAGTTATTTCCTCAAATCCCTTTAAAGAAAACTGTATAAATTCAAGGTCAATAATCGAACTTGAGGCTGAGTAATGACTTGAGGAAAGTTGGTGACGGCGGGGCCAGAGGTAATAACAGAAATATATTCAGTAGGAAAAAATGATAAACTTGATGATAATAAGCAATAGTAGCTAATTGCAGAAACAAAACTATCATTATCTGACATTAAAAGAACTGAGGAAAAAATCTGATTCCTGTATCAATATATACATGTATTACATGTTATATGATATTGATAATTTCAAGAACATCTACATACATTGTTAAACAATACTTGCCTGGCATTGTCTTCTTAGAACTATGAAAGGATGGGACAAAATATGTTCAGCAAATATACTACTGCAAAATAAAATATAATATAGTGATGACCATACACTTGACAAATGTATATAGTATATACATAGACATATAAAGGAGTATCAAATTTACAAAAAAAAAATAACAAAGTACATAAGTCACAATTATATAGTATCGGTTTTGTATATGTATCATATAAAAATTGTAATGCAATACAATCTCTGAACAATTAAAATAATTTCTCATTCCTACTGGCAAAAAACCAATTTGGGCCAAGTACATGTACCAATTCTTGCCACTGCAATGAGACCTTACATGTATCATGCAAATGGAAAAAATAATTTGTCCCAATGTCCTACCTGGTCACACCTATAACATAACCAGTGGCAGCTTGTAACTGATCTAAAATGTAAGAAATAGGTAGAAATACAAATATGTTGATATTTACAAAAACATCAATCACAATGCATTTGACAACAAAAATTCACAAACGTCACACCCATGATCAATAGTAATTTGAAATGACGGGGCAAAATCCGTAAGTTCCTTAGCACTAATTGAACTAAAGCCCCATTACTAACTTTCCCGATGCAAAAATATTTTTAAGTTGAATACATGAAATGAATTTCGGTTCATTGATCTACAGTATTTAACTATTAATATTGTCGTTTCACTTGTAATCATCCTGAATATTTCATAACTGAACGTCCTGTTACATCGTGAAATCATGAATGAAATTATTATGAAATCATGAAATTATACATTACGTCATTATACACTTTGAAAAAAAAGCTAGCACAAGCAATTTTAAGCTAACCTGTAGCAGAACCGTTGCCTGATTCCGGCATGCTCATGTTTTCTATTGATCCAAAGAAATCTTGAGACTCTGGAGGCCATTGCAAGTCTGAAGAGCTCCGTGACGTTCCCTCTTCCTTAGATTGTTTAGAAAATGATCTGTCACTCATCATTAGATTAGTTGGTATATATATCCTATAGTACAAGTTTTTGTCATTCGTTATCAGTTGGCATTTTGGAAGTTTCGGTTTTGCCCCGTCCTCCAACTGTCATTTTCTCCGGAAGTAAGTAAACTGTAAAACCTGACTGGGAAACTAAGATATTCCGGAAAAGTATATAATTAAGTAAGTATAATGTAAATAATTTTTTACAAAATATCATAGACGATTACTCTACAACGTGTTTATTTTTCCTTAAACAGTTAACAATCAGCCGTAGTTTTTCTGAGGCGGGTGCGTTCGTATTCTTGTAAGATCGTGGCACCCTGGCTGCTAGGTTCAGTAGAGAATTCATGAGTTTATACATGTCACAGTTATATGCTCGTTATTGCAAATTAGCATATCGTTTAAGATCACATGCTCAGCGGCTAGATTAAGTTGGGTAGCTGTGTTTATTTTAGCCCCCTATCTGAAAAAATTCGACTTGATCGTCCATCCGAGGTTTTTTTTCAGACCGGGAGCTACACAGACCTGTAGCTATAGGTAGCTTCTTATCACAGGCACCTGACGTTATATATTGTTCTCATAAAAAATATAAATACCCTATATCTAATAATTACGGAAGCGTATTAGTGCCACATTGTAAATTTTTTTTTCTTTAAAATTCCAACTTTAAAGTTGATTTTTCTCACTTTAAAGTTGGAATTTCCAACTTTAATCTTGGAATTTCCAACTTTAATCTTGGAATTTCCAACTTTAAAGTTGATTTTTCCAACTTTAAAGTTGGAATTTCCAACTTTAAAGTTGGAATTTCCAACTTTAAAGTTGGAATTTCCAACTTTAATCTTGGAATTTCCAACATTAATCTTGGAATTTCCAACTTTAAAGTTGGATTTTCCAACTTTAATCTTGGAATTTCCAACTTTAATGTTGATTTTTCCAACTTTAAAGTTGGAATTTCCAACTTTAATCTTGGAATTTCCAACTTTAAAGTTGATTTTTCCAACTTTAAAGTTGGATTTTCCAACTTTAAAGTTGGAATTTCCAACTTTAATCTTGGAATTTCCAACTTTAAAGTTGATTTTTCCAACTTTAAAGTTGGATTTTCCAACTTAAATCTTGGAATTTCCAACTTTAATCTTCTGTTGTTATTACGATAGGTTTTTCCATTTCAGACGAATTTCTTTTAATAAGTGATCTTTTTTAACGCCATGTAGATACAAATTCCAAGGCTTTGTTTTGATCTTAATTGTCTCTTAGTGTTCTTCTTTCTAATCCTTCATTTAATAAACGACACCCTCTTGTTTTACATATTAAGATAACATTTATTTGATTCAAAATTATTTCGATATTTAATATCTGATACTGCATACATTTAAACGTTTTAATCTTATATATATATATGAAAACTTCTAGTTCAGACATACACAACTATAAGTTTATGCACAGTTTGCCTGTAATATAATGTATACTGTTATATATATATTCATGTATTTGATTCAAAATTATTTCGATATTTGATATCTGATACTGAATGTATTTAAACGTTTTAATCTTATATATTTATATGAAAACTTCTAGTTCAGACATATACAACAATAAGTTTATGCCCAGTTTGCCTGTCATATAATGTATACTGTTATATTTACAAAAAAATAAAGTCAAACAAAAAAGTTGAAAATTCCAAGATTAAAGTTGGAAAAATCAACTTTAAAGTTGGAAATTCCAACATTAAAGTTGGAAAAATCAACTTTAAAGTTGGAAATTCCAAGATTAAAGTTGGAAATTCCAACTTTAAAGTTGGAAAAATCAACTTTAAAGTTGGAATTTCCAACTTTAAAGTTGGAAATTCCAAGATTAAAGTTGGAAAAATCAACTTTAAAGTTGGAAATTCCAACTTTAAAGTTGGAAATTCCAAGATTAAAGTTGGAAATTCCAACTTTAAAGTTGGAATTTTAAAGAAAAAAAAATTAGAATGTGGCACTAATACGCTTCCGTAAATAATACACCGGCATTTATTTTTATTATGAGAAAACTCTATAACGTCAGTTGCCTGTGCTTCTTGCATTCATGAACACAACCTAGTGCTATATCGGTATTTTTGACGACAGCAGAGCACAAACTTAATGCTTTATAAACTTTCTCCTACAAAACTACCAGATAATAAGTTATAAAAATAATATATTTTTTTTTTAAATGATAATGGGCATTCTTTTTTTCTTTTTTCTATTTTCTTAGTTACCGTGCGTAGTCAATGGTAAAATATTTTTTTAAAGGCATTTTGCAGACAATGTAACTAACTGAAGACTATGCAAATTTTGAAAAAGTCAGAACTTACAACTTAATGAAACATGGCACCAAGCTCAAAAGAAACGACTACTGATCAGCTTAATTAACCTCTCACAGATAAGTTAAAAAAAAAACCACCTTCATCATCTGTTAGTTCTCCTTGCCAAATTTCACCCCTGCGAATGGTATTGTCATTTAAATTTAGACTATGTGGTTTTAATTTATTTTACCCTTTCAGTTTCGCAGTAAAAATCGTGCCTCGTGTTTATAGTATATTTCCTACAATCTAGGTACTTGTAATCAAATATAAAATCTAGACGTTTAATAGTTTATTGATTTTAAACGTTATCTTCATTAATTGGTGGATAAAATGAGTTCTAGAAATAAATGCGACAATAGAAAATATAGTTTTTGTTTCTGCTGTTGCAACAATTAACATGCTTAAATTAGTAGCGACCCACCCTAAGTATTAATTTTCGATTCGCGTCTGACCTAGTAATAACATCAATAGTGGAACAGACAAAATGGCTCGATATACTAAGTATACACCAATTCTTTTTTTTTAAGCATGATATTGTACAAAAACAAAAGCATCAAATATGGCTATGATTTTATCAAGCAACCCAATGTTTACATTTTCAACCACGTGTAGTGTTTGAACACGAACGATAACTCTTTTCTGAATATCATCGTTTAGTTTAAATAACCGCTAGATGATGAAATAAGACATAAATCTTAATAGATTTTCATGTACCTAAGCATGTGTGCCTAAAATTGAGAAATGCGTACCAGGTGCTTGTGAGTTGAGATCGACTATAGTAAGGGAAAAGAGATCTTAGGAAGGGCCGTATTATTTTAATAAAATCAAACTTAATACCACAGCATTCAGCACTTGTTTTACTGATATTAGAACCATTTTAACAAGACCTCGGACTTTCAGTAGGACGTAACTATCTTTTCTTGCGTCAAAACAAGTTTAAAATGACGCTGGTTTCAAGCGAAATATACACCGATTGCGTAGTCTTAGGTCCAAAGCCAGACAAATCTAGTTGTTTTCAAAGAGTCATGGTTGTATGGCCAGCAATAAAATAGATAACGATAACTCTTTTCTGAATATCATCGTTTAGTTTAAATAACCGCTAGATGATGAAATAAGACATAAATCTTAATAGATTTTCATGTACCTAAGCATGTGTGCCTAAAATTGAGAAATGCGTACCAGGTGCTTGTGAGTTGAGATCGACTATAGTAAGGGAAAAGAGATCTTAGGAAGGGCCGTATTATTTTAATAAAATCAAACTTAATACCACAGCATTCAGCACTTGTTTTACTGATATTAGAACCATTTTAACAAGACCTCGGACTTTCAGTAGGACGTAACTATCTTTTCTTGCGTCAAAACAAGTTTAAAATGACGCTGGTTTCAAGCGAAATATACACCGATTGCGTAGTCTTAGGTCCAAAGCCAGACAAATCTAGTTGTTTTCAAAGAGTCATGGTTGTATGGCCAGCAATAAAATAGACAGGCCTATGTCACAGTGCTGTTTGCCGCAACTACCTAAAGTCCAAGCTCCTGTTAAAATGGTTCTAGTTTTACCCGATACCGTATCGTTTTTACTGATATTAGACATACCGTATCAAATTTTCATATTTTTGTACTTGCATAGACAATCCAAAAAGAAAAAAACAAAAACTTTCAATAGATATTATAGAACATGGCTTTCAACAAGTTGTACTGAAAAATTGAAGTCTGAATTTCATTGATAGCTAATTTTATTGCTTTTTTCGTTTTCTCACTTTTTAAGATTTAAAATCTACGAAAATTGTTAAGTCGTACGTAAAAAAGATCACCAGAAAATTATCTCCCTTGCGCCAAACAGTTTTTCAACCAATGAAATAAATGTAAATTTTCACATCATGTATTTTCTACCAATCACAAAGGAGAGGAAGTGCACAACCCGGAGACTGTAAATTATTTCAACTCTTTATACCGTCTTCCAAGGAAGACGGTAACAATTATAGTATAAGTTATACTTCCGCTCGAATTTTCACAGGAACTGAACAAATCTCGGCGAAGTCTCGTAAACTTTCATTCGAGCACCTCTGGATTTATTACATACTTAGCAACGATAAAGAAAATATTCAGAACACATTCGCAGGGGTGAATTTGCAGATCTATACTTCGTCGGTCATCTAGTATAAGTGTGAAACATACGAGGCGCCGTTGTAACGAAGAATTTTGACCCGGGTTGAAAATTGATCCGGGGGTCATTTTTGAACGTTAAATATTGAGACCAAAAGTGTTGAATAAAGACCCCGATCCGTTGAAAATTGACCCGCATCGTGGAATTTTGATCATGAAACCGGTTCAAAATTCAACAGCAAAGAAGCACAAATTAACGAATTGATTTTTATAACTTGATATGATTATTTTTCGAATTTACATATTATCCCTTTAAATATGTAATAACTATTTCATTCATATCAAACTTTTCCGTTTAAATCCGGTTTTTTTTTTATCTATTTCAAAAATTATGTTTTGATAATAATATTTGAATACATGGTTACACGATAAACTATTTAATTCAGTAACACTTTTTTTTGATTCGCTGGATATGAATAACTTAAGAGAATCAAAAACGCTTGGATACTCTAATATAACTATAAACATAGGAAACAATTTTACAATTTTATTTATATCAAAAATCAGAACTACCAAGAAGTATATATAGTTAATATGAAAAGGTACACTTATGTCATTAATTTAAGTTGTTTTACAAGTTCGTCTCTTTGTTGAGTGTATGTTGGACATTTAAGAATAAAATGCACATTTCGTTCAGATTCAGACTCACAGTATGAACATCGACTCTCATCAATTAAAAAAATCCTTAAATAATTGAGCATTTAGATTACTTGCTTTATTTCGTAAATCACATAAAATTGTCTTTCCTATTGCCAAAATTGAAGTGTTTGTAAGCTTTTGGTATATTTTGTTTTTTAAGTTTTGACTTGAAGATGGATAAAGTTGATGAATTTTTCATTTCTGCATCAGAATTACTCCATAATTTACATGTAGACGGAATAAATCTATCGTAATAAGAAGTAGTCCGACATAGTGGTAGACAGTAAAAAATGTAATTCGACCTAAGATTATATTCATTTTCAGTTGGAAATATGGTTGAATTAAATTTAACATACATTGTGGTGCTGAACCATTCATTATCTTGTAGAATATAATAAGTCTAATATGTTTATCCCTTCGAGATTGTTTTCCAAACTATATATAAAATGAATTTAAAAGAATAAACTCTCATCTCTGTTACTATCCTAGCTGGTTCAATTTGTACGTTTAAGCAATTCGGAGATTTCCTTGATACAGTTACCCCACACAACATCACTATATTCCAATCTAGATCTGATAAAAGCCATGCAAATATTAACAAGTGTTTCTCTATCATTTGTATGCTTGAGTAATCTTAATTTAATATATTAAACTTTTTGCATGCCTTTTCATATATACCTTTAATATGATAAGATCAACCATCCCCCGACTGTAGATAGAGCCTCCTTTTTTTAAATTGTTTACATTTTTACTGTAGAGGGTATATGTTTTAATTATGAGAAAATATAAAACGTCAGATGCCTGTGTTTCCAATTTACACGTAAATAATGGAATTGAAAACTCAAAATAATAGAGATGAATTGCACTTTTTAAAAAAAAAATTATCACTATGCATATGCAGATAATTGGCAGGTGCTTCAAAAATAGTTTATCTGGCAAGTTTATGAAAAATTATTAATTGTTAAGTCGTAAAAAAAAAATAAAAACTGTTGACGACTTCTCGTATAAAAATATGACAACTATTCATTTATTATTTTGTCAGGGAAATAATTTGATTTCTTCAAATTAAGCACAGGTACATGACGTTGTATATTTTTGTCTTTATAAAAATAAATAATAAAAAAGTATAAAGGTTATATATTTCTAAATATTATAAACATATACAATGTCAGGTACCTGTCGAATAAAAGTATGTCAAATTGCCTGAAAAGTAACGATAACGGTCAATATTTGTTGGATATATTTTATTATCAGAGATTATGACAAGTTTAAGGGTCAATTCTCAACAGGATCAATTTTCAACATGTCGAGGTCATCAGATTTTAGCAAAATCTTTTTCATACCGTTGAAACATGACCCCGGGTATAAATTTCTTGATTTTTGGTCTTAATTTTCAACGTTGAAAAATGACCCCCGGGTCAATATTCAACGTTGAAAATTTACCCCCGGGTCAATTTTCAACCCGGGTCAATATTCTTCGTTACACCGTTTTAAATAGTGTTTACTGATATTTAATAGGTGATATCACCTTTTTAAATTGAATTATCACCTAATCAAATTGATAATATAACATTCAAACTAAATCTTAAGTATTATGCTCCCTCTAATAATGGGTTGTTGCTCATTATTTAATAGCGTCTATTATCTAGACACCTGAACTATATATTGAAGTTTTTCTTCAAAATATTCTATTGTTTAAAAAAAAAATGAGTTGTAGTTTTTAAACCTAAAGTATTCGAATAGGTGATATCACTCATTCGAATAGGTGACCACCAATTCGAATAGGTGATATCACCTTTTCAAATTTAATAGGCGATATCTACTATTCAAATAGGTGATATCACTAATTCGCGATATCAACAGAAAGAGGGTTCAAGTTGTATACTACACAAGAATACTACACAAGAAATTGTCATTGGATATAATTGAATTACATGAATCTAAAAGTCTACTACTATTCATAATGACAATCGTTTTTCATTCGATCAAAATGTTGATAATTCGTTAATAATAACTGCTTTGTCATTAATAATTACAAGTCAATTTTCATATATTTTAACTTGCACATTGCCTAAAATTGGGCGTGTTCGACAGCATCGCATAGCTATATTCACCGGGTGATACACAGTCTGCATTACTGGGAAAAAAATCAATGTGTAAATGACGTAAATTGTTAGGACACAAGCATTGTTTGCATGATAAAATATTATCATATAGTAATTTAAATTGTACATGTACGTACAATAATTGAACAATATAAATATAATACCAAGTGAACGAAATCATTTTATGACCTTTCTTGGGGGGGGGGGGGGGTGTCATTACAGTCGGTATGTGATCAAATCTATCGGGCTTTATTAGATTCGATGACGTGTCCAAATTGCATTTAAATTTAAATGTGTTGAAACAAACAACGTAATAAAACATAAAACGCCCAGGTGAACTGAAGTACTGCATCGCTAATTGCAATTAATGGCAAGCTCATGATTATTTACAGGAGCTAGGCCCATGAGCCACAAGGCTCACTTGAGCAACATGAAAATCTGAACAGTCAAACAGAGGCGTGGAGGGGGGGGGGGGGTAAAAGTAAGCTGGCACTGTTACTACAATAATAAATTATGGTATGCTTTTTGTTCTTGACAAAATACACAACAAGTGATTGAATTTAACAGTTTATCCTGGGGTTTTCACATTGGTATTTCTCATAAATTTTATACTGATGACATGAAGTCTTACAATTTGCAAGTCATTAAATGCATGTGCCAATATCAACTTCTCATCTCAAGGACTAGTTATTCATGAAATGCATTTCTTTCATTTCTTTAAAAAAATCATGGACATTGTAAATAACAAAATGAGATTCAATCTAAATTATCCAATATCTAATTAAAAATTTACATGCAAAAAAATTAGCATGGCAAAACTGACTAACTCCATATAATTTTGAAACAAAAGAAATAAAGTATAGAATGTATAAAAATCAGTAACAAATTCAGGGTACAAAACCAGTATAACCCTGTGGTTGCAAAGAAAACAAATAGATGATATTCATCTACATGTATCATCTGGCACAAAATGTTTAATTAAAATGCTAATGCCTCTCAAATCTATAGCTTCCTTTAGTTCAATTTCGTTGGCTTTGTTTTCAACAAGGTCAGTATAAATTGGCTTAAATTCCTCCATGGGTGAGAGCCCTTAGTTTCAAAAGCATGCATGATAAAGAATCAATATAACCTTTAATTTCTTCATTGTTGGAACATAAAAATATCATTCAAGAAAATGCTTCAGAGTTTACATTATTTCATATCAACTTATCTATATATTCATTCTTATAAGCTAGTATCTAGCTATAAGTAAACAAAAATTCTTGATCTTATAGTTACAAATATGCTTACAAAAAGCATTAATGAGAAAGTGTTTTAAAATGTCCCTGGTTACAAAATATTATTTCACAGAGAAAAATAAAATAGGAAAAGAAGACCTAAACCATCACATTCACCTTTTTGCTAATGCCCTTTGGGTTTTAATACTTTTATTTGAACATTTTACAAAATGAAAATACTATCACGAAAAAAAAAAAATTACTAATAAAAGATAAAAATTTTACAATCTATTTCCAAGGTGATAACAGTCATGTACATATTGCATACCATCATGGTTTCTATATTTATATACACAGTGCAGTCATTTAAACATTTTCCTAATTCATCATTTTGTTGTCACATTTCTGCGTATTTAAACACTTTTATTTGAAGCCTTCACTTCCAAAACCGGGTATATAGGACAAGCCAGTATTTTGATTACTTAGTATGTGATAACCGGTGGTTAGACTGTCATAAATAATGCAAGTTTAATTAATTCATTTTGTAAACTTAATCATTAACTTCTACAATTCAACATGTGTAAAACTGACAATTTTTAACAGATTCTTGATTCTTCAGATTATAATATTCTTAAAAACAATCAAAATATTTAATCTTTGGCAAGATAATTTAAACCATTTGGCAAAAACAATATTCAACACAATACATAAAACAACGAATAAAACAGGCAGTCAATCTTGAGATCAAGCTAAAACATTTTTTTCTAAAATCATACTTTTCAGTCTAGACTGATAAAAACTATGACTCTATATATAAATATTTATATATATCAATATTGAACTTGTGTTCGAGACTGCATCTAACCCCGCCCAGAATAATTTTCTATATGGCGACTTTGTATTTGATGACTAAATCTGTTTTATGTGCAAATCAACTAAAACATACTATGGATTGATTTATGCGACTTTGAGAGTCCTTAATCAAGAGACAATTTGATTTCTTACATTTAGATGCTGTGTGATTTTTAGTAATCAAGAAAATAAGACAGTATGACAATAAGTGAATAACAAAAAAAATAAAAACAAAGCATTGAAAATCATCTCTTTTTTGTGGGAAAATATAGCGACAACAAACTTGGTTTAAGAGGGCTCGATGGTTGTGGACATTTTTAGCATGTATTGATCTCCTTGAGAAGAAGAGCTATATATAAAATTACAGAAAATACCCAAATTTAAAAGGTAAAATATATGGAATTTTTCTTTACTTAAATAATAGTTTATAGCAGCTGCTAAACAAATCATATCTTAAAATTTTAGGTAGATCTGAAGGTTAATTTGTTTACCATCAAGCCTCCTTCATCCTCACAATGTCAGGGGTCCCGAGTCCACTCGTGACTCAGGACCCCTGACATTGTGAGGATGAGCCTCCTTAAGCTTTTTCAAAACCCTCCAAAAGAGAAAACAAGAACTAATGAATGATTTTAAAAATTCTGATGAAATTATAATGGCTCCAAGGGCTGAAGACATTTCAAAGGCAATAAATTGACATTGGCTTGGTTTAAAAGTGTAGTTGCATGCAAGGGGAATATCAATGACACTGGTCCATATAGCAAAAAAAACTCTGACTTGAATTCACATAAGGGACAGGGATAAAGTAAATCTTAAACATGTATGATTTGTTCTTTTTGCTTTTTTTAAATTGTACCAGTCATGAAGATAAATTATATTAGTTCAAAGATGAACTACGATGTTTCAATTCACATTTCATATACAACCTTTTCCAAACTTAGAAAAGAGCAAAGAAGTCTGAAGGTTGGTCTTGGACTGATGCATAAACATCGATATTCTCTAATGGTCCCTTGAAAATTTAGACTGTATTGAATTATAATACTTCCTGTTACTTCAATACTTTTAAGAATATTGAGTAATACATGTATACAGCTATCATGACACATTACAACATGGAAATTTCTTCTCCTTGTTCTCTGTAATCAGCTGTGTCGTATCTTTCGTTCCAACCTCCTCACTTTGAACTTGGTGGTTATTGTTTTCAGTGGACGATTTGTCTTTCTCTTTCTCTTTCAGGATTACATCTTCACACAGGCTATAAAAAGCCTGAAATCAGACAGAACAGGACTATACAGGTAATGGGCAAAAAGTAACTCCATCATAATCGTCAATCGTTAGTAGCTACTGGCATCTTGAATTCATTATGCTATCCAATTTTGCAATTTATCACATATTGTTCATATCAAAACTATTCCATTGTTTTGAAGGTATAGGGAATATTGGCTGAGTTACTGCTTTAATAATCCTTTTCAAGACATAATAGTTTGAATGAATGCAAGTGCCATTGTACAAGTAGGAATGTTTGTATAAGTATGAATATATCTTAAACCAGTTTAATATACCTTCTCCAAATTGGCACTGTCTTTTGCACTGGTTTCATAAAATAACAGATTATTATCCTTGGCAAACTGAAAATATGAATAAAAAAATATCTAAGATATAGAAGCAAGTTTTAATAATACTTGCATGTATTTATAGTTTGTATTAAATTGATCACTCTCATATTAATAAATAATGTATCAGCTATAGAAGTTGCTAGCTAGATTTGCATAATTTGGTTTTTCATCATTTTTGACCAAGCAGATCAAGTATCAATGCACTGATACTCATTCAGTATATCAATAACCAAATCTGTACTAGCTTTTATTCAACACACCTGAGTTAATAAATCTGTACTTTTATTCAACACACCTGGGTTAATAAATCTGTACTTTTATTCAACACACCTGAATTCTTTCTCCTTATTTAATCAATGCAATAAAAAATATTTACCATACACTGTATCATACAGTATTTAATAACTCTCTGAAAATAATGCATAAACATACATTCAGGGCCCAAAAAATTACCTTTACTGCCATCATTTGACCTCAATTAAATGACATCAAATGACATTTACCCTTTGCATTCTGACCCCATTTTGACCTACTGACCTTTCTGCCCTCCTCCTCTACAACCTGTCTGTTGACCTCTTTATCTTTCTTGTTCCCCATCAACAACACCGACACATCTTCCCGTCCAAACTATGTTCATAAAATATTCAATATCATATAAAATCATGAATGAACTACAATTAAACTATATTTGAAAGTTATATAAGTACAGTGTAATTACTAAATACATGTACATGTAAGCAATGTTACACCAATATACATGAAGTGGTTCTCTTTAATTAGATCATCATAACTAGCTACATATAGCTAAAAGGTAAATTCTTATTATTTACATCGCCTTACATAATGGGATCAGAATTTTATTAACTTCTATGTTCAATCTTTATTTGGCATTACCTGATAGTGTGCTTTAATGTACTATTTAAAATAAAAAGGTTAAATTTTCCTCTTTAGATTATTTACCTGTCTCACATAATTCAACCATTTGGGTACAGCCTCAAATGAGCTTTTACTGGTGATATCATACACTAAAATGACACCCTGAAAAGAAATAGGCAATCATTCATCAAACTTGTCACCCACTGTACAATTAACACATTCCACACACTGCAAATGCCTGGTCTTATCGTTCTACTACTCGGGATGTGTATATAGCTATGTGATAACGCACTTTCTTAACATGTGACCTTCTGGGTTTCTGTTTTATTTAACTAAGAAATAGCTAAGTAATGCCACTGTTCCCTAAAGCACAGTGGAGATTAAATTTTCCAAATATTTCCTTTGTAGAACTTCTATAATTTAGATGTTGTTGGTTTCATGCTTTTCTGACAACCCTCCCCCTTTTTTTGAAGCGACTATAATAGTTAATGCAAGAAAATCTGACACATAACTGGTAAACATAAACTTTATAAATGATGCCCACAACACAAAAAACTTGGGTATACTAATCATTAAGAGATCATGCGGTACTCATTTCCTAAGGGTTATATATAGACTTCGAGTCTAAGTTTTGGTTGTTTGAAGGGTCAGTAAAATACTTTTAGAAATTAATTAAGCTCTCATTTGAACAAAAAGCTTGAAATGTTCAAGGAGACAAAAAAAGCGCTAAAATTATAAATATTTCATTAGCACACTTGCAACTATTGACTTAACCTTATTGAGATATAAACATGCATTTATAATCTACATATATCAAAATTTAATGATTGACAAATCATATTATGGGGATATAATTATACCAACATAATTTACTTATATATCTTGAGTTCTATCATTTGAATCTCTGCATATTATAGCTTTAGTTCCTTCTCCGTGCCATGAAGGCGCATAAGGCCAGTGCTTATCCATCGCAGGTTAACCCCCAGCATAAGCCGGAACCCAATTTCAGCTGGGTCGACTGAAACAATGTAGATAAAGTGCCTGTCTAAGTGCACAACAGCCAATATCAAGCAATCAGTGGGGTTTGGACCAGTCACCTTTCGGTTACTGGGCCTAACGCCCATGAGCACTGAGCCATGCTCCATTTTATTATAGCTTAATTAAGCATCAAATTTGTTTATATAAAAAAATAGACTGGATGAGAAACTTAAAGATCTGAGATAGTCAAAATGTATCTCCTAGCTGGCAAAGCTATAGGTATAAAACCAAGCCATCGATCGTCACCTGTAAACATCTACAAAGAACAGATCTCCATGTTTTTCTGTCATAATGTTACAAGCCCTTGTGTAGAAGAAGTGTTAGGGAAATCATGTAAAGGAAATGTTTGACCACAGAATTTCACAGGTTCTGCATCATTGCTCACACGGCAAGCCCAATACACACTGCTTATATATATCCGATGTCAAGCACCAGCGCATTGAAACAAGCTCTTACACTAAAGTGTCTGACACAACTTAGTATTTTTGTGAATCTATGGCATCAATATTATATTCTGAATGATTAATGTGCAGGTCATACAAATTCAGATTTACATTTAAAACATAAAAATTAAGTACTGTAAATCAATTTTTTTTTAAAATCCAATAGTCCCAGATGTTAGTTTGTCAAAATACTTGTCCTCAGGAGAGTCAGAATCTGGTTTTAAAATCAATAACTCACAGTATAAAATTATCATAAACTGGTACAGTCATGTGTAAGCGATAAACAGAATGAACCACCATTCATACATGTATATATAGTACGTACGTACATGAAGTGGTCTACCATGTTTACATATATACATGTATGTTGAAAGTGGAGAACTGATTTTCTGACTTAATATTTTGATATATGCCACTAAATAATTCAAGCTGAAAAGGACTTATCATCTACAGCAGCCCTCCCAACTCCTTCCCCACCCCACCCCCCAAAAAAGTCCTAAATTCTATTGCAAAATAAGGTAAACACTAAGAAACTCTGCTTCTTTCTGTTTTGGTCTTACTGGTTCCCTCTTTGATAACTAAAAGAGAGAACTTGCTCTAAACCCCCCCCCTTTTTTTTTGGAGGGGTGGGGGTGCACCTGGGCTCTCCCATAAAACGTAATTTAGCTCACATCATTGTTTTCTAATATACCTACACATGGTGTCCCAACAGAGCCTGTGTCACTGCTGTTTACAACAGTATATTAGAACTATGTGACAAGGTTTACAACTTAAAGTTGACACTGAATAATCGAAGTAGAATTATTATACTAACCTGAGCCCTCCGGTAGAACTGTTTGGTAATTGATTCAAATCTCTCCTGCCCTGCAGTATCCCTTTCAAAAACATAAAAAATAAAGATATAATACTCAGGTACATGTATCATGTATAAAATACATTTTTTTTACATCAGCACACAGAGGCATATCTAACCGCTCTAATCTCTACCTTGTGTATTATATATAGATATAGATATAGATATATATATATATATATGTCTTTAGAGAGTATAGAGCAGATACAATGCCCCTGTGATCAGCACAAAAAAGTGATAGCTTACATGTACATGTAAAACTTAATTGTGTGGTTAATTCTATCCTAAATTTCAATTTATTCTTCTTTATAGAATCTAAAGAAAGCAATCACCATATTTGAACTTTGATTGTCTTTCCTCCAAGTGATATTGTCTTCATTTTGAAATCAATTCCTGAAAAAGAGAAATATGAAATAGATAAATAAACCTTTCATTATATTAAAAAAGGTTAGAGTGAATTAAGTTAATATCAGCAAATGTACTCATGATTAATAGTAATTAAGTCATCAATTAATTTTGTCTATATATATGTGCATGCTTTCTTTTACTGAAATAACTTATGAAATCAATATTAGTTAACTGAAAAATATCAATTAACTGAATCCTATATTGATCAAACTCTGTGAATATATATTACTGTATATGTTACAATATCCAAATTTACATGTCTTTTATTTCTCAATCTAAATTCATTTTTGTAACAAGACAACATTGAGATAGTAACCATCTCAAAGGGCCTGCTTAATTAATGGACAATTCAGAGAATTTTGCTTTGACCATGATCTATAACTTAGAAATTTTCCAGCTGGCATAGAACTTCTAATTCAATCTCATTATCCCTTACATAAACACATTTTTGTTCAATCTTTAAGCAAATGGGATATATAATCTTTGCTCTAAAACTGATTATAAAGAGACCTGCATTGACCTTCACATTGACTGGGTTTAAGGTCACTGCACACCATCAACCAAAAAGCTCTTTTAAAGTAAAGTATTAGCCAAATAGGGCTAAGTGGAAAGTATATATATGCTCTTAAAAAAGGATTTTTGTGTGATTTGATGACTTTAACACTTGACCTACAAACATAATTCAAGGTCACTGCCTACCCTTTGATCAAATGGAGAGAAAATATGCGCTGGACAAGGATTTTTTTATATACATGTACTTTTGCTATGACCTTCACATTTGACCTTGAAAATTGGTTCAAGGTCACAACACACACTTTACTCAAAAGCTCTGTTTATGTGAAGTATGAGCCAAATAGGGCTAAGTGGAAAGTATATATGCTCTGATTTTTGCATGGTCCAATATATGACCTTGACCCTTGACCTACAAACTTTATTCAAGGTCACTGCATACCCTTTGACACTCTGTGAGTGAAGTATGAGCCAGATTGGACATAGAAGAGAAGATATGCCCCTGACAAGGATTTTATATATATCTCTGCTATGACCTTAACCTTAGATCTAGGAACATGGTTCAAATTCACTGCACCCCCTTTACATGCTTTACCCAAAGGCACTCTGTGGGTGAAGTATGAGCCAGGTTGGGCTAAGGGGAGAGAAATACAATGTATGCTCCGGACAAGCGATCTGAGACGGACAGACAGACTGATCACTATAGTGCGCCCACATAGCGGGGCCCTATAATAATTCAATGATGATAAATACAGTTATATTTGAAAGTGCATTTAAGTTTTGCCATTACTGTAATGATCAAGACAAGGGAAATTCATCTGATTGATTTGTAATATTCTGAAATTGTCAAAACTTTTGATAATTTTTCTACATCAAAATTGTTCAATTAGACAATTTATATCATTTATAAATATATATCGGCTAGTATGTGTATACACCAATCGATGCATTTATAAAATATGATGAAAATGTTCATCCAGTTAATAGGTTGAGTCATGTCCTGAATACATATATACTGTCTGATCTATACATGAATGATCAGTAGCATGTCAAATCGATGACAGAAATAGATCGAATCTATTGATGCATTCACTGTGTAAACCCTCCAGGACATGATCTAGTAGTACTCAATGATTATCTCTCTATGGCTTCTGGGATGTTATTTTACTCTCACACAAATCCTCTTTTCTTACACTTTAATATTAGTTGATTTAGTTTGGGAAAAATTGAGAATTTTTTACTGTAATCTGGTACAGTCTAAATCTGTATAAATCATCAAATGGCTTGAACTAGATATAAAATCTGAGAAATGATAAAAATGATCTGCTTAATTCTGTATTAACCACTAAGGCTCATTATATTCTGGCCTACGGTGATCATTATCGTTCATGTACATAAATAATGAACAAAAATACGGTAGCAAAATATAAATATATACCTACGCCATCGCAAGACAGGTAAATGATTGTTATGAAGAGATTAAAGGGACGTCCTACAATGGTGTCTTTGTTAGAGACAAGCTACTACAGATTATTAATTTTTAAAGTTAATGAAGAGATTACAGCTTTACATCATGTCCATGCAAGCTACAAGCACTGATTAATGGGTGCTTACCTAGAGTTTATTATACAGACATTTTTTATCTCTGAATTATTCCTTAGTATTTTTATGTTTTTGCCTTAATATCTACTCAGGTTTATAAAAAATAAGACAGGTTTTCGCACTATAGATCAAATGTCAGTTGTTTATAGAAAAAAACATGCAATTATATAGCCATCAAATGCCTGCAGTCAAACACGATTTCAAAGATTAAAATAAATGAAACTTTGAGAAGTGACACTTGCCAATTGTTGTAATGTGTGAGTCAATGAATTCCTCGCTAGCATAGCGACATAACACACAAGTTTTGCCCACCCCTGTTTCTCCGATCAAAAGCAAACGCATCAAAACGTCATATCGCTTCGACATAGTCCGTTGTAAAGGGGTGGTTTTCTCCATCTCTCGTTCACTATCCATCTTCCCCATAGAAACTGATCCACTATCGATGAACGAATAGTTCTATTCCAATGACATTTTCGTTTTCACTTCACACACGCGTGAATTAATTTTGAAACCTTATAAATAACTGTACCTGCAATCTTTTATATATCAGTCACAACAGATACGATATACCAAAGGTTCAGAAAGAATTATTTTGCACAAAACTCAGCGAGAAACAAATGTTTGACGGATCAATCCCTAGTTCTCCGATTGCCACTACCTCGCCACCTCTGTCGCATTCTACAGAGCTGAATAATAACGAGGAATTTTTACACGTCACATGTCAACATCGTCGTAACATTTTTGCGGGAAAAGGGACACAACTGTCACGAAATTGAAAGTAGAAATTGAAAAAAAAAAATATCAGTAAACTTGTAAATAAAGTTAAAATTAATACAGTAAACACGTCATCTCATTAGTAAAAGCATTTTATTTTCACAAATCACATCGTTTAAAAAGTTCACACAATTGTGATACTAAATTGATTATATACATGTTTTAAATGCTGTGGAAGACTAGTACATATTTTAATTAAATGCATTAATTTCTGATCTAATATATCAATGATAACATAATCCAAACCTTAACCAATAAAGTCATAATTTAAACACTTTAATGCAAAACAGACCATCAACGAAATTACACTTCAAGCAATCATTCTGAATTTCAATATTATCTGCATAGTTGATTTATAATAACAACGAAGATGCTGTTATTTAATCAGTTAAGAAAAATTAAGTATGTGTTATGATTTTTTTAACTTTAAATTAAATTTTTGATTTCACACTTTTAATGTACCGGGACACACACACACACACACACACACAATTTAAGCATAAAAAATTGTAGCAAACTTTAAACTAAATTTTTATACAACCCATTCTTATACTTCTTATAAAAAAAAAAAATTGTTAGTACTACATTAACGGTGACCTCTCCTAAGCAAGCTTTGGTCACGTATTTATTTGTTTATAAATTACGATTTTGGCATTTCTGTTAGAATGTGTAATACATGTAGATACAGTAAATGTATTAGAAATTTCAGGTTGAATACACAAAGTCCCGCAATTAAATTCAAAGAAAATGATTCATGTAGCAATAAAGGATAAAGTGCTGTTCAATTCTGCAATAGTATTTATACTGCTGCACCATTACATTTCAAGATATGGAGGACATATTGATGGGGTTCAGAATTTCAATCCAGTATCCATCTGGGTCTTTTATGAAAGCCAGTCCTTTCATTTTTCCTACAAAAATACCAAATGAATTCAACACATTAGTCAGCATACATAATTCATTAACAGAAAAAATAAGAGGCTACAACACTCAACAGAGTGAGCAAATGGTGAACATTTCAAATAAACCTTCTTCTAGCTAAAATATTTCAATGCAAGCTAGGTCATTTTTATCAAGAGATTTTGTTTTGAAAGATCTTGGGTTGTACTAAGGAAAGTGCATGCTGTCTGTAATTTAACATACTTTGAAAATAATCAAAGAGACTGTTTAATATTTTTCCAAGTGAGTTAGTGTGTTGCCACATGAACACTAAAAATCACTGTGTCAATAATAATACTGGTACATGAGTCATGACATACATTTTGTATCACATAAATATTGTTAATGAAACTTTCCATTCATGTGATGATAATTTGGTGTAAAAACAATGGATAATACTTACCATCATTTGGTTTTTTAACAAACTCCACACCTAAAGATTCAAATCGCTCACAAGCTTTATCTACGTCAGGAACTACTATGCCAATATGACCTACAATAATACAAGTCATTACTGAAAATAATGCAATGTTTCATTTCATAAAATCCTCCAAAAAATGCAATATATACCATAGTATGATTTGAACACCAAATTAAGTGTACAGAAATCAGTCAAATACCAACTTTTATTCGTATGGACTTTATTTCGCTATTTACTTCCGATAAACTGGTTCACCATGATTAATGTTTGTGACCAAGCCTTATCAAGACTCGTATATTGTTATAACGATCATATGACAAAGACTGGTTTATGGTGAGAAATATTTGCGACGACAAGGTTCTCATGAACCTTGTGATAATTTCTCGCACACGAGTAAAAGTTGTTTTACAGTAACCCTAACAAACCACAGTAAATAGAAGGAAGATGCAATGATATACTGACTGACAGGTTATCTAAAATACATAAAAATAATTCAATTTCACCTTTTTGATATTTAAAAATTTTAGTTATATGGAATATTCATGGTGTTAATTTCTAACCTAAAAAATTCCAAATTCCTTTGAGATCATGCAGTGCATGTTACAATTAAGAAGTATCCTGTAAAAACATATCTTTTAAAGTTCTGGTTTTAAATCACTTTTATCACGGGGGATGGAAATCCAACTTACCAAATCCTCTGGGGTCACTGTTTCCATTGTGATAAGATTGTTCAGGGTCATTCTCTGTTCCCCAATTACTGCAAAATCACATAAATAGTAAATAAAATCAGAGATGATTTTTTAAAAAGAGGCATGGACTTGGTTGCTACTAAGTTAACAAATATTAGGTTTTTTGTCTATTTACTGGGGTATATTGGTTATCAGTAATGACAGTAATGTTTATTTTCTTCTACAATTTTAATGTCATTTGTCAATTAAAAGATACAGAGCTCTCAATTTCTTTCTTATGCAAAATATGGTTTGTACCACGATTTAAATGTTCTTAATATTGGTGAATATTTACCGGGGAATAAGAAAAAATTATCAGATGTGACCATCACTATAAACTGCTCAACTGTGTTAATTATTATCTTACAGATAGAAAAATATCCAATTTAAATTCTCATATATTTGTGGTTAACTGTACATGTATATCTTACTGTGTTAGCTCTAAAGTGGCTTTCTGTTGGAAGACATAGCGAGTTCTCTCTGTCTCATCCTGGGGAATGTTTTCTGCTCTGTCGTAACCCATGAAGTAAAGAGAGAAGGACATGGCAGGAAAGTCAAACTTCTTCAACAGCCTGCATGTGATATAAAGAAAGCAGTTCATTCCAACCACACTTTGTCGTGTTTTTCATGTTTATATCACTCATTCTTTG
This sequence comes from Magallana ariakensis, assembly GCA_020458035.1. Lineage (NCBI taxonomy): Eukaryota > Metazoa > Mollusca > Bivalvia > Ostreida > Ostreidae > Magallana > Magallana ariakensis. The sequence continues at coordinate 16,697,994 of CM035816.1, read as the reverse complement.
GTATTCATCAAATAAAATCTCTATGGTGAGGTGCATAATAATATCTGTTCCAAAAACCAATTCATAGGATATCACACTTAAATTACTCAAGTGTAGAACAAATATTGTTGCATACATCTGTAAGTGCAATCATATTTTTTCCTCAATGAAACAGCTGTGTCAAACACATTCAATGCATGTGTATTTGCAATGATATTAAGTACATGTACTTTATAGTTAAAAGAAAATAATAAATACATGTATTTAGCTAATTTCAAAATATAAAATCATTAAAATGACAGACTAAGATTTTTTTTTCATTGTAAGAGTTATCTCTTTTCATCTTTATCATTTAAGAGGGCTGGATGGTTGTGGTCATTTTTAGACTATACTAGCGGAAAAAAGAAACTGTGCATTATTTAATATATAAAAAACATTTAAAAAATACAATGAACAAATTTTATTTTTTGTAATACTGTTAACACATGTATTCGTAACAACATCTCATAACACATTAATTTTAACGTCGAATAACGTCAATTTCAGCACACTCGAAAGTCACTGTTATTTGAAATTGAATTAACAAAATTAATAATGCGTGTGACCACCATTTGCATTCATGCATGCTTGACAGCGACGCCTCATTGATGCCACTAAAGTGTTCAGAAATGCTTGAGGGATGTTGTATCAGATGTTGTTTAAAGCCTGGCCTAAATCAGCCAATGTCACTGGCTGATTTGGTAAACCGCGTAAACGTCTTTCCATTTCATCCCAGACGTGCTCGATCGTCGACAAATTGGAGGAAACAGCTGGCCAAGGCAAGACATCGACATTCTGTTGAACAAACAAGTCCCTGACTACACGTGCAACGTGTAGCCTTGCGTTGTCTTGCTGCAGAGTGATGTGATTTTGATGTCTCTGTATGAAGGGTATCACATGACACTGAATAATTTCATCTTGATAGCGTACGGCGGTGAGATTTCCATTGATAATTTGTAGAAGTGTCCTTCCACCACGTGCTGATATTCCACCCCACACCATAACGCTACCTCCACCAAATTGTCGACGTTGCACAACACAAGCGCCCTGGTAACGCTCCCCAATGCGACGATACACTCTACAACAGCCGTCACTGCTATCCAAATGAATTCTGGATTCATCAGTGAACAGAATATTTGCCCAGTCCTGTATTCTGAATCACAGATGTCGTCTGCACCACGCTAGTCTGGCGATATGATGACGTTGAAGCAGTACTGGGCGCACCGCTGGACGTCTTGGTTTGATGTTTTGCTCGCGCAGATGATTACGCACAGTTCTTGGACTAATTGGTCGAAGCCCTGGAATGCTACGGGCAGTCAAACTTGCTGTCTGGAAACGATTTCTCAGATGCACAAGTCTAATGTGGTTGTCCTGTTGACGTGACGTCACACGAGGTCGCCCAGAGCGCGGTCGATCCTGGGTGTTGCCAGATTGTTGAAAACGTCTCCATAATGACTGGATGGTGTTCCGATGAACTCCAAAGTGTCTTGCTACAGTATTTTGTGCCATTCCAGCTTGCAGCACTCAACAGCACGATTACGTTGGTTTTCTTTGAGTCGTGGCATGACATAGGGGTAAATTTTGTTGAAACTAAAGTGATTTCCTTAACAAAAAAGTTTAAACAAATCCTGTACAGTTCTTATTCCAAACAGTTTTGGCCCATAAAACTCGTGCGTACAAATTCTTCAATAAACAACAGGTGCTCACTAACCATGAAAAAGTCTGTGCACCCGGATGGTTACCATCCGATATTGTCAAAAACAAAAGCATTATCGATTGTTTAAATTATATAAATACAAACAATAGATATAGAAAAATTATACTAAATTTTATAATGCACAGTTTCTTTTTTCCGCTAGTATATATTAATCTCCTTTAAAAGAAGATCTCTGTATATAGTAAACTATTCAATTTCAAAACTAAAATACCTGGTATATGGATTGTTTCTTTACTAAATGATAGTTAATAGATATACAAATCATATCTAAAAATTTAAGTAAGATCTGATATTTTATTTGTTGACCACCCAGCCTCCTTAAAAATGTTCACATTCAGATGCTGAATCATTGAAAAATAAGTTGTTCAATTCCGTATTCAATACTGCATGTGCAGAGTTGCGCAACAATCTTATCAATATAAATTTTTGGGATCTTAATACCGGTAACACATCAAGATTATGAAATGAAGAAAAGGGAGAATTTTCTGGTTTGTATTAACAGTATTGATGTGGGTTCTGAACCTTACCTCATTCCCATGACCTTTGTGTAGAATTCAAGTGATCTCTTGGGATCTTTCACACGCAACATGGTTTGTTGGAAAAAGAAGTCCTGATGAGTTAAAAATTTAAAGACTTAAAATTTAATTGTTAAAAATGTCAGTACAGCATGTTCTAAAAAAAATAATTCAAATAAAACCAAATATTTCATAAAATAAAATTTTTTATATTTGATACCAAATAATTTAGCCTTAGTATGTTCTGTACGTCTCCTTTAATTAATAAACAGTTAGGGCTTTAAAAGACCCTAATTTTACTGAACATGCAAGAATCAAACTTTTTTTTCTGGTAGGTCCACCCTTCCTTTACAACCACCCCCCCCCCCCCCCAACCTCCGAACAACAACTTCTGTCATTTGACTTCAAAATTGTTGGTCAAGCAATTCAACAGAAAACAAAATACACAAAAAAATTCCTCGGTACATTAGATTTTCTCATAACTAAGGAAATTCACATCATATTCTGATTCGTGGGGAATAAACTGTGTTTGGGTTTTATCGGAGGAGGGGGGTCCAATGTCTATTTCTCATAATGTATTAAAATAACTTAAAATTACTGAAATAATAGGTATGTTCCTCTTTGAATGTGCTAGTATTCTATTTTAAATTTATTCTATTGCTCAAATATCCTTGTCAATTTTAATCCAAACAGTCTCTAAATACATGTTCATGAACTAGCTACATAACATTACAATATCTTATCTGTCGCATCACATACATGTACATATTAGTGTATAATATAAATCCTGGGTCTTTTAACAATTCTGCTATTGCTAGCAAACAGTTGCTAGATGCAATTGATCTATTTTTTTAAAAATATTTTCTTGATTTTTATGCATATAGTGGGGGTAAGACTTTTTATTCTACTTTTATTCCTACTTTTAGATAAAAAATCAGGTGCATGTGATACGTCTGGTGATGTGACAACCCTTTATATCAGTAAATATAAGAGATGATCAACAGTCCAAGCATACCTGTTAACCTTTCAAAGCTGCTATATGGGAGAATCTCACCTTTAGTTAACAATTTGGCTAAGGGGGAGATTTTGTGTAAACAACGTTTTTAGCTCACATAAAACGCGTTTGCAGGAGAATTTAGCCCACCATGTTGTAGATTGGTTAGATGGGGGAGATTTTAGATTTTTAGGCTGTTTTGCGGGAGTCTCCTGGGCAATGCGGGAGACAGGTATGACCAAGTTGTGTGAAATAAACAGCTGATAAAGATGAATATGGATGCAGTCACAGGCAATTGTTTCATACAGTACACTTAATATATAAACAATTAAAGAAATAAGTGACTGTACATTGCTGTATAAAACAAGCACCTGTGCATGCAGTACACTGTACTGTAATTAACTCATAACTATCTATACTACTATATTAAAATAATAGACTCGAATTTTTGGGCTTTAATACTGAGAAATCGGAGAAGTACTGTCTTTTGTTTTATATATTTCAAACATCATTGGTACTTGAAGATTACCCATTTGTTTTTATTTTTCCTCAATCAAGCTTCGCTAATTAATAATCAACAAAAATTACTTTAAAAAATCCGGAAATCACCTGGATTTTTTGGATTTTACAATCTTGCACATGCGCATTACATTCACGCTTAATCACGGGAGGCTCTTTAGTTCATGTTTCCACAATATCACATTTGCATGGATAAACTCAGAAACGATAATACAAATACATGTAAATTTTCATTGGAAATTTGCTATATATTCTGTTCAACAAAGAAAATACGGGAGATAATTCTAACTCAGTGCATTTAAAATATGAAAAATCCCATTAGTTCCGAATGTCAACATGGTGTTAAAAAAAGTTGGTGAAAAAGTGTTGAATTCTTCATTAATATGAATTAAATTTTCAGATGAAAGGTATTTACAGCCTCAAAATGGTTTGTTATGAATAACTTGACTGTTATTTTCAATGCAGCTTCATTAATTTTCTCCAAGATCGTTTCGGAGCGATTCTGCAATTTTTTGCTACATTACGGGTATATGGGAGGCATTTTAACAGTGGTGAAGGCCTGTCCCGAGACACAGTTAGATTATTCTAATTAAGCAGAATGTAGTAAAATTATTAATAGCATTATTGTAGGCCTAAAGCTTGGTTATGTAAATGTCAACAATATGGTATGTCGATGTATCTATTTCGTAAATTTCCGATATCATATGCAATTTCAACCCGTGCACGCACGGGTCAAAGTCTAGTTTGTAATAATAAGGCTAAGCTGTTCACAACTTGCAGATTCTAGTCTAATATGAGATTCCTGACTATAACACCAGCTTTATGACATCTCCACCTCTGTTCACATGCATGTCATAATATATACTTAAATGTATATGGAAAAGGGGTAAGAGTAAACGTGGTCAGAGGAATTTCGGATTAATTAAAGTCCTAGAGCTTTATCTTTATGCATAGTGTTATAATATATGTATAAGAATTATTTTCTTTGGTGAAGTAGACAGACATAGTGTGGATGAATGAATATGCACGTCCAATACCCTATACTGCACAGGGGAAATACTGACAGCTGATTAAACACTGCACTGTTATGTTACATGTATAAATACCTTTGTTGATTCATCTGGTTGTTGACAAGCTTTAGCCACCTCCTCATTTGTCAACCCTGTCTGAGCCATTATATCTCCTTTTTGAATTATGAATTTTACCCTGTGGTGGAATGATGAACGCGATGTAACCGTAATTTAACGTTAGAAATTAAGGCTCTAACTATAACTGCGTACCGACTACTATACACTCGGCACACCTCGGCCGATTCGTATCTCATCTTGGTGTATGTTATGGAATCGGCCGAGGTTTGCCGAATGGACTACATCGCACTAGTGGGGGGGGGGGGGGGGGGTAGGGGAGGGAGTGTATAATATTCAGAACATGCTCTGCTTTCATTCGCAAAAGGGGGTTATAGCATACACAGAGAGGAAAAACAGGAAATATAAATCTCCACCTGTTTTAATGTGTTGCTGTCTGCTATTTTTTTGTTGCAGATTGAGAAAAATCAAAAAATTAAATCCACAGGTACTTGATGGCAGGACCGACCTCCCCCCTACCCCCCCCCCCCATCGATCTTCCTACCCCCAAGAATCTAGACCCCGTGACTTTACTCATTTGTTATTAAATTATCCTTTAATTATATATTTATAAACTATAATGCATACATTCATTACACATTGCTTAAAACAAACATTTTGAGAAAATAATCATACCCCCCCCCCCACCCAAGGTTGCTACATGTAACTTCGTCTGCCAGCCGATCGAGAGGCACTGCCGATAAATTTTAGTTGAAATGTACTATCAAACTACAGCCCTTCACTAAATATCTGTAAAGGGGATATGATTTTTTTTTCCAAAATGTTTGTTTTCAGTAAATACATATTAATGTTGTGCAATGAATGTATCATTGGATCATAAAAGGATAACTTATATGAGAAAAAACGAGCTAAGTCCCGGGGTCTAGATACTTGGGAGTGGGGGATGGAGGGGGGGGGGGTGTCGGTCCTGTCCTCAATTAAGCTCTCATTTCTCAGCCAGTGTTCCTCTCGGGGAGGGACTGGTTGTTGACAACGAAGTAATTTATTATATTTAATGCATATACATATGTTTATTTCTATCTTGATACCAGAACAAACACTGCGTACCTTTAACTGTTTAATAATTTATAGTATAAATGATCTTTATGTAAAAGGGAATATTTTATAACATTCATTAATTTGTTTTTTGTAAGCTATTTTGACCTAAATGTTTAGGCTAATATTTAAAGGTAAAAGTTCAACATTTTTAATGTACAGTATCAAAGAATTTTGTAAAGGAAAAAATAAATTTAATTTTCAAAAAAAATATTTGGAGAATCCGGGTATCGATCCCGGTACCTCTCACATGCTAAGCGAGCGCTCTACCACTTGAGCTAATTCCCCTTGAGAAACAGTTGAGTTACAAAACTGACGTAGCAATGACACCTAGCGCAGGTTTAAAATTCGGCGCGTATTTTTGGGACAAGGTGATAATTAACGCAGGTGGTTTTTTTCACTTATTGAAATAAATTATTTACATAAACTCAGTTGATGGAAAGTATTTTAATATTTGTTGTAAAGTCTAGATTTACGATTTTATATATTCATTAAAAATTCTATAAATGTACATGTACATCATGCGCGGATCTTGAGGGGGGTCGGAGGGGTCCATACCCCCCCCCCCCTTGAAAATTATTTAAATTTACATAGTAAAATTATCGCAAATATGCCTCGGACCCCCCCCCCCCCCCCGGGAAACCCAATTATCCTTCGGAGCCCCCTGGAAAAAAATTCAGGATCCGCGCATGTACATGCATATATATATATATTATACAGTGGCGTCGGAAGCAAACTATTTGTAAAAAAAAAAAAAAAAAAGTGGGGGATGGGGGCTAAGCCCCCCTTCACGGTTCCGACGCCTAGATGCCGGTATATTTATTCATATTTACGTCTAGCATTTTTCTCCTATTTCCTGAAGAAAATTGGTTATGCTCATGCAGATAATTACAAATCACAAGATACTAGAATATTAAATCAAACTTCAGTTTTTAGTGATAACACCTTTATAAAATAGCAATTACGCGATTTATTTTATTTTTATTTATTTACAGTGTATTTTTTTTTTTGGGGGGGGGGGTCGATTTTTTAAACATATTCTTGCTTTTGATTGCATTTTCATTTTGAATATCATTAGCTAGCTATGTATTATTTTTTTGGATTTTTCCCTTTGTTAAAACTTACAAATGGCGCTTATTCACAATGCAACAAAGGGCTATATATTGGTATGAAGAAAAAAAATCCTGTAACTCTTTTATAATTAGTTCAAAAATACAGCCTTTATATTCTAAAACACAATTTTTATTCATATAGAATATTATGTTTTTTCCATATCAAAGTCATTTAAAATTCTTATTAGGATGCATCTCTTTGAATCCTATGATTTTACTGCATAAAAACGCTTGAGTTATCTAATTCTGTATGTATACTAAAATAATACTATATTCCTTTCATTTCAACTTTAGCGGTTTCATGTTAAACTTTGGAATATCCCCTTTCTAGTTTGACCTAAAAAATATACTTAAAGCTTCAATTTGTTCTTGAAAACAATTTAAAGCGCCCCATTATATTGTAATTACTCCATGTATGTATGTCCCTTTATTTAATAAATTGGTGATCACGTTTTCACTAATGCGTTATGCAAGGTGGGTTGATTTGTAAAACTGTGTCATATCATTTATACCAATTTTTTACTCTTCAGATATTAAGCTTTGGAATTGTAAAAACAAAAACTCTCCTCATTTCCAATCTTTAAACCAAAGCTTAAAAGCTTGGGAGTAACAAATTCTTGTAAATATAGTTCAAAGTTGGAATATTTTACATTTTTAACTCAGAAATAATGCATTTTTATCAGATGAACAGCTATGTGAAAATGGGGTTATTATATAGAAAACACTGAACATTATTTGATAAAGTGCACATGTTATAATTTTGAAAGAAATATGCTTGTAAATAAACTAAATAATATTGATGTTGAATTTGAACTTGACACTCTATCAAAGGGGAAAAGCCAAAATTCTTATCAAATAAATTGTGAATTTTTTTTTCATTGTACATGAGTTTATTAAATTCAATAAGAGGATTCACAATGTAGTATAGACTGCCTATTCGTAGTTCCAAAACGGCTTCTAGGAGCAAAACGAATGCGATCCACTGCAACAACATCGCCTGATCTAAGCGCCTAAGTTGTTGTTTGAAAAGTCTGCTCCGCCGACTAAATTTTCAGCTCACGGGGGAAAATATTTGAAAGAACGTATTTTTCTCCATCTTTAAGAGCACGGAACATTAACTGGAAAGATTGGAAATATACAGCTTACGTCAATTTCACCTGTTACAGTCAAAACATTTGGACAATGACAATGACAATGGCCTTTATTCTCATAACTGAATTTACAGTGTAGAGAAAATACTTATGTACATTATGTACAAATAACAATATAATAGATGAAAATCATTGGTACAGGCATAATGAAGGGATAACAGATAATTGGGTCAAGTTAACCAAGAGAGCTAACTCTCTCAAATATAGTATCTAATAGTTTACAAATACTGGTAAGTTGGTTTATGTTTGTGACATTAAACAGTGTTTCAAATTTTCAACATTTGGATTTGTTATGAATTATTTTGGTAAACATATAACCCTTGAATTGGATATATATACATCAGTACATTTGAAAAGATAGTGAAATTCATCCCCAATTTTTCCCAATTTCATTGCAAGCATATAATTTACAAATTCTGTTTTCTCTAGGAATATTAAACCATCTACCTATACATGCAAAGATGAGAAGACCCCAATACGGAAGAGATTATACGCAAGGTAAAGCATTGTCCGATGACTTCAGAGAATCAGTCGTCACAAGTCTGAAATCAAGTGGGGCGATTGCATGTTGAAACGGGGTTTATTCCCAAAAGAGAATAATTCAAATTCCGATTTAATAAATTCAAATCATACCCAGATATATAGAACCATTTTAACAAGACCTTGGACTTTCAGTAGGACGTAACTATCTATTCTTGCGTCAAAACAAGTTAAAAATGACGCTGGTTTCAAGCGAAATATACAATATACACCGATTGCGTAGACTTAGCTCCAAAGCTAGACAAATCTAGTTGTTTTCAAAGAGCCATAGTGGTATGGCCAGCAATGAAATAAACAGGTCTATGTCACAATGCTGTTTGCCGCAACTACCCAAAGTCCAAGCTCATGTTAAAATGGTTCTAATGGTAAAGAATGTTTCACACTGATCATGAAGAAATATTTATAGATCGAATTCACGTATTATTACAACGTGTCTTCCATCAAAAATTACGACCTATATATGTTTAATTCGGGGAATATTCGGCATAACTATTGATTTATATTATGCTCGATCATTTTTGTCATTTCTAATTTACGTATTAAACGCGCTTTCTCTCTCTCTCTCTCTATCTCTCTCTCTCTCTCTCTCTCTCTCTCTCTCTCTCTCTCTCTCTCACACACACACACACACACACACACACACACACATTCAAGTTACGAGCGGTTATATCTTACATGTAACTCCGCCTTCTACGATCTGGTTGGACAAGGGTCAGTCAATTGCGCGTTCATTGTTATCTAGCTATACACTAACCAAAATAAAATTCACTAATATCGACTTGTTGAAGATTCTGAGGTACACATACGTGATTATTAATATTTATGAAAATTCCGTTACTGATATTAAGACCGCGTAACATTATACAATGTAGTTTTTAACGTTAACTTCACTCAACTTTGATTTGAACATATTTTATTATGCAAATATAAATTTTCATAAATGGATTGGGCAGTAGGCAATGCCTATGTAAGCCTTCTCCATAAGGTGCAAGATAATAATATAAAGAGCAAAATATAAATGACAAATTAAATAATACACTTATTTATATAATAATGTAATGTAGCATAAAAATATATATTCAGATGGGCAAAAAAAAAAAAAAAAAAAAAGGTTGGCAAAAACCGGTTTGTGGAAAAAAGAAAGAGGGAAAAAAAAAATCAAAAACCTAAATAGTACAGTTACAGCATAAGTACATGTGTATACTACTTTTCTGTACATGTATTAGATATATATAGCTATAGTTATGATAATTCTAACTAAATTTCTTAGATTTTACAATTTATTATGAACTAATTTGAATAGTACAGTATTTTCATCATATGAAATGTCGTCATCTCCAAATAACAACTTAAATAAAATAAAATAATAAGTGAAATATAGATATTTTTAAAGAACGACTTTCAAGAAAATTATTGGTATACTAGAATCTTTAGCTGGACGACCGAAAGTTTTAAGAAAATTCACCAACATTGCACAGCTATCTGAAGTTTTAAAAAATTATATCGGAATTACCAATACTTCATATATTCGGTTCTTTATTACAGTTTCAATCCAATGTTTTTTCAATGACGATGACAATTTCTTTATTCTCTAAACTGCATAAATTACAGTGTTGAAAGGGATTACAGAAACGCTAATTTGTTTCATTTTAATACAATTTCAATACAATTTCATTTGTATTGTATAATTTTTCATTTGCATTGTATAATTTTCTATTTGTATTGTATAATTTCATTTGTATTGTATAATTTTTTATTTGTATTCTATAATTTTCCATTTGTATTCTATAATATTCCATTTATATTCTATAATTTTCCATTTGTATTGTATATTTGTTTAGTTATATTGTAAAATTTCCTATTTGTATATTATTATTATAGAATTAATTTATCAATTTATCAAAACTTTTAAGGGGGATGTGTGGCCATCTTGTACATTTGAGAATAAAAATGTAAACATTTCTTGAACTGGCTTGTTTCTGCACAGAACTGGCCAAAATTGTCGTCTAAAGATGAATCAAAGTACTGAAGTACTGACGGGAGTTGATTTTATCGATTATTATTTATTTTAGAATCAACGATATGTTTTTAGCATGACAAGTAATTTCTAATCTCTATTTAAATTACGTACATTTTTAAAATATGAATTCTCGGACTTTTCCGACAAGAATTTCGAGAAAACCCCATATGAATCATGTTGTGTAATATTTAAAGATATAATTAATTCCATCAAACTATGAATCAGTAATCGAAATATTTATAAAAATTGTACACATGTCTGGATTCAAGCAATATTGAACTCTAGTATCGTTCAACCAGACGCTCGGCTGTCTCCGTTAATCTCCGACTACCAAGAGAGACTCTCTGTCGGAGATTTACGGAGACAGCCGAGCGTCTGGTTGAACGCTCTGGCGTAGGAAAACATACGACTCCAAAAAATATCTAATTTGTTCGTACTATTTAAAATCTGACTATTTTCAAGGTATTTATAAATACGTTTTCTTGAAAAACAATGGTTCAGCATACATTACACCGAATTTATCTATTATTTCAAGAACTAACTCTTGTCAGCGGTGATGATTTGTGCTTAGGTCCAAACACTGTTTCACTTTCGGTTTGCCAGAGTAACTGCATAGGAGAGTTGATTAAAATCAACTCCCAAAAAGCAATAAATATGAGGTTCTAGATGTTGTTTTTTATGCAAATTATGCATTGAAGAACAGAACGATGCTTTTTAATCACTTAAAACAGCTGTAGAACTGCGCATCTGTAGACTTACAAGTATTTTGAAGATTAAAAAACCTTAAAAAAAACAGTGGGGTTTTTTTCCTCTCCACAACAATGTGTTGAGAAAAGGGTTGAATTTTGCACATTAATGTGGAAACTTTGCCTCAAAATAGGGTACCCTAAATTTATCAGTCGGCATGGGATGTATTTTTGAACACGAAAATTCCAGGCTATACTTACAACCCCCGTGTCTATGGAGGTACATTGACGTTATATTTTCAACGATAAAAAAAAATCTGGACTAAATGTGACAGACATCTCTATACCAGTTCCAGTTGTTTTTTTTTTTTTTTTAGTTTTATTAGTTTAAATTAAATCTAATTAATTTTTTGGACCCCTACCCTTCTTAAATAAGAAGGGCAGGGGTCCAAAAAATTAATTTAAAAAAAATATATATTTTCAATGAAAAATATAACTTCAATGTACCTCTAAAGATACAGACAAAAATATCTCGTGCAAATTGATTGGTTTTTGAGACGTTTTAAGAATAGGGTGCCCTATTTTGAGAGTTACAACTTAAATAACCAAGCTTTGACCTTTTTCTCAACAATAGGTTGTAGAGTGGACACTATCATGACCTCCTTTCATATTTTTTCAGATTTTGAAATCTTAAATTTAAGTCTGTAGCTGCGCAAATCTAAGTGGTTTAAAAATGCATTGTTCTGCCCTTGTATGCATAATTTGCATACAAAACATGTTGAACGTCATATGTATTGCTTTTGTATCTTTTGACAATAGTTTTAGTAAGTTTTGGACAAAAACAAGCCAGTTCAAGAAATAATTACGAATTATTATACTTTCATGTTAATACTGAAATCTGATTGGTTTAGACGCAGTTGACAATCCGTTCTCATACACTCAGCGTTAGCAACACACTTGGCAACGGGCCGATAGAACGAATTGTTACATGCGCGAAAATTATGCGCGTACGGTTCGCCGTAGAACTCACGTCTTTTCCATATAAAAGCAGTAAACTTTGCCATAAAATTAAGACATTCAGTATAATAAAATAAATAGTGCCTGTTTTGGGAGGGTATCAGTTGAAATTGACGCCCCTCGAAAACCATTGTCAACCTCCGCTTCGCGTCCGTTGACAATGGTTTTCTCGGGGTGTCAATTTCAACTGGTACCCTCCTGTGATAAAGTTGAATTCAGTTTATTTTAGTTTTGAATTTTTTTGTGTAAATAGTTGTAATTTTGGACTAAGTTGTGTTCCATATATCCAATCGAGAGTGTTCGGTATTAGGTCTAATTTTAGCATAACCGGTTTGGTGAGTTAGAGTCGTGGCTGCTTGTCAAGTGTGCGGCCACGTTGGTGAATTTGTCCTCCAGTTTGTAAATTTTGGCGAAATCCAGAAGTTAGTCTGGTAGATTGGTAGCCAGGATTACTGTGAATCTGTTTGGGCATTTGCTTTTCTCTAGCCGTTAAGTTTTTGTATATATTTTGTCAGTTTCATGGTATATTTACGGGGATGTGGTCGTTTGTTATTTTCGTTTGTATAAGTAAATATTATAGTATGTCTATAGGTTTTAGAATAGGTAATTATTGTTTCAGTGCAGGGAGAGTTTTATCGTTAAACGAGGTGTGTCAATGGTGAACTGAAGGCTTAGCGTAGCATACGTGTATGTGGGGCAGGACTGGGACCGAGAAACATTAACGGAGCAGGGCGTGACGCAAGTGGGACGCACGGGAGCTCGTATTTAATGAACGTTTGTGGTCAGGAGGCCCTATTTGAATAGTTTTCCAGTGAGAGACCTTCGAGTCCGGGACTGGAGACGTGACATTTCGTTTACGTGTTGTGTGCTATGGAGGCCCAGTGGTGACTATTTTAGGTTGGCTGTTGCAATTATATGAAGCCAAACTTTCAATTCTATTTAATGATTAAACAAGCTAGTGATAACATTTGATTGTTCAATTACAGATAATATTCCAATTTACTTTTCCTGTGAAATTCAGATAACAGTATTGGTAATTTTGATTTGTTGCTTTATTCCTTTACATACTGTTATAGCCATATTTAGCTGATGTTAAAAGCATTTATTCGTTTCATATAGATACTGACAATTGAATGTGTTAAAAGTTTATTACTTACTTTTTCATTGTCAGTCTTGTTTGATTTAAAACTTAAAGTTATATTATTTTTCTTTCTTAGTGATAATGAGGGTGTGTGTTTGTGAGTGTGAGTATCTTCATATTCTATTTTTTAAATTTCTGTTTTGGTTAAATAAATTCATTTTGTTTTGTTTATTTTACTGTTTGTCGTTTTCGCTATCACCACCACAAACTCTATAAAGAACTTTATTTCACCTCCCAAGCAGGCACTATTTATAAAGTGTTACCCGTTGCAAAGTGTGTTGCTAACGCTGAGGTAAATAGAACGGATTATCAACTGCGTCTAAACCAATCAGATTTCAGTATTTAACATGAAAGTATAATAATAAAGCTTTATAATGGCAAAGTCCAAGGACCTGAGGATTTACTTCGCAATATCCGAAATTCGAGTTTGTTATATTCGTAAAATTTTAGAAGGATGCGTTATTTGCTGTATCAGTGTTCGTGCTAAACGAGTTTTAGGAATTTCGGTGAGCGCTCTCGAGCGCCTTCTTTGCTGAACAGGCCTCCGCAGGATGCGTTGTGACGGGAGGGGTGATAGGGCGCCCCAGTTTGTCCAACTAGGTTTTAACTCATTCTTTTTATTCCCCAACCCCTCACTTACTATACAGTTACGCCGAATAAATTTTCTTCGCTCATTGAAAGCAACCCTTCTCCGGACTTTCAAAATTAATTGCTACACTCCCCAGGTAGCATGACTACATGTACGTTTGGTCAACATATTAGGCTCAACAATGCTGGTTACGTGAAGACGGTATAAAGAGTTGAAATAATTTACAGTCTCCGGGTTGTACACTTCCTCTCCTTTGTGATTGGTAGAAAATACATGTTGTGAAAATTTCCATTTATTTCATTGGTTGAAAAACTGTTCGGCGCAAGGGAGATAATTTTCTGATGATCTTTTTTTACGTACGACTTAACAATTTTCGTAGATTTTAAATCTTAAAAAGTGAGAAAACGAAAAAAGCAATAAAATTAGCTATCAATGAAATTCAGGCTTTAATTTTTAAGTACAACTAGTTGAAAGCAATGTTCTATAATATCTATTGAATTTTTTTGTTCTTTTCTTTTTGGATTGTTTATGCAAGTACAAAAATGTGAAAATTTGATACGGTATGTCTAATATCAGTAAAAAAGATACGGTTCGGGTAAAACTAGAACCATTTTAACAGGAGCTTGGACTTTGGGTAGTTGTCGCAAACAGCATTGTGACATAGGCCTGTCTATTTCATTGCTGGCAATACAACCATGGCTCTTTGAAATCAACTAGATTTGTCTGGCTTTGGAGCTAAGACTACGCAATCGGTGTATATTTCGCTTGAAACCAGCGTCATTTTTAACTTGTTTTGACGCAAGAATAGATAGTTACGTCCAACTGAAAGTCCAAGGTCTTGTTAAAATGGTTCTAATATCAGTAAAACAAGTGCTGAATGCTGTGGTATTAAGTTTGATTTTATTAAAATAATACGACCCTTCCTAAGATCTCTTTTTCCCTACTATAGTCGATCTCAACTCACAAGCACGTGGTACGCATTTCTCAATATTATGCACGCTTATGGTACATAAAAAGGTTTCAAAAGCCATTACATGTAGAGGAAGGCGACCTTATATATAAAAAAGAATTGAATTTTCTTTGAAAACTTATGCTGTTTAAAGTTTGCTCTAAAGACGGTAAGCTTTTTTTTAAAAGCTAAGCTTGTTTACCGAACCTGTTGGTCTTACAATGGCCAAACGTGTTGAACCTATGCGGTCCTCAATTGCAAACAATGCAGGGCATACGTTGGCCCAACACAATTATGAATGGGCATGCGTTGGGCCATTGTGTGTGACCAACATTTCCCCCAAGAACAACGCTGATTCAAAAGAAATATGCAGCCTTGGATGTAGTCGGGCAAGTGTCATTGGGTTTAATGTACTAGTATTCATACCTATTAGCCAATGACTGGATATTGAACCATGAATATAGTCCCCCACCTTCATCAAGTCAGAGTTTGTCACGTTCTGTCCAAAGACCATTGGGAAGCTCGTTAAAACGGCTCTAATGTACACAATTAAAACCACTGTTGTTAACGTGGGCCAACGTCATCAATATGTTCCAAACTCAACGTCTTATTATCAGTAATGCTAACATTGGGCCAGCAAAGATCCAACGTGTTAATATGCCCAACGCCGACATCTACCAACAGTACAACCATTAGCCAACGTTGGGCCAATGTAGTCATGCTATCTAGGATGGTCCTGATGTACTAGTATATCATTATAAAATAAGAAACAGAAAAATCAAAAGTCAGGGACACGTTCTGTAGAATAATATGACCATCATCCCATGCATGTCAAGGGTTTCTGATCCGCTCCGGTAAGTCATGCGCATTTATGTACAGCGGAGCGGATCAGACACCCGTAACTAGGGAAGATGATAGTATGTCTTGTGGAACAATTCACTTAAAATTATAATGTCATCAACAGTATTGGAACTTCAAAAGGCTGTCAAAAGTACTTTTTTTTAGAAAATCACACTTTAAAAAATGCAAAGATGATGTCACTGTCATTTGAGATTTAAATGCCGATCTGGACACGCAATATATTTACGTAATAATTGTTTTCAAATCATATTTTGTGAATGGGTGCGACAAATGTGAATCATCATTCCAAAAATTCTCAGAAAACCTAGAAACCTTTTAGACCGCGGAACATTAACTGACAAGATTGGAAATATACAGCTTACGTTAGTTTCACCTGTTACAGTCAAAACATTTGAAATGGGCGGGGACAAATTGACGCGGCTGAATTTACTGCTAAATTGCCTATAAAACGAGATAGATGGTATGATATACCTCGTGAAAACCGAATATATGTACCATATGTAACTGTAATGAGATAGGAGATGGATTTCATTATTTATTTCATTATACATATATAACAATTAAAGATAAGAGAGTTTTATACATACCTCCATATTTCTACACACAACCAAATGTTTACAACAACAACTATTTAATACTATTAATAAAAAAATGTTGATCAATATGTGTAAATTCATTAAGGTTATAATTGAGAGATATAGCTCTCTAGGTTAACTGCTAATCATACTGTTTTCCTTTTCCTTTTTTTTTTCATTTTTGCGTTGTCACTCTTCAATGCATGCAATGTATTTTATTATACTTTCATGTTAAATACTGAAATCTGATTGGTTTAGACGCAGTTGACAATCCGTTCTCTTACTCTCAGCTTTAGCAACACGCTAACCTCCGCTACGCGTCGGTTGACAATGGTTTTCTCGGGGTGTCAATTTCAACTGTTACCCTCCCAAACAGGCACTATATATATAATGGATATCGTCGGAGTTCCCCAAAAACCATATAATTTGGTGTTGAAGACTTCAGGTTTAAGATATGTTTACAAAATTTCAGATGTAACTTTTCAACCAAGGCAATATTACCAAATCCCCAAAACTTCACATCCATATAGTAAAATAGGTTTCACAATTTTGTCAATCATATCTAATTTACAATCAATTGACACATTGTGTTTTCTACATTTGCCTATTACACTATACATAGCTTTAGCCCTAACCGTCCACCTTTTTTAATCATGCGTGAATGATAATGAAATTTCTATTGTTTTACTATTCAGTAGTTATGTTAAACTGTTTATATCGTTCAATTGGTCTGTTTATCGTCGTAGCTCAGTGGTTAAAGTATTGGGCTTCTGAACCGCAGATCATGAGTTCGAATCCGCCTGGAGCTGTTGTTCATGTGTACTGAATTAATTTTTGAAAATGTATTTTTTCATCATGCAAAAATTGCACATGTTTTTGCTTTTTTTTACTTAAATACTTCTTATCCTTATCATGCTTCTTATGATATCTATCATAATCAAGTTATTTGCTGCTGATTCGAGTAAATTTTTCAAGGTGTAGTGAGCCACCTTAATTAACAACGTTTCAAGACGAGCTGAACGAACCGGAAAGTGAAGTGTCAAAATATCTTAATCAAAAAATAACGCAAAATGTTGATCCTCTCATATGGTCAAGTGGTGTTAAAATGAAGAAATGTTTCCGAATTCTGCTGGTTTAGCAAGAAAATTTTTATTAATACCGTGTACGTCAGTGCCATCTGAAAGAATATTTTCAACGACAGGCTTCGTTGTCAATAAACTCAGAAGCCGATTATGAACTGTCGGTATAGATCAGACAGTATTGTTTAAAAAAGAACTGTAACGAAGGTGCTGATTTTGGTGAGGGTGACAAAGTAGCATGACTATCGGAAAATATCTGTTAATGATATTTAATGCATGTGAATTCGTTACATGTGTTTTACATGTACTATTTTTCTTGCTTTTTTAAAATGATTTATTCTCATTAAACTTAAACAGATTAATAAATAAATTACGTATCTTAAGTCTTTTGGCACATAGGAATAAATTTTATTTGAAATAAACAAATATGTCACCAAAAACAAAAACAAAACAAAAAACCCGGTAATTGTTTATTCGATTAACCGATTAATATATATATGTTTATAAACTTATTTGTCGCTACTGAAGATGATCTGCGTTTTTTATTAATTTATGGTTCTTTTAATATTGTATGTACAATGTAATTGTAACAAAAAAGGTGAAGGAGAATAAATAGAATTTAGAATTGTGTAATCACACACCTTACGTGGCCTTAATGAATTGGCCTTACGTGACTAAAACTTGTTATTGTGCAAACCTCCTTTTTGTACAAATTTATGATTATTACTCATTCAGTATTCAGCGAAAACGTGTTCTAAATATAGTCGGAGGCGTGCCCAATTTGTGACGTATACAGGTTTACCTGAAAGCTACAAATACAGGTGAAAAGAAGCGCGGTCTGACCAAAACAAAACAAACCATTGCTCCAATATGGGTTGTGGATCGGCCATTGGGAGAGTTTTCCTTGTCGTTGTGAATACCTTATTTACGGTAAGGACATACCTTAATATATTCCAGAAACACATACATAACGTGTTCATTTTACTAAAACGCTTATCGATTTCTATCTACATAAGTTTCAAAGCGATATGATAAGAGGATAATGCGCCATTTTTAAGATGCACAGAAAAACAACTACTATTATAACTTTTGAATAAAGGATTTAAAGAAACAACAATGAGAATAACGATACAAACTAATGAGATTGAGTAAAAAATGACATGGATTAATGACACACCCGTAAAGTTATTTAAAGAGCGCTCCGCTTGATCAAATATTTAGTCTGTTAGTATTTCGAAACCTGTTTCTGTCAACAATAAGGGGATTGTCAAGCAATTTAAAAATTAACGCGTAGATTAATTTGACGCCAAAACGTGGTCTGTATTTTTTGTCTCCCTAATTATAAATATTTAAAAAATGAAGCAATCTCCTTCTCTCTTGAGCACATTCCTATATACATACATGTACCAGCGAAAGCTAATAAAACCGATGCAGTTTTACAGCCAGGCGTTTCATGACATTCCCTGAAGGCAAACGATTTCTATTATCTTATTATTTCACACAAGGTTAAAACACGTAAATCATACAGATCTTTACGACAATCCCCCTTTATCAAAATGTTTTTTGTTTGACATCAATCAGATAAACGTGTACCAGCTGATTAAAATCTCTCTCCCTCTCTCTCTCTCTCTCTCTCTCTCTCTCTCTCTCTCTCTTTCTTTCTTTCTCTCCCCGGATGTCGGTTGTATCCATTGTAGATGGCCTTTCAGTCGTACCACATTAATGTAACGACAGAATCAACTGACAGCGAAGGAATGCCGAGTATTTAGTCCTCAACATCTTAGATATTACAACTCCACTCCTCCTGTCTACTTTACAACGAATTAACGCACCCGTTTTTATCTTATTAATAATAGAAATTCATACATAAGGAAAACATTTATTAACACGGAATATAGCATGTGTTTACTGATATAACCAGGGAAGAACATTATGTACAATTGATTTTATTGAAACATTTTTATTGTACAAATTTACATTTGGGATTTGGCACAAGTTCAGAAACTTGGACCCTCTCCCTATACAAATAAATCATACAATACGATTATTGATATACACAACATATATATACACACATACATGTAATGATCAATGAAATGTATACACATACATTTGCATGTACAGATCAATGAAATTTACAAACAGTAACATGTATATGTAATTTTACACATTAAATAGTTTTAGTTTCAAATGTGAACAAATATTTGTATAGATTTGTAAAATATTCTAGTAGAATTACATCTGGTATGCCTCTGGTACATCTCTATATTCTATCCTGCTAAATAATGTCACAATTAGCCGGTTACATCACACGCTATGGGGTGTACTATTCAACAAGACGGAGTCTGTCACGTTAATGCTGTTCATTCAGTGTTTACTATCTTTGGAACCACCCTGATAACAAAAGGCAAACTTTAGTTTGTCTGTTTGGATCACAAACTATCAACGTAAGCCGCCCACCAAATCCCGAAACACAAGTTGCCGCCGTTTAATGAACTGTCACATGACTACATATACCAAGTGTTACAAGAACAGCCCAGTCCTTGTTTTGGTCTATCTCTCATACACCCCGAATGTTACATTTTCAAATAAGCAATTTTAAGGTACTTTTGAATTAACAACTCTAGTCGTTGAATGAAGGAAAACAGCGTGTTATGCTTCTTATGCAAAACTTTACCCCACCCATATTATATCATTTACCAGTATTAAACGTCACTAAATGCATCTTTCAATATATTTCTCAATACCCCCGGCTCAAGACTTCCCACACATTCGTGGGAGGAGGAATGCGGGTTGACTTTTAAATTGCGACAGAGCAATTAAACCTTATCTCGAGTTACCCAGTTTTAGTGATGAATTTCGATCATTCCATGCTATCGATCTTAAAAGTTCGCATCTGCTGTTTATTTGCTATGTATATCAATTATACATGAATTCAACGTGTTTTGTATGCATAAATCTATTCGAAGCAAGATATATCGATCTTGAAATAGGAGTAGATGTTTTAATTAAAATGAAAGCAATTGAATAATCTGTAAAGTCATTACCCACTAATTGATATGTCACCGTGTACTCCGAAACTGTTGCTACCACTGATTTTATAAATTTTTATGTTTTCGTAAAATAGAAGCAAAAACAAAGATGATGTGATCATATTGATTTTAGACAGACGGAAATACCATACGATCATGGCGTAATGAGCCAATAGGATCTCTCTCTCTCTCTCTCTCTCTCTCTCTCTCTCTCTCTCTCTCTCTCTCTCTCTCATGATGGACATTGGCAAATGAGATGGCAAACTTTAGCACACACACACACGCAGGTGTCCACGGTCCCCGTGGCTCGCTGTCACGTCAAGGACGAGGTTACACACCACCGCATGTACCAGGTGGTGCAGGAACATAAAACAAACAATAGCGAGCACAATGCACCGGCTTGGAGTTGCATATTGAGTATTAAAAACATCGTATTATATGTGCATGGCCATGCTCTGATTGATACAATTACGCAATAATGACCGGGTTATAATTTCTTCTTTATGTATAAATTGTATAACAAAGATTGCTGTTGCCTTTGAAATTGGACCTTTTTATGCGCATCACTGAATGGTGTGGTGTAGTGCGCCCTTAGTATTTTATATAGCAGATTTTTATAAGGTATGCACCAACACAAACATACATATTGTACATGAAGTACCGAGCTTGCCAACTTTCTATATCAAAATGATTTAAATCTCCACAGAAGTTTCTAGAGGAAAAACGTCACTTGTACACCTTATTTTGACGAGGTTTACTTCAAGTAGAAAAACCTCTTTTTATAAGTTTATAGAGAGATCTTGACAAAAGAATAATTAAAGCTGCTCAAACCGGTGAATAATTTCATTTTAGCAGCAAAACTGGACAAGCCATAACAATAAGACTCTACTTTAAGGTGGAAATCGTCAACATGTCCTTCCCATATTTTCGGTATTATAATGTTAACACGTAAAGAAATTGTATTGTTGATTGAATCAACAACCCGTGGGCCAAGTAATACATGAAACACCCCCCTCCCCCTCACTACGACTCGCAAAGATGTCCTCATTTACATGATCAATCAAATTTCACACACCTGTCAAACTGATACACAAGAGAAATACATGTATGTAATTGTTTAATTTAGATTTGTCTCCGCGTACGGGCAGGGTGTGCAGAAAATATTTTGTATATGAATCATAATCTGAAAAAAAACCCTCGCATTACAGATTTTAGGCTTTGCTCTCCTCGTTGTCGGGTGTTTGGTAAAATTCAAGGAAGACCTAGTGACGAAGTATGCTAAGGAACTCTTCAAAGTCATCAAGTTGGACAGCGCTGACTACAACCTGGATGAGCTCCTCAGCTCCTCGGCCGTCGTCTTCATCATTGTGGGGGTGGTGATTCTGATTGTCGGGGTCCTGGGATGTTTCGGCGCATGCTGTGGATGGCGGGTGTTCCTTGTCATAGTAAGTGTGTAGTACTCCGTATACTACGTGTGTTTGAAGAGATAAACAGAAAGACGGAATAATTGGTGGGGATCTACCAAAAGACTGGTTGGGGCTAATTTTAATCAGACTGGACAGACGGGTGCACGTGGCAGATTATAATTTCATATATGTGTATAATTAAATTATACATAAATTATGCGTGATAGAGAATGTAACATTGGAAACTGTCATCCCCAAAATCCGTTGTTGATCGAGGAGAAGTTGGGGTCAACAATGGTTAGTGAGAGGTAACAATTTCCAACAACATTCTTTCTCGGCCAGTCAAATTCAACTAATTTACATGAAGGATGATGTAAAAATATTTTTGTTATATGTAACCTTCTACATGTATATCCTATTTGTAAATAGATGTAGATATATATTAGTGAACGTTTATCTGTCGATCTTTTCTTGTGTTTTCTTGTATAACGGTTATGGTATAATAATATATATTTTTTACTCTGTACAGTACGCAATCATCGTATTCTTGGTTCTTATTGCTGAGATTGCGGGAGTTGTGTTGGCAGCTTTGATGAAGAAAGATGTAAGTACCCATGGATTTCTCTATGCATAGCATGTGGTAATTCCTTGTTCATATAATTTGGTTGAAAAGGACAAAGGAAGTTCATCACAAATCTCAATTATGAATACTATCTGTTTTAATACAAAATTATTAAAGGATATTGGAATTTCAAGTAATCTATATCAAATGGGTGCTGATAAATCGTTCCCTAGTTGAATTTCCGCAGTTAGAAGGAAGGACATATCATCATTTGATATAAAAAAAAAATAAGATTTCAAAACGTTAATTATGTTAAACGTGATTAACAAAAGTCAATTTAAGATGAATGCAAGTTAATATATGACAAAAAGATTAAAATACCTTATAAGAAAATTATTGCTAGATCGTCTATCGAAATCTCTGTAAGTCATTCTTTATCAGAAACGAGATAATATATTTACGCAGAAAAGTCTTGATTTAATTGTTGATATAAGTAACTCTTCGCGGAAATGAAAAAAAAAGTGTGGGTTTAATTGAAATTGATTCATTCCTATTAAAAAAGACAGCAACACAAAAAAGAACTTTTCCAATTTTTTAGGTGGACTCTGTGGTAAAGAAAGGGATGAAGAAATCCATTGCCGACTATTACAAAGGAGACTTGTCCCAGGAACCAGTTTCGCTCGCCTGGAATAGCCTCCTTATCGAGGTATGATAGCCAATTACTTTTCTCAGCATCATTACTTTCCCCAAACAATACTAGTTTATTAACTTCATCAGAGTTTCAGTTCATATGATACTTATCATACATATATATTTGGTATAAAATACAGGGTTTTGCACCCCTGATATGCACAGAGGCACGTGCCTTTATCACACACTCCGTATCAACACGCTTTATTTAATCCTTTAATTATCACACCCTTTATTACACCTTTCTGGAACACCTTTGCACTTTTGATACGGAATACCTCGGATCTTTATCTCCCTTTCTGTGCATATCTGTAGTCGAAACTATGACGTCGTGATCTGAACATTTCTGTATTAGACGACGTCAAAATACATGTACATTTGAACGTCGAAAATACGTGGTTATGAGATAGGAATACTATAATAGTACAGTATAGTTGTACAGTACTTGAAAAAAAAAATTCAGATGAAAATAATAACTAGCTTTCTAAATTCAAATATGTAATAAAAACAACAATACATGTCAAAATCTGTATCACATCCAATATCAACCCTCGACCAATATCAGCCTTCTGGCCTTCGGCCCTCGGACTGATATTGGAGTCTCGGGTTAATATGGGATGTGATACAGATTTTGCCATACATGTATATCGTTATCTTTTACGTATATATTATAGCAAATATTGATAATCTTTACACACAATGGCATATACAAGTATGAAAGAAAGAACTTTTCTGTTCTCAGTTCGATTGTTGTGGAGTTGACAACTACATGGACTTTATGAACGCAACAAACTGGAATAAAACCTATAATGGACAAACACTGGATCTGAAGACCCCCCTCAGCTGTTGTATAGGTATCGAGGGAGAATTCCCGGATATCAAGTACCCAGCAGACACAACATGTGCCACAAACCCTACAGACACTAAGAGCAACTGGAAAAAGGTGAGAGAGAGAGAGAGAGAGAGAGAGAGAGAGAGAGAGAGCCATGCAGTAGATCATTTAAATACGTTTTACTATCATGATATACTATAATTGTATATACCTTTTGGGTTTTTGTTTTTAAGGGGTGCTATTCTGCCATTGAAGACTTCATCAACAAATACAGCAACATTTTCATAGGAATTGGCGTTGTGGTGGCAATATTTGAGGTATTTATACATGCATTTACAATGATTTTGATGTAGACTGTGTATCAGATGTTTTAGAGATTGCCTTGTTTGTATTTTATTGAATATTTTCGATTTCATTGATTTAACTTTTTATTCTTTGCAGATTCTTTGTATTGTTTTCGCCATAATTGTCTGCAGAAACGTTGAGGAGGGCGATAAAATGGTGTAGAAGTCTGTAGGATTTCCGAATGAACAGTAAAAAGTAGAATGTCTGTAAAATAGAACAATTAATCAACTAATGTAATGACAAGAGAGTATGATCATCAATTCCAGATATGTTAATTGTGTAACTGTGTTGTACTAGAAAGTTGCAAAGTGAACATTTATAGTACGATTATTGGAGAATATATACTAAGGTAAAATAGCATACGATCATTGGAGAATATATACTAAGGTAAAATAGCAATGTGTAATTGAGCATTGAATCTTCTTATCACGTTATTGGCAGATCTGAGTCGGTGCAGCTAGGTTTTACAAACCATTGTTCATCTGTTAAAACTAAGGGATAACATTGTACAACATTCAAATTTGGGATATAAATGGTTTGCTTTTCATTCACAATAATTGTTTTTGATATATTTTCTTGTATTTGTATTCATACATAGATGTATATTCATTAGCTACGTATTTCATCTACGTGTTTCATTTAACATGAATTCATATTCATCAAAAGATCTGCATATGACGTCAGGTTGCCCCCTCTTGTTTTTTATATGGGAATTGGCCGACAGCAGACCTGTATTATACAATCGAGGGTACGAATCATTCAAAAATAGTCTTGATATATTTTTTTGTCTATTATTCAACATTCATTTGAAAACGAGTTATGTTTTTATTTCATTATAGCTTTAATTGTAAAAACCAAACTTATTGCATTAAAACATTCCATATACCGAAATCCTGTTTAATTGTTGGTTTCCTTTTTAGCTCACCTGAGCTGAAAGCTCAAGTGAGCTTTTCTCATCACATTTTGTCTGTCGTCCGTCTGTCTGTCTGTCTGTCCGTCTGTGTCTGTCCGTCTGTCTGTCCGTAAACTTTTCACATTTTCAACATCTTCTCCAGAACCACTGGGCCGATTTCAACCAAACTTGGCACAAAGCACCCTTAGGCAAAGGGGATTCAAAGTTGTGAAAATTAAGGACCACGCTCTTTTTAAAGGGGAGATAATTGGCAATTATTGGAAAATTTTGAGAAATTTTCAAAAATCTTCTTCTCAAGAACTATTTGGACAGGAAAGCTGAAACTTATGTGGAAGCATCCTCAGCTAGTGTAGATTCAAAATTGTGAAAATCATGATCCCCGGGGGTAGGGTGGTGCCACAATGGGGGGTCAAATTTTTACATAGGAATATATAGAGTAAATCTTTAAAAATCTTCTTCTCAGAAACTAATCAGCCAGGAAAGCTGAAACTTATGTGGAAGCATCCTCAGCTAGTGTAGAATCAAAGTTGTGAAAATCATGATCCCCGGGGGTGGGGTGGGGCCACAATGGGGGGTTGAATTTTTACATAGGAATATATAGAGTAAATCGTTTAAAATCTTCTTCTCAGAAACTAATCAGCCAGGAAAGCTGAAACTTATGTGGAAGCATCCTCAGCTAGTGTAGATTCAAAATTGTGAAAATCATGATCCCCGGGGGTAGGGTGGTGCCACAATGGGGGGGGGGGGTTCAAATTTTTACATAGGAATATATAGAGTAAATCTTTAAAAATCTTCTTCTCAGAAACTAATCGGCCAGGAAAGCTGAAACTTATGTGGAAGCATCCTCAGCTAGTGTAGAATCAAGATGTGAAAATCATGACCCCAGGGGGTAGGGTGGGGTCACAATGGGGATCGAATTTTTACATAGGAATATATAGAGTAAATCGTTTAAAATCTTCTTCTCAGAAACTAAACAGCCAGGAAAGATGAAACTTTAGTGGAAGCACCCTCAGCTAGTGTAGAATCAAAGTTTGTTCAAATCATGACCCCTGGGAGTAGGGTGGTGCCACAATGGGGGGGGGGGTCAAATTTTTACATAGGAATATATAGAGTAAGTCTTAAGAAATCTTCTTCTCAGAAACTAATCAGCCAGGAAAGCTGAAACTTATGTGGAAGCATCCTCAGCTAGTGTAGATTCAAAGTTTTGAAAAGCATGACCCCCGGGTGTAGGGTGGTGCCACAATGGGGGGGGGGTCCAATTTTTACATAGGAATTTATAGAGTAAATCTTTAAAAATCTTCCTTTCAGAAACTAATCAGCCAGGAAAGCTGAAACTTATGTGGAAGCACCCTCAGCTAGTGTAGAATCAAGATGTGAAAATCATGACCCCAGGGGGTAGGGTGGGGTCACAATGGGGATCGAATTTTTACATAGGAATATATAGAGTAAATCTTTAAAATCTCTAAAACTAAGTAGCTAGGAAAGGTGAAACTTATGTGGAAGTATCCTCAGGTAAGGACTAGGTAGATTTAAGTTTGTTCAAATCATGATCCCCGGGGGTAGGATGGGGTCACAACGGGGAGGGGGGAGGGAGACAAATTTTTGACATAGGAATATATGGAGAAAAATCTTCTACAAAACCATTTGTCTAGAAAATTTGTAACTTTAGTAAAAGCAACCTTGGGTAGTGTAGATTCGAATTCGTTAAAATAAAAATCTTGAGGAGTAGGGTGGGGCCACATTCAGGATCCAATTTTACAAAGGAAAACATTTTTACTTCACAAAAACTGAAATGTTATAATATATATGGTTTTACTTATATGCAAACATTTTGCCAATTTGTGATTCTTTAAAATTGTTAAGACTTTTGCCCCTGGACGATTCTTGGGCCTCACAAGGGGTTCAGAGTTTGATGTAGGTTTATATCCCATGTATAAACAATTGCCTAGGATCTTGTTGAGAACTGCGATGCTCAACATGTGATATGAATATATAATTATCCTGTCAAAAAAGGGACTTGATTATAAACATAAGAATATCTACATGTATTACTACATTGTCCAGATATTTTGTATTATGTCGATCTCCATTAAGCTGATTTTATCATGCCTATTGTTGCTCAGGTGAGCGATGTGGCCCATGGGCCTCTTGTTGTTAAATTGTATTCATGTCCCTGTAGTGTACCTCAAATGATAGAAGTACATGTATGGTGTCATGCTTTTTTGTGAATCTACATGCACGTGCGTGTTATTACATGTAAACTACTGTGAAGCAATATTTACAGAAGAAGTTTTACACAGTTGAGAACACACCCTTTGCTGCAGGGTGGTGTCTTGAACAATTTTTAATGTACATCATATCCTTATCCTAATCTTTGTAAGTTTGGTATCGATCTAGTCAATGGTTCTTAAGGATGAGATTTTTAGCAACACCAATTTGTAATATTTCCCTTATCATCTCCCCTTGTTTAAGGCTTCATCCATACTAGACAAGATAAACCCTTGAATTAAAAAAAAATATTGACATGTATAATGTACCACAATGAAACATTAAATCATTTGATGACTCACTGTTACCTCGGTGTTAAACTTAAAGCTGCTTGGTCCGATTTTATATCAAATTTTGTGTACGCTTTTAAACGATGGTTAAACTAAATATGTGCATAAAAATAGGCATTACAGTAGTTTTCCCGGTCAATTAAGCCATATTTCAATGAAAAAATAATGTACAAAATTTCTTTTACATAACAAACGACATAAAAAATGTATCGCGTTATTTCGCCTCATATTAAAAATTCGCCCCTGGCATCGAGGCGGGGATGATTGTTATTACACCTTTATTCATTCATTCATTCATCTTTTATTTCCTCCATTATGGAGATTAGAACTGAATTATACAAACAACAAGTAGATTACAGTGAACGATTCAAAATTATAAAATGAAGATACGTATGTACATATAAGTAATGAGAAGGAATGAATTACATGTATGGTTGAGGTTATTTACATATATTATGAACGTAAGAAAGTTTTAATTAAACGATGGGAGCTGTGAATTGAGCTACCCAATGAGTCTGTTATAGACTGCACAAGAAGTCACAATATGTCTTGAGTTTAATTTCTTTAACTCTATTTCCTCCGTTTGAGAAAGAACTGTCAGTGTTTGTTTTCCTAGGAGTATTAGGAAAAGGTCGTCTTCCGGAAGGCAGTTGAGTTCCGCTTCCAGGTGTACGGTAAAAGACCTGGTCAACGAGTTCCACCAATTGGAGTGCTGCGTTGTTAGGGCTGGACATGAGATGGTAGCGTGCGAAAATACATCGGTAACAAAATGTCCACACAACGCACAAGCTATCGGAGTCTGTAGGGGTTTGGAAGCTATAAGTTTAAAAGTAAATTTGAGGTTTTGAATTTCACTAAATGAATTGTTGTACTGCCACAGAAGAATTGGATTAAATGTGCAGAAAACAGCATTAACGCGAAAGAAGTCTGGATCGTATGCTGTTCGTTCGATTCGTTGTAGAGTTTGGTACGTATAGACAGATGAGCGTACAATCGATTTCCAGGCGGATTTCATCCGAAAGCCATGTATTCAGGTAGTCTGGAAGTTGATATGTCTGGAGAAGTTGAAGAACGTCAGGAATAAAGCCCATCTGGGTCTCACTTAAGTGGTACAGGAAGGAGAACAGGCGTGAGGTAAAGATCTTTTTAGGAAGGAAGTCAGGGTTCATCCGGCAAAGCCTTCCTAAAAACAGGAGTTTTCTAGTATCAATTTCTGCCTTGATTGGTAGAATGTTCATGTATTGTTCGCATATATCTGATCTGGTAAGTCTTGGAAGGTTAAAGATTTGCTTGCAGATTCCGTGTTGGAGAGTGTTAAGACGTGTTATGTCTTCTTTGGTCGTGTGGTTCCAGGTTTCACACCCATAGAGAACAGACGGTAATACCACTGACTGGTAGAGGTGAGCCATCGTCGCGGGGTTAACACGGGAAATATGTAGGTCGGACAAAGCGTAGAAGGATTTCCATCCTTTGGAGCATGCGTTTGAAATTCGAGATTTCGATTTCGTATTAGAACTGATGGGTATACCCAAATGTTCATAAACTATGCCGCATTGAATTTTGGAATGTCCTAAATAAATGTTTACTTCTGCAGATGGTTTCTGTTTTTTTGCGCGGAATGAGAGGATAGATGACTTGGATGCGTTGTATTCGAATCGCCATTTAGAGGCATATATAGAGGCAATGTCAAGCATAGATTGTAGAGATAATGCGATGCAGGCTATGTCGTCTGCAAGCGCTAGTGAATGGTAATTTCTGTCAAATATTATTGGGTGGTTGGAATTTCGTCTAGTAGGTCATTGATGAATACTAGGTATAAAAAGGAAGACAACACGCCTCCCTGTCTGACGCCTTGTTGGACTGGAAACCAGCGTGATTTAGTTTGGTTGACTATAACTGCACTCTCGGTGTTCTGATGACAGTCATCAATGATGTTCCATATCTTTCCTCTAATGTTAAGCTTATGTAATTTACACATGAGGCCTTTCCTCCATACCGTATCAAATGCTTTACTTGTGTCTAGAAAGCTTATGTAAACGTTACTACCCATTTCTAGGTTGTGATACAGTGTTTCGTGGAGGTTAAATGAGGCAGTGAGGCAACCTAGTTCTTTCTGAAAGCCTTGTTGTTGTGAGTTTGGAAACGGTTTACATAAGGACAGAGAGGATATTCTGGCTGATAACACTTTTTCAGATATTTTGAAAATACTTGGTAATAAGGCTACTGGACGGTAGCTGTTACAAGAGTTTTTTGGCTTGGAGCCTCCTTTATGAATCGGAACGATAAGTCCTCGTTTCCATTGAGGTGGAGCGTAGCCGATGTTAATAATTGCATTGTATAGTTTGCATAGACATTTAACAATGAGACTGTCAGAATATAAGATATGTTCGTTTGTGATATTGTCAGCTCCTGGCGCTCTCCTGTGTTTTAAAGAGGATGTGGCAGTGATTACGTCATCGCTTGAGATTTGAGGTGTGTGATCTTTGTCAACAGAATTTATTTTGATTTGATCATACATGGAGTTAATTGCATGTTTAAAGTCGTTATCAAAAGAGTCGTTTTCACTAAAACGGTAAATGTTTTCATAAAAGTCTGCAAACGCATTAGCAATTTCATTTGGTTCTGTGTGGCTTTCCCCGCTTGCATCACAGATTTCAGGATAGATTCGAGAAGATCTTGGACGTCTTTGCTTAATGAGTCTCCAAAAAAGTCGCAGGTCAAGTTCAGCGGCTTCGTCTATTTCGCGATAGACAGACTGAATAAAGATTTCATATTCTTTATCCTGAGCATTTCTGAATGCACGTTTGGCGCGTTTATAATTACGGTAGGCATCGTGTTGCATGCCTCTTGGTCTGCCTTCTTACATCCATTTTCGACGCATGGCTCGTTCTGTTGCATGGAGTTCGTTAATAGCTTTTGTCCAGCCAGGCTTTGTATATGGGTTAATCCGCGATGAAGGAATACAAGATGAAGCTGAAGTAGATAAAATATCTATCAATGTTTGATTGTATACGTCAATGTCGTCTTTTGACGCAATGTCGATATCGATTAGCTTTTGTAACTCGATGTTGGTGCGTAATTTATATTCCAATATGGCTTCATTACTTGCTTTGTGCCATGCTGGGAGTATAGAACAAGAATCATGCAAGTTTGTTCTTTTGGTATGTGTTTCTAAATTGCACACGACGGGTATGTGGTCGGATGTTGAGGATATGGAACCTTCTTCAAGAATTTCATAGTGGAATTTAACTACATGTATACATGTTTCCTGGCTGAGCAGTATGTAGTCTAACATAGTTTGTTTGGGAATAAATGAGAACGATTGACCAGAAACAGAGAAGTCAACAAGAGGGGTCAGAACATTGCATCGCTCTACAAGCTTGCAAAGGATGGCTGACTTGATATTGTTTGTATGTAGCTCATGAAGCAGACTAGCATTGAAGTCGCCAGCAAAGATAACTTGTCCATACTGAGAATAGTGGTCATATAAACTGTGCATTATATCAATGGTGCATTGATAATAAGTTATGTCACTATCAGCTGGAAGGTATACGCCGAATAGATAGAGAGGGGTGCTATTTTGTAGTGTAATCTTAGCACCCACAATGCAGTCCGTTTGAATTCCTTCAATTTCTTTTACGGAAAATCGAAGATTCTTTCTAAATAAAAGAGCTACACCTCCTTTACCGTGAATTAGTTCTGGATATGGATGGTTGTAGGTCGAATCTGAGTGAAGTTTGACAACACTGAAATAATGGGGATGAATACTGTCAAAATACGTTGCTGAGGATTTATTGAGTTTGTGTTCGGAAAATATCGCAACGTCGCATTGAGTTTTGTCCAGTAACGCACAGACCGGTAAAGTGGATGAGATGATGCCTCTAACATTCCACGTTACGATTTTGAGCAGTGAGGTTGTTGTTGGAAGCCCTATTGTTAACCGAAATTTCTGTAGTTTGTTTTGTTTACAGATGCAGAACATGCGGGTTGAATAAACCGAAACATTCGGGGGACGAAACTAAACGGTTCCTCTTCCTAAACATTCCCATAATGCATTTTGGTTTGGGTTTTTTTTTGTTTGCCCAAAGAGAAATTTTTATTTACTTTGAATATTTCTAACTTTGAAAGGAGACAGATTCTGCTGGTGTAATTAGGCGAAAGTCTATTACTTTCTAAGATAAATGGTTTGTATGGTAAATTATTTGATACTGTGATAGCCACAAAAAAAAAAAAAAATCGGACCATGCAGCTTGAAACAAGAATCGAATTAATTAAATTATCTACTGGTTGTCAAAAGTAATTAAAAACTATTCAATTCAACTAGAAATTAAATAATCAAAATTTTGAGCACCCAATTTGAAATTTATTTTATGCCCAAACTCGTAACTGGCAAACTGGTTTTTCGATATCAACTAATGAATACAAGTACCTGTTTATTCCCCCGTCCTACACCCGACCATACAATGAAATAGTTTTTACAAGAAACAGTGAAAAGTTAAGCACCTTTTTGAAGCAGCATGTTCGTAAAGTGACACTCATCACTGTTATAAATTAAATCAAAATTAAACACATCTTGCAGTAGAAGAATAATTAATCTGATAAATTTGTAAATAAATCGGGCTATCTTGGTTCTACCAAATCTTTCCAATGAAAGATAAAAACCTATGATAGCTCTATGATCCAGATCAACGCCCCCTTCCTCCAAAAAAAAAATAAATAAATAATCGACCTGCATGATAATTCCAAATTATAAAAAAGGACAATTAATGTAGATCAACGACACTGAAAGACAAGTGCACAAAACCATGTTAATTGTTAAAATGGTCCGGTTAGTCACAGGAAAAGAAGATATTGAACGCCTGTGGTTACCAACAATGAGTATGCCATTAGACATTTAAATTAAAAAGAACGTCGTTTCGTTTAAGTCGTCATCAGTTGAAAAAAAAGTCAGTTGTAGTTTTAACTGTTTGTATTGATTATTCATAATGTGTTCAACTTGGTATATTCTTTTAAAGATACGTTTTTAGTCTTTAAACAAGTTAACAGTTTGGAAAGAATTCAACATTTTCTCTGATTGTTTGTGAATATTAATTGAACGTTATTTAGTACAATTTCTCTAATTGCACAAAGGTACAGAGAAAGGTAGGAATATATTTTCTTTCGTTAAGATACGTTTAATGTTGAGCAAGGCTAAGGATATTTTAACAAATAAAAATAACAAAAGTATATTCGCATATGGCCATATGTTTTTATCTCGAGGATTATGTTATGTCTAATTTACACGGTAAGTTAGCGTACGTCATCATTAACTTGTATTGAGATACTCTTCTTGAGCTCAGCTTTATAATGATTTAATGTATCAGCAATATGTTTATATGAATATAAATGTCAGACAATAGTTGCAATGCATCAGAATAATTTGAATGAAGGTATGACGAGTATGTAAGTTTTTTTTAAAACTTATTTTATATTTCATATGCAAAACATGGCGGAAAAGGGGGTTACCAGTTTGGCAACTGATCTCGGTTTTCCAAAAACCCACGTTACTCTGGTCATGGAAGATCAATAGATCCATGTCAACAAATCAGTCCTCTCTGAGCATTCACCTGTATTTAATGCCATGTTTAACAATGAATTTAAGGAAAGCACTGCAGTAGAGATAACATTAGAAGGAAAAAGAGCAGCAGATGTTGCAGAATTCTTAAAATGTTTCTATCCTAACATGAAACATACCGTATCAGGTATTTTAAAATGCCTACCTAAATTGCTTTTCAAGGAAATCAGTTGACACATGCAAGCCCGAAAAGCATGTATGGTATGTATTCAGCGATATTAAAGGGGCATGGTCACGATTTTGGTCAAAAATTATTTTTCCGATTTTAGTGTTTACAATGCTTTAGTAAGGCACTTTAAATAGGCAACCAAAGTTTGAGTGTCATTCGTTGAGTTATAAGCGAGTTACAGAGCTTACAATTCTTTGCTATGTAAACAAAGCTTTTGTTTACATTTTGAATGTTGAAGTGAAAATTCCAGTTTTAGAGCTAAATTGAATGACATTTTTTTGTGTTAAACGTTAGGAACTGTTTATCTATGCTTATTTTAATGAATAAGACGATAGACAAATCACCTTGAAAAAGATTTTTTATTGGTATATTGAACCTATGTAAACAAAAACAGGGCACGAGCCTTGTTTACATGACAACGAATTGTGAGCCCTGTATTCTGCTTATAACTCAACGACTGACTCTCAAATTTCAGTTGATAATTAGAAATGCATTCCTAAAGCATTGTAAATAATAAAAACAGAAAAATAGAATTTGATTAAAATCGTGACCATGCCCCTTTAACTGCCAAAGATATATAATAATGAATAACGAACAATAATTATAATAACTAGAGCAAAGCTCGTAGCAAAGCAGCGAGTGGGTCTTCCGTTAATGTCGAAAGTAAAGCTAGATGTTCCTCTAAGAAGCGGGGTTAAACCACTAACTATAAGTAACTGAAACAGAAAGAAAGAAAAACGAATTATTCTTGGTACGAATTAACAAAATCAGAATGATTCTGGGTACAAATTAACAAAAACCTCGATTTCAAGAACGACTTAGCAAGTACAAATCCAAGTGTGTTTAAGTACGATTTAACAATTATCGAATTATTTCAGGTACGAGTACATTTAACTTTGAACATAACACTATTTTCTTAACCAAGAATGTGGAAACAAAATTTCCGGAAAAATCAAGTTTTTAACCCCTGTATCTCTGTAATGCATCGTCCGATTGAAAACAAATTTCGGTTTTAAATTAAGCTTAATAAGCTTTAATTTTGCTCAAATGATTAATAACAAATTATCGCTCAAAAAAGTTATTATAAAAAGATTTTGTAGCCCTCCCGGCCCCTAATTTGAGGAGCCAGTCTCTTTTTCTTGATATCAAATGAAAGGTCTCGCAAATATTAACATATCTGTTCAACAATTGTTCACGAATTGTTAACCGTTCTAGAGATATCCGAACAACTGTGTTTTAGGGGCCGACCCTTCAACACCTTACCTGGACCACCAATAAAAAATGTTTAGGTATCATATTGTTAAGAACATTATTTTAAGTAACTTTTCTTCTACAATGCTTTTCAAAATATTTCTCCTTTTCTAGATATTAATGATCAGAGGTTTGGACTTCTGGCACTTTAAAACCCTTAATTATTTAACATATGACTTAGGTAAGGTACTGTATAGATAAACAGCTGTACAATGAACACTTTTGTTTTTATAATTAATAACAAATTATTTTTCAGTAAATAGTTTTTATAAAAAGACTTTAGAGCCCTCTTGGTCCTTAATTTGAGGGGCCAGCCCTTTTTTCTTGAAATCAAATAATAGGTCTCGTAAATATAAATATATTTTGTTCTGCAAGTGTTCAGGAATTGTTGACCGTTCTAAAGATATCTGAACAACTGTGTTTTAGGGGCTGACCCTTAAACTCCTTACTAAAATATTTAGGAAGCATATTGTTGAAAACATTATTCTAAGCATTTTTTGTTTTTAAATGCTTTTCAAAACATTTCTCCTTTTCTAGATATAAATGATCATAGTTTTGGACTTCTGGCCCCTTAAAACCCCTAATTACGTAACATATGACTTACGTATGGTACTGTATAGATAAACAGCTGTACAACGAACACTTTTCCTTCTATAATTGATAATAAATTATCGTTCAGTAAAGAGTTATTGCTAAAAGACTTTAAAGCCCTCTTGGCTCCTAATTTGAGGGGTCAGTCCCTATTTTTTAATATAAAATGAAAGTAAAGTAAATCTTAACAACTTTTGCATTACATGTTTTAACAAATTATTTACAGGTTAAAAGATATTTTACAAAACACGTTAAAATTTTGCCAAAAAATTTGGTGCTTATTTTTGACCTCGGGCGAGCTTCGGCGCCTTGCGCATTTTCCACAATGTCAAATACAGAGGACCATCTACAGACATCCATCTACAATGTACATATTGCTGAAAGTTTCACGTTTTTATTACCATTAGTTACGGAGGAGTTACGTGGACAAAATGGTCCTTAAGGATCCTCGACACATCAATGCATTTTTTGATGGGTCGATGAAGCATCATTTTTGAGAAATGATTATACAAAATATACACCTATATCGGCTTCTGATTATTTTATAAGAATTTTTTTTGTATTTTTTGGTAGAAACCGGAAACATCGGTTTAGCTGCGAACAAAATATATTAGAGTTAAAACTTTGGTATCAATTAATGCACAATACAATTATCTATAAAAACATATCAAAGACGGCCATATAAACTTTGTAATATTTGTGTAAAAAAATATTTATGAAAATGAAAAACGAGAATTGTAGATATTTTTTAAATGTATGGATAAAAACTGCAAATAAACTGTTACTCACATTAAACAATTGCTGTACAATCATATTTCAACAAGAAATGGAAACGAAAATTAAAACCAAATCACATTATGTTAGAATGAATCACAATTTTGGAAACAAATTCAGGTAGTTTAGCTGTAAAATGGTTTGGTCATTTCCTAAATTTATAATTTATATCAATTACTCAGAATAAACTGCAGTTTATTTGTAAAATATCAATTTTAAAATAATTCTGATCGGGATCAGTTTTTTTCAATCGGGATCGCTTCAAATTTGATAAATAGCAATTTTTTCTAAAAATTTCGCATTTCCATTTCAATTTCTTTATAAAATGTCATTGTTTAGTAAATACTTTATATGACTATATGTTATTCTTTACATTGTATCCATAGATTAAAAAGATATAATATAATTACAATTTTGATTTTCAGAAATATTTTTTTATTAAAAAATTAAACACTTGACAAAACGATCTTCGAAATGAATTTATTTATAATTATATTACACATTAATTGACATCAAGTTTTAAGCTCTAAAATACCATGTACGTACGAAAAACAGTTTTTCCTATTTCACTGAAAAAATACAAAATAAATTCATATAAAATAACTGAAAGCCGATATTGATCTCTGTTTTGTGAAATCACATTTAAAAAAAGATTCTCAATCGATCCATCAAATAAAATTTTGGTGTGTCGAGGATCCTTAAAAATCACAAAATCTTGAAAATCTCAAACCGGAAGTGACGTCATCAGCTCAAAATTGTATGATAGCAAGCACGTTTAATGCTCTATTAGTCCTGTAAATGATGACTGCACTTAAGGACACGCGATATTTGCGAGAAAATAAACTTTTAAAAGAAGAATTTTTCTTTCCATTGCAGAAATGGTCAACATCTAAACTGCAACTTGACGTAATTGCGTTCAATAAAAGTATGTTGTTACCAAGTACGAATTTGTTTTCATAGGCGGGGGTCATCACGATTTCTGGAATCTCCATACTATAATGAGGACGCCCACTTTTATACTGACTTCGTACATGGTCAGCGCATGTTTGTCTATTGTTCTCCGTTTAACAGTAGTTGTATATTTGCATTATCAAAGTTATGTCAAAAGGAGATTAATAGACAAACATGCGTTCATGGTTTAAATGAGAAAAAACTGCTTCTTCTTACTTTCGCTTTCCCTGTTGTAACCAAGGGTTGATGCATGTTGATTATTATAATTCACCACGTGATTTCTCACCTTAGGTAACTTTGTGAAGACAAAATTCTATCACGTGGCGTGCAAGGTAGCGTGTTATGTGTTAACGAGGACAATGTTTTCCAACACGTTAAGTTGTCAAGCATTGATTTAAAGTATTCTGTACTTACAAGGGCGTGGTCTAATTGTTGAAACCATAGTAAATAATATACTTGTACCATATAGAATAGATAGGGTTATGATGAAAGAGTGATCACATAAACTTTTATACATGGCATTGTTATTTATGCTAGTCTAATTTTAGTACCATTCTGATAATGTCAGCTCCACCTCTCATGCATATTAATATCAATCTAATGTTTGATCAAGGGCAGACAAGCGAAAATTCTCCTTTTTTCGAAAGTTGTAAGGAGAAAAACATAGAATGAGCTTATTGTATCACAGTCTAAAATCTTAACTCATGTTGGAAATAGACTAGACTCTTTAAAAAATTAACAACAGTGATATTAGACTAAGAAATAAACGCAACAGAAGCGACCGAAAAGGGCCCAAAACCCGGCGCTAAGTGCAGTCATCCTTTGGTCAAAATCGACCTAAAAGTTTTTGAGTTATAGTACTGCGAGCAACGAGGAGGTCTTCTGTCTGATTTTAGAAGTCAAGATTTACGTATAATCTTGATTTTGCAACATAAAAAAACCCAGCTAAACATAACTTGAAAATTGAGGAAAAGAGGGTTTTTATTCTAATTATCAGAGAGTATTTTGTTTTTTGTGTAAGAGCTTTGATTTAAAAAACTTCTCTTGACCCCTAATTTTAGGGGCTAGTCCCCTTATCTTCATATTAAATAAACTGCCATTTAAAACTACACACATTATATTCAACAAGTGTTTACAAATTCGTTATCGTTCTTGAGATATCTGAGGAAGAATATTTTTTAGGGGAAGAGCCCTTATCTCCTTATCGGGGCCGTTTAACGTAAATTTGAAAGGTTGAATATTGTTTAGTACATCATTTTGAGCATCTCCTCTTCTATACTGCTTTTAAAAATATTTTTCCTTTACCAGATATGTGTGAAAATATAGGTGATCAAAATTTTGAACACTTGACCCCCTAAAAACCCCTTATTGTGTAATGCATGAGAAAATCATGTTATTATATGGGTACATAATAGTAAGATAAACATTTCTGCTTCTATAACCTATTACAAAAAAACCCTCAGTATAGACCTATAACTGAAAGACTTTAGACCCCTATCGTTCTTGAGATATCCGAGAAAGAAAGTTTTAGGGGCCGACCCTTTATCTCCTTATAGGGGCCGTTTAACGAAATTTTGAGAGTGGAATTATGTTGAGTACGTCATTTGAGCATCTTTCCTTCTATACTGCTTATCAAAATATTTTTCTTTAACCAGATATAGGTGATCAAAGTTTTCAACTTCTGACCACTCAAAAAATCCCTAATTACGTAACACATGAGAAAATTTTTATATTGTATGGGTATATAATAGTGAGATAAACATTTCTGCTTCTATACCTATTACAAAATAACCCTCAGTATAGACCTATAACTGAAAGACTTTAGACCCCTATTGGTCCTTAATTTAAGGGACAAGCCCCTTTTCCTTGGAATTCAAAAGAACGTCACTTAAAACTACAAACATTATGTTTAACAAGTGTTTACAAATTCGTTATCGTTCTTGAGATATCCGAGAAAGAAAGTTTTAGGGGCCGGCCCCTTATCTCCTTATAGGGGCCGTTTAACGAAATTTTGAGAGTTGAATATTGTTGAGTACGTCATTTTGAGCTTCTTTTCTTCTATACTGCTTATCAAAATATTTTTCTTTAACCAGATATAGGTGATCAAAGTTTTCAACTTCTGACCCCTAGAAATCCCTAATTACGTAACACATGAGAAAATTATTATATTGTAGGGATACATAACAGTAAGATAAACATTTTTGCTTCTATAACCTATTACAAAATAACCCTCAATATAAGGCTACAAATAAAAAGACTTTAGACCCCGCTGGGTCCCTAATTATAGGGGCCAGCCCCTTTTCCTTGGTATTAAACGTAGGCTCTCATAAATATAAACTTTTTTGCTATACATGTTTTAACAAAATATTTCTAAGATGAAAGATAAACAAAGAAAACCACAAAAAATCACGACGTTTTTTTTAAACTCTATTTTCGGGACCAGACGAGCTTTGACGCTCTTGGAGCCAGACATTTATAATTGCCTTTAGACATATCTACAATCTTTCGTCTATCATCCCTGAAAATGTGAACTCAATATCTTTTACCTTTTAGGAGTTCAATGGACAAGCAGACCCTCTAAAAATCACTAAATCGTCAATATCTGAGAAACGGAAATGACGTCATCAATAAAAATGAATCCAATAAGGTTCAGACCAACATCTATTAGATCGGAAAGTTTCATAAAAATCGACCGAGCCGTTTCCGAGAATTCGCTTGCACAAAATTAACATTATTTAAAATAGAAGAAAAGGGCCTACATTCTAAGGACCAGATACTATTTTGTTTCAGGTGTTTAGTTGAAAACATTTAGACCTCTCTTGGTCTCTTATTTGAGGGGTCAGCCCCTTTATCTTAATATCAAATAAAAGGTCATTTAATTTTAAAGACATTTTGCTCAACAAGTGTTAAGAAATTCGAAACTGTCTTTGAGATATCTAAAAAAGAATGTTTAGGGGCAAATAACTTATCTCCTTATCGGGGATGTTTAACGAAATTTTGATCATTGAATATTGTCAAAATATTTTTCTTTTTAGTGTTTAAAGGTTTGGAATTTTGACCCCTAAATTACGTAACACATGAGAAAATATTACAAAATATCCCTCAGTAAAAGACTTTAGAGCCCTCTAGGTCCCTAATTTGAGGGGTCAGCCCCTTTTTCTTGGTATCAAATGAAAGGTCATTTAATATTTTGTTCAACAAGTGTTTCAAATTCGTTACCGTTCTTGAGATATCTGAGAAAAAAAATTTATGGGGCTGGTCCCTTATCTCCTTTTTGGGGCCGCTGAACAAAATTTTGAAGGTTGCATATAGTTAAGTACATCATTTTGAGCATCTCTTTTTCATCCGTTATTCCCGATCATAATATTTTTCCCAAATTACGATATTTACCCCGATAATGACATTTTTACCAATATGACATTTGGCGCACGGCGGGTGTGACCGGTCAGCAGAGGATGCTTTCTCCACCATGGCACCTGATCCTACCTCTATCTTTTTGGAGGTCCGAATTGCTCTGCTTTGAATTTGTATTTCGTTTTCTGGATTTTGGAGATAGATGACGGTTTGTTATTGGTTTTTTTTTATTTCTTCTATACTGCATTTCAAAATATTTCTCCTTTTTGAGTTAGAGGTGATCAAAGTTTTGGACTTTTGACCCCCCAAAAACCCGTAATTACGTAACACAAGAGAAAATCATAATACCTTTAGGCTACATAACTGTAAGATAAACATATTTGCCTCTATAATCTATTACAAAATATCCCTTAGTAAAGGGTTATAGATAAAAGACTTTATAGCCCTCTAGGTCCCTAATTTGAGGGGCCAGCCCCTTTTTTCTTGGTATCAAATGAAAGGTCATTTAATATTGTAACTTATCTTTGCATTAAATGTTTTAACAAAATATTTTCAAGAAAAGAGATAAACAAAGAAAACCTCGAAAAATTATTTTTTTAATCTCAATTTTCGGGTCCAGGCGAGCTTCAGCGCCTGTTGATTCAGTCAAAAATGAATGCCTAAATACACATCTTTAATCTTTCGTCTACCATCCCTGAAAGTTTGAACTCAATATCTTCAATCGTTCAGGAGAAGATCCCAGGACAAGCCGACCCTCTGAAAATCGCTAAAACGTCAATATCTCAAAAACGTAAATGAATGACGTTATCAAAATAAAAAATTACGTATAAAGTTCAGATCAGTATCTATCATGTCTGAAAAATTGATGAAAATCGGTCGAGTCGTTTTTGAGAAATTGCGTGCACAAAATTTGTTGGAAAAAATGGAAAAATAATGAAGAAAAAGAAACAGAACGAAAACAATAAGTGCTTTCGTTGGAAACGGAAGACCTTAATAATAATAATAGGGAAAAAGAAACAAAGCAAAAACTATAAGGTCTTCCGTTGGAAACGGAAGACCTTAATAAAATAAAATAAAAAATAAACCGTAGAATAACAAGAGGGTCTTCCGTTAGAAACGGAAGACCCTAATAATTGACAAGATAAATATTGAGGATAATAACCCCCCCCCCCCCAAAAAAAATTGTGTTTTCTGTTTTAATTTTGAAAACTTGTAAAGATGTTTACTCAAATTAAAACCATAACACTTCGACATTTTTTGTTGACAACGATTGAATAAGTTCAAAATCAGATGGGTTTCAGAATAATATTTTATTTAAATACATCTTTTGGACTTCGTTATAAAATGAACATATCAAAATAAAATGAAATTCACATTTAATTATGATAATGAACATAATTTACAGAATCTGTCGTTTCTAGGAATATTATGAAACTTCCACGTTCAAGTTGATGGAAAGATACACGATAATTACTAAAAATGTCAAATATTCTAGCAGTTGTTGTTCAAAATCATCATCTAAAACAATAACTTTAACTAGATGCTGTCATTAGACAGTATACCTGCACCAAGTGTTTGCTCCTAAATACCACTGTTTTGTACCAGTTTCAGTAAAAATGAAGGCCACATTGAATTTCCGACAATTTTTAAAAATTATAATTTTCATAAAAGATGAGATCCCATACCATAATACACATAAGCGACCCTTTATGTACAATTTGGATTTGAACTCAACTGTTTGCATGCGAATTTTAAGTTGATCAATAATCTTCACATTTCATGAAAAAATGACAATAACAAACCGTCAACCATCTCAAAAATCCTGAAAACGATATACAAATTCAAAGCAGAGCAACACGGACCTCCAAAATAATAGAGGTTGGATCAGGTGCCATGGAAGAGTGATCATCCTCTGCTGACCTGTCACACCCGCCATGTGCTCTTTGTCGTAATCGGGAAAAACGAAAAAGTCCGTAGACAATTAGGTGATTTATTATGGTCTAACAATTGATATGAAAAGCGTCAGTCAGCATGCGACCCAGTGGAAGATTGTATTTGCTGACAAGGTCTTTGTATCGACCATAGAACTTACGAAAAGATGACTTCAAACGAGACTGTTGATAGTTCTGTTTTATCAACTTGTTCGTAAGTAGCTTGTCTCGCCTTAGAAACAGTTCATACGAAGAGCATGCCCTTGCGTATTGAATTAACTGAGAGACAAAAACACCATAAGCAGGTGATGAAGGTATATTGCTACATAAGTAAGGAAAGTTGACTATAGAAAAATTGAAGTCATCGCGT
This sequence comes from Magallana ariakensis, assembly GCA_020458035.1. NCBI lineage: Eukaryota > Metazoa > Mollusca > Bivalvia > Ostreida > Ostreidae > Magallana > Magallana ariakensis. The sequence continues at coordinate 16,654,988 of CM035816.1, read as the reverse complement.
TTATCATAAAGTTTTGTTGTTAGGTTGCCATCAATGTCCATTTCCAGTAAAATATCCAAATATGAAACAGATGACGCAGAAGCTGTGGTATCTTTTATTTCAAGTTCACTCGGATATATCGAGTCGACGTAAGTATGGAAATAACAATTGTTAATTGATAATATGTCGTCGATATACCTGAATGTTGAGTTAAAGGCCACAGCGATTGATTTATTTTTTTCACGTACAAGCTTTTGAATAAATTCTGCTTCATAAGAATACAAAAAAGGTCTGCTAACAATTGGGCACAATTGGTACCCATGGGAATTCCAAAAGATTGTTGGAAGACTTGATTTCCAAAAACTACATAGATGTTGTCTATCAGAAACTCAAGCATCTTTTAAATGTCAACTTCAGAGTACTTGTATGTGCAATCAGAATGGTTTTTAACAAAATAATGTTTTAGATTTCCAATGACAAGGTAAGCATTTTTACGACTTCCATTTTTATTGAAGAAACAACTGTCGATGATATCAAAAAACCTAGATTTTAATTTGTCATGGGGAATGGTTGTATAAAGCGTTGAAAAAATCGTACGTTTTGATGCTATTGATTTTGGTAAGATTTTGTGACCTCAAAGTTTCTAATAATTTTTTAGAGTTTTTTAGTATCCACATCTGATTCACACCACTTCTGGAGTATATTGTTGTACAGTACTCTTGAAGTTTCTCCTTCACTACTGTAAGAATTTTAGTAAGTAGTAAAGAGAGAGGTTTGGTAGAACATTTACTGGAAAACTGTTTAAGCTAACATTAAGTCTTAGAAGTATTTGTTAGATCGTTCCTCAGCTTCTACATCGGTATATAAACCCGTGGAGAGGGTTACGTCGGTCGATTTCCGGTTACGGAATGCAGATTGCATGACTTTTCAATACATTAACTTTATTTTGTACGAATAGCGTAAGGCTGCATAGCGTAACAATACAAAATGAGAATATGTCGGTTGACGATAATAAAAGAAAAGAAGACTAATCCCAATTTATGACCCATGTCGCTTTAAAACTTGTCTGCTTGCAAGGGGCACTTAATTTTAGCATTTGATCATCATCAGTAGTTTCGGAATGAAACATGTACAACTTATACGCTACATACTTAGCATACCAAATTAAAGAGAAATGGGTAACCTCCAACTTTTATTTAAAAATATACTCTTTTATCCATTTTTGGGTTTCTCACAGTTTCTAGTCCCGCCAAGCACCTGCTGTAATCGACCAAAAAAATGTAAAATGAAGACAACCTCTGCAAATAATCACTTATAAATAGGGGGTCAAAAATCCACCTTTTGAACCACGTTTCATGAATTGAACCCATCCGATTCCTCTTATTCCACCACAAGACTGAAAGTAAAATGTTTGGTCATAGTTTTGCATTTGTATTCAGTAATAT
>CM035816.1:14126064-14233564 GCA_020458035.1 Magallana ariakensis | reverse complement strand
AGGGGGGAGGGAGACAAATTTTTGACATAGGAATATATGGAGAAAAATCTTCTACAAAACCATTTGTCTAGAAAATCTGTAACTTTAGTAAAAGCAACCTTGGGTAGTGTAGATTCAAATTCGTTAAAATAAAAATCTTGAGGAGTAGGGTTGGGCCACATTCAGGATCCAATTTTACAAAGGAAAACATTTTTAATTCACAAAAACTGAAATGTTATAATATATATGGTTTTACTTATATGCAAACATTTTGCCAATTTGTGATTCTTTAAAATTGTTAAGACTTTTGCCCCTGGACGATTCTTTGGCCTCACAAGGGGTTCAGAGTTTGATGTAGGTTTATATCCCATGTATAAACAATTGTCTAGGATCTTGTTGAGAACTGCGATGCTCAACATGTGATATGAATATAAAATCATCCTGTCAAAAAAGGGACTTGATTATAAACATAAGAATATCTACATGTATTACTACATTGTCCAGATATTTTGTATTATGTCGATCTCCATTAAGCTGATTTTATCATGCCTATTGTTGCTCAGGTGAGCGATGTGGCCCATGGGCCTCTTGTTGATACATGTTATTGAATTGCTTGAAATTTCCTTAAACAAACTATTGGTTGGAATTATGATTTTTTTCTTTAAGGTCAAAGATATATATGGGACTACTTTTGAAGAAATGTCTTATGATGCTTGAACTATTATAATTAAGATTTACTGCTATAGCCTTATTTAGTTTATTTTATTTGAGCAGTGCTTCCAGTGATAGAAAAATTGTAAAGGACAGAGACAGGAAAGAAAAGGATGATCATTTTTATGGAGGTAAAATATTTTGAGCAGCTTACAATACTTGATATATATTGGTTAATACCTGACCTTTCGCTCTCTAATACTACTATTGTAAAAAAAAACATTTTGTTTTATATGTTTTAGATGATGAGGAGGAGAGAGGAATAAGTACGGACACCGACCATGACCTTGCCACAGAAAGTTTAACCAAAAATGATGTTTTATGGATGGGTAGTAAATTCAAGAGCCATCAGGAAGATTCAAGTAAAAGCAAGAGAAAAAGCAGTTTTAGAGTTCAATCCAGGACTGACTGCAACAAAGTGGAATCAAGTGAGGATGAAGGGGAAGTGGTCTCAAGAGATGAACAGAGTTTTGGCAGTGAGGATGAAGGACTGCCTGTCACAAGAACTGGTCACATTGAAAAGTCCTGTTCACCAGGATCCAGCGAAGATGAGGGGGAGCCTTTATCAAGATATAATCCACAGCAGGAAGAGGGTCTTCCAGACAAAAGAATGAAAGTCACTGAAGATGAGTCTGAGAGAAATTATAGTGAATCAGACAGAACTGTAATTAAAATGGATAATGTAGTTGAATCTGTTCTTGATGAAAACATCATACAAAACAGTTCTATTGATGAACTTCTTCAGTTGTTGAGTGACATGAATATGGCCTCCCACGAGGAAACGTGCCTTGTACGGACATATGTAGAAGCTCTGAGGGAACTGAAAAGCGGGTCTACAAAAAAGGGTCAGAAGAAAAATATGAAGCAAGCAAGAAAACTCATAATAAAATTGAATGCAGAGCTTGCTCACATTCGAACAACTTGTCATAAGGAAGGTGTGAACAAGAAAGTGAAAAAACAAGATAAAGAAATAAATAAGCCACCAAGGTCAAAGAATGAAGCCATGAGAATGTCAGAAAACAAAGCAGGGAAGAAAAGAAAGCGTGATTTGAACTGTGGTGAATCGAATACATGTACTATGAAGAATAAAAAGGGCAAACTGAGCCCAAGATCAGATGGAACAAAATGGTACAAGGGTTCCAAATTCTTCAGATGAAAAGGAGGGATTTTAAGCTATTAAAAACTGTGGCAGAGGGGTCTTCATGAATCTTCTGAAGTGACAGTGAAGGGATTCAAGTACAATCTTTGTGATTAATCAAAGAAAAGAAAATTTGGCAAAAAATTAAAGTTTCTTAAACGTTGATTTTTGAATGAAGACTTATCAAAGACAGATAATCCTCTGTTTGAACAAGAATTTTTTCTATTAATAAATTACATGTGTCTTGATTGAGTTGAAGTGACAGTGAAGGGATTCAAGTACGATCTTTGTGATGAATCAAAGAAAAGAAAATTTGGCAAAAAATTAAAGTTTCTCAAACGTCAATTTTTGAATGGCGACTTATCAAAGAAAGATAATCCTCCTTTGAAAAAGATTTTTTCTATTAATAAATTACATGTGTCTTGATTGAGTTGAATCTATTTGTCTATTTTTACTTTTTATTAGCTCACCAGAGCTGAATGCTCGAGTGACCTTTTCTGATCAAATTTGTCCTTTGTCTGTCGTCATAGTTGTCGTTGGCATTGTTGCTTTCATTTTCATCTTTTTCTCCAGAACCTCTGGTGCAGTTTTAACTAAACTTGGCACAAAGCATTCTCCAGTAAAGCGGATTCATTTCAAGTTTATTTAAATTATTTATCTCAAGGGGAGATAATTTAGAATTTTGAAAATTTGTTAACATTTTTATAAAATCTTCCTGAAAAACCATTAGACCAGACAGGCTAAACTTGTGTAGAAGTATCCTTAGGTAGTGTAGATTCAAGTTTGTTCAAATTCTGATCTCTAAAGGGTAAGGTAGGGTCAAAGTGGGGGATTTTAATTTTGACATAGAAATAAATAAAGAAAAAAAAATAATAAAAAACCACCCAACCAGAATGGCTACAACTTGTATGAAAGCTTCCTCACGTACAATGTAGGGTAGATTTAAGTTTATTTAAATCATGATACTGGGGGAAGGATGGGGCCACAATGGGGGTTGAATTTTGACATAGGAATAAATGGAGAATAATCTTTAAAATTTTCTTCTCAAAAACCATTTGGCCAGATGTGTGGAAGCATCCCCTGGTGGTGTAGATTTGAGTTTGTTCAATCATGATCCCAGGGGTAGTGTGGGGGCCACAATGGGGGTTGAATTTTGACATAGGAATGAATAGAAAAAAATTAACATGAGAATATGTGGAGAAATTTTTAAAAAATTATATAAACAAGTTCTACTCTACTAAATTATCAAGTTGTTTTGTATTTGATACCCTAAAGCTTATTTGATAAGAGTATTGGATATTAATTCTCAGGTGAGTGATGTGGGCCTCGTTTTTTATGGAATACAGTAATTGAATGCCTGAGGTTTAGATATTTAAGTACACAGATTCAATGCATTTTCATGATATTATTCGAAAATCTAAGGTCCAACACTTTTTCATAGTTTCATGATAGTTGAGACCCTCATGCTTTGACTTTAGACTCTTCAGTCTCTAGGCTTTGAATATAAATATTCTTTTTCGTGTATAGCTCGTTATATTGGGTTTGAATACAATAATGAAATTAACTGTTAATTTTCCAAACCTGTTTTGTTAGAACTAATCAAAACTGTTAAAAATAATTTTTACATCTTCCGAATATAATCCGATTGTGTATGTACTGTTACGGATAAAAACAACGCTATTGACGACGCCGGTGCAGAAAGTGAACCTATAGAAAAGCGAGAGCTAGGTAAAATCTCTGACCGTCCGTGACCAGGTATGGACCTCTTGCTTTTCTAAAGGTTCACCTTTCTGTACCTGTCAATAGTTGTTGATCCGCCCTTATTTGTTCTAGTTATTTTAAAAGTATTTGGTTTGTAAAGAAAATGTTACTAGACTTTTATATACCGGTATATATTATGGAGAGGCTTTCAAAGCAGGAATATTAGCATTCTACATATATTGATCCAAGGCACCAATTTAGATACTGCATATTAATATCATGTTGTATTGATTACTGTTCATAATACCCAACTATATATATGCAATGAACTACCATAATCCTTGATTCCCTCCTATACTTTACATCTCAACATTTAAGAATTTTCCAATGAAGTTTCATTTAATACAAAGTATAGCTATTAGTATAATTATTTTATTTTATTCTAATCTGGACCCTTTTTCTTACGTAGCTTTACCACACACCCCCCCCCCTTCCCCGGGGGAATTATACTGTTGAATATCGACGAACTTTCTCCTTATTAAATTTATATCATGCTAGGTTATCCTTCGATGTTAATTTGATGAACTAATTTGAAATTTACATTGTCTGTGATATATACATTTCATCAATGACGCAAATGACGTATTGTGGGGCGCAAATTGCATAATTATACGAAATGAAAATAAGATAAAAATGTCAATAATTTAATTTAACAATTGGTTGAAGTTATATAAATATAACTAATAAATATAACTAATAAGGAAATATTTTTTTTATATTATGAGGTGATTAAATACACAGGCACCTGACGTTATATATTTTTCTCATAATAAAAAAAATACACTATATCTAATAATACACAAGGTTTGAAACAATTCTAACGTTAATAGATCTTTATTAACTTTTTAGAAGAATACCGGTAAAACAATTTATAATCGACGGAAAAGTTTAAAATAAATAACCGGTAAACTCTTGGAGACACGCAGTTACTAACAATTTGTCAACAATAACAAAAATAGGTCGGGGTTGCCATGTTGGAATTAATACAAACCATCCATTGACCTTTAAAGATAATATTTAAAAATAAAGAAAATTTGAAAATATTTGATTCTTTTCTTAGTATCCTAACTACTGGACGTTTGTTTATGTCTCGCAGTGCCCTAGATATATATGTTACATTTAAACTTTTAATTGAAAGAATCATATTGACTGTTGAACAATTGTGCAAGTTTCCAACAATGTAAGCAGTAACTAAAACAAACTGTTTGGCGTGTGCAGAATCTATGGATCTCTTGCTGGACCATAAATTAGAAACACCCACAAATCGCCTTTCATATTTAGTAATGAGAAAAAGTCAGGGAACTTTATAGTTTCTCAAATAGATGTACTCTTTGAATAAATGATGCAAAGTTTCTGATTTTCCCATATTTTATGTATAGAATGCTTTACTAAAGGGTATTTAATATAGTTTAAGAATGTCAGAGGTTACATGCGATATTCTTAACTAAAGTTTTAATATGTTGGTAAAAGTTTAGATCATACTTATTTAACTAGAAATACGTGATACAATTTTTATGTCAAGATAAATATGTCCTAAAACGTATGGCCTAAACATTCTTAGAAGGAGAGGATTTTGTTCGCACAACTTAATCTCAGCGGAAAGTATTATTAAAAGCGGCAGTTTATTGTTTATTAAAATCTAAATAACATAAAAATTGAAACAGTTCTTGATTATCAACTAAATGATCTTGGCAACAAAATAAAAGATTTTTTCTACTTAAATTATCCCCCCTTTATCAACCCTCATTGAAGAATACATAATTTCCAGATTTATGCATTAATTAAGGTACTTCACTACACCGAGACTTATACTTTTTAAGACACTACGTCACAAGATGGCGATTTAAATGTTTTGTTAAACTGTTTGTATCAATCGATTCAGATGTGTATCGTAATAGCTCAGTGGTTAAAGTGTCAGGCTTGTGAACCGCAGGTCATGAGTTCGAATCCGCCTGGGGCTTTTGATCATGTTTACTGAATGAAATTTTTGAAAATATAATTTTTATCTAAAATTGCACATTTTTTCACCTATTTGACACATATACTTCTTATCCATTATGCTATCTATCATAATCAAGTAATTTTCTGCAGATTTGAGAAACTATTTCAAAGTGTAGTGAGGCACCTTAAGATAACTTCTAAGTGTTCACCCTGATAAATAGAATAATTTGAAAATTACGAAATAAAATAATGTGAAATTTTCAACATTCAATAACGATTGAAATCAATTACCATGACGAACCTCATAAAAAGAATTTGATATTTTTCTGCGCGTGTTTGAAATAAATTACAAATTTTTGTGATAGATATTAATTTTTAGTAAAAGTTTAAACACTCAAATACTTAAAATGGACAGAATGACCATTGAGGAAAGAGCCAGAGCCGTTGGAATGTTGGTGTCTGGATTGTTTCTACAACAGGTTGTACTCGCTTTAAATATGCTGTTCATTTCGTCCTCGACAATTTTTTTTTTTAGATATTTAACATTTCGAACAACATTGTTATTTTAATTAACATAATTTTTCTCTTCAATGAGTGTATCATCAATTCCATCGGCAACCTAAAACAATCCGAAAGCTCTGGGCGAAATTCAGTGTTCGTAATATTCAAAACAGGTCAAGGTCTATGGTCGCAAACAGAGGTCAAGACCGCTGCTCTTGATAGAGCGGAAATCAGGCACCTCAACAGCAAGACAAACAAATGTGTTTATTTCATTAAGTAAAAACATTATATTGGGTGAACACTTAGAACGCCAATTCAGTGTATACATATACATCTAATTCAGAGAATGTTTTACGAATATCTGAATTTATCCAAACTATCTTCGGACGTGTTCTGAATGTTCCGTTCTGCTCACCATAGATTTTAAAAAATCCAAAAATTTCCAATTATTAGTTTTGCACACGACTTCGTTTACTCGGTTAATCCTATAAAAGTCGGATTTTTCTCGGAGCGTACCATCCATACACTTACCTTGTGGGTGGTAAACAACTTCGAGAAACGGTAGGTACTATTTATTAGTTTATTATTCATAATGCGTATATTAAACTTGTACAGTAAGACCACCTTCTTCATAAACCTTCATTAGTTTTTTTCTTTCTGTAAAAAAAAAAGTACTAGATTACCAGGTATCAACATTTTTGCAAGACTTGGTTAGGATTTTGAATTTCAAGGGGCATAAAGACCAAAATTTAATGACGATAACAGTATTTCCTTATAAAATTAAATTAGTTTTAAAGGGACTTGAACACGATTTGAGTTCAAAATTTCATTTTTTGTTTTTTATGTATAAACTGGTTTACTTGTGCATTTTGAATGATTGACCAAAATTTGAATGTTTGAAATCAAGTCATAAGAGAGATACAGAGGAAAGAATTCATTGTTATGTAAACAAAGCTCGAGTCTTATATTTGTTTACAAATAATGATAAGTAATGAATTACCATTTATTTGACAAAATGACTTGTAGCAAACAAGATAAACTGATTCAGTATGTTCATAAATAATATTAACAACAGAAAAAAGCAACATTTGATTGAAACTTATACCAATATAAAACATATGTAAACAATAACAAGACTTTGGTTTTGTTTACAAAACAAAGAATTTCAAACTCTGTATCTTGTTAATAACTCAATATTTGACTTTCAAGTTTTGACAAAGCATTAAATATACCCATAATAACCATTCTAAACAAAAAGAATCGAAAAATAAAATTAAAAATTTTAAGCTCAAATCGTGTCCAAGTACCTTTAAAGTAGAGTACAATCAGTGAAAGGAAAAAGAAACAAAAATCTTTCGAACACAATGGATATGTCTATTAGATAACTGCTGCATTTCCTTTGTAATATAGGTATGTCAGAAACTGTGTATAAAGATAATCAGAAATGCGGTCTCTGACCTTCTTAATTGATAATACGGACATGTTTTAAAAATCATAGCCCACTGAATTTTTATTCCAGAATAAAATGGCTTGTCCTGGATGTAAAGGTGGGGGTGTCTGCTTCAAGTGCGACAAATGTGGGGCCCTGCAGTGCAAGAACAAGTCTTGTAAGCACCACCACGCCAAGGCCGCCAGCAGCTGTGGTTCATGTGGAAAATCCGGGGGACAGAAAACTGTTTAGAAGCTGGTCAGTAGCTCAGGTCTTCTGAACAATTGGTAAAACATAGCAATATCAAAACAGATTTGTGTGCAATGAACTGAGAAATACCGTCAGGTGATTTTATGTAAAGAACATCGGTTTTTTTTTTAACTGAATCGGTCTAATGAGCTGCATTGTTAAATATGTCGATATAATAATATAAATCGATATCTTTAAATCAGTTTAAATGTAAAATTAGCAGTTAATTAGGTCTGCTTTTTTATATTGTAGGTAACTAAACACCGAGATGGCAGCTGTGATATTTAATGTGATGTAAATTCTTCTATCCATGCATAATAAAGTATTATTAAATTTTCCTAAATTATTTTCTTGTTATACTCATAGGACATTCAAACAAAAGTGCATTTAGTTCAAATTATTTAATCATCTTAGCCACGTATTTACGTATTTACGACCCGTAGTCGGCATAGCTATCTCATTTTTGGAAAGATTACACATTGGCCGTGGTTTCCGACGATGAATTCGCACGTACGGCAATACCGTAGATGTAATTATGACAATTCGAAAAATGTCAAAACTTAAAACAGTACACCATCCATTCAAATTAGGAAAAGGCAGAACTGATTGATTGTTGATTCAATCATACAATGAAGCGCATTGAAGTGGTAAAAGTTTTCGTTTGAATGGAATGTCTTAAACTTTTTATCGAACGTCAATTGTTACACGAGACACGCCCATTTCTTTTATAACGAGGAAAACAGTATTCGTAACAATGCTTTCGAAACCGCTCCTCTTCTAAACAACACAAGCAGGGCTGCGGACTCTGGAAAAGTGGACACAAGCTGAATCCCGATATTCTCTCCGTATATGTTTTCCATGCCCCGCGCATATCCTCAGTCCCCTCAACATGCTGCGAACACAGCAACAAATGCAGAAGATGAAGAACGTAGCTTAACTCTTAAAAAGGAAACTCCAAAACGAAAAACTGAAACATGTGTATATAGGTTGTGAAAAAACTTTTCTTTATTTGCAACGTACATGTAACAGGCATTTCTAAGCACAAATAAATTTGTTACTAAAAATATTCTTGACTTTTTATTTTGAACAATATCACTATTTCTGAACATCGTTGGAAATAAAGAAATAAAGTGTGTGTATGTGTGTTTTGTGTATGATGCACGTGTGTGAAATTCCTGCTTGTGCTGTTTAGAAGAAGGGCGGTTCCGAAAGCATTGTGACGAATACTGTTTTCCTCGTTTTAAAAGAAATGGGCGTGTCTTATGTAACAATTGACGTTTGATACAAAGTTTAGAACATTCCATTCGAACAAAAAAATTTACCACTTCAATGCGCTTCATTGTACAAGTTGCCGTTGTATTACCTACGCATATATTCGGTCTTTTACACCGACAATCAATATAGTTTGAAACTTCTGGTTCCAAATGCATCCAATGGGGACACTTTCCAAAAAAAAAAAAATACTGATGTGTAATTCCCCCCCCCCCACCCCAAATAAAGTTTTTTTTTGCAGTCAGTTCGCAAACAAAACGTCAACTGTGTCGGAATGAGACCCGACTCTCGCATGTCGTAAACACAGTGCATGTCCGATACAAAACTTCTACCACTCAGAGTAAAGGTGAATGATGACTATTTGTCAGAGTAAATACGTATCATTACTGCTTGACAAAATCAGCTGTGAACTGGGTTTAAAGCTGACACGAATTCATAAAAACATTCGGTCGCCACATTAGCACTACAGATACATGATAACATATCCAAGAAATCGTTTCCATCGGTTTCTACAAAAAAGCACTCCGTTTCTAAAATCCATGCGGTCATTGTCATTGCTGCCACAGTGTGTGGATTGTGCATGTGCGATGTTGCCACATACACAGGAAAACGATCTGCAATTATCGAAGATTTTTAAAAGATGTGTGCCTGGATTTCAGTCTGTTTTGTTTTGTCGTTCATTGGATATTCCTTACCAGTGCAGTGGTATTTTATTTTTGTTTCTACATATCTTTTCGACCAATGTAATGTGTTCGGGTGAATGAAATACCTGAATGCGGTGAAGCATGAATATAGTGCTATCGGTCTTATATAGGGGGTGTGTAGCGATGAGCAGAACAATAGAAATCGACAACTAATATGGCGGTTGTCTGAGATAACAGGGAAATAATGCGTATTTATGAATTCATGTCAGCTTTAAGTATAATTCAGAAAGTTATACTGGTATTTTAAAAAGAGGCGCATTGGCCACGTCGCTCACCCGAGCATCAATAACCATAATAAAATCAGCTTTATGGAGCCATATACAAAATATCTGGACAATGTAATAGAATAGATCCAATGTAAAAAGATTTTCAAATTCTTATGTTAAACATTGAGCCTCTTTAATAAAGGGATGATTTCATAGTCATTTACAAATATTGTCCACAGGCCATTCTAAACAACTGAGAATCAACAATAAACGATTTAAACAAATTGAAATCTACACTGCCTAAGGAAGCTTACACACAGGTTACAGCTTTTTGGTCAAACAGTTTTAAAGAAAGATATTTCTCTAGAAATTCCTATGTAAAAATTTAACCCCCATTGTGCCCCCCCCCCCCCAGATGATCATGATTTGAACAAACTTGAATCTACACTACCTGAGGATGCTTCCACACAAGTTATGCAAACAAACTTGATCTACACTACCTGAGGATGCTTCCACACAAGTTAAGCTTCTCTGGCCAAATGGTTTTTTAGAAAAAGATTTGTTTTGTTTAAATTCTAGAGAATTTACAACAGTTCTTTATGATCTTCCCTTCAAAGGGGGTGGCCCTTTATTTTAATAAAATGCAATCCCCTTTACCTAATAATGCTTTGCGCCAAATTTGGTTAAAATCGACCCAGTGGTTCTGGAGAAGAAGTCAAAAATATAAAAATTTTACAGATAGATGGACGAAAAGTGATCAAGATAGCTCACTTGAGCTTTCAGCTCAGGTCTGGTGAGCTAAAAAGGATGTCCTCAAGTCTACTTGGATATGAAACTACAGAAAAAGAATCTGGTAAATGTAGACAATTCTTGTAATTTATACATACTCTACAGGTACTGACTTACATTACTCTAATTCTCAGTGAAGCAAGTCTGTACTTCAACTAATAGTCACTATTATTCATCCAGATACTAGTAATTCATGGTTTTAATAACACAATGAATTTTTTTTGTAAAAAAAAATTCATGAGCAAGTTGCTAATCAATGGCAATACATGTAATGTACTCTGACTGAATAAGGAACTCTGTAGATGTTGATATAACAGTTTATTTGGATAACAATAAATAGGTTTGCTGTAGTTATCTGTTAGGTTCCATTGTGGATGGTGCTGCAAACTGCATGGGGACACAGTCCTGTGTGCGGAGATTGACCATCACAGCAGTGGAGGTCTGGGAGAACCTGGGGACACTGACCAGTAGTACCTCCTGTCCCCCACACCCTGAAATCAGTGTACTCAATCTGTACTCTTACTGTTATAATAGTTGATATGCCATATATCAGGGTTTTTTTTGGTGTTTTTTTTTTTTTTAGCGTGAATAAACTATATTTGTGACTTGTAAAATTTTATGACATAATTTTTTGCAATTTTAAAAGATAGATATGGTAAACAATAACTGACACAACTTAAGCATGTTATATTCTTTGCGATATTCAAATGATCATGGTAAAAAATTGATGATCACAAAAATTGCTTAATTTATGGTAGTATAGCTTATTGAAAGATTACTATTGTACTAATGATGGCATAATCCATAAGTATTAAATTAACTTTTATTGAAAAATTCTTTTGATACAATATGGCATGTACTTACACTAACTAGTGATATCATACACTGTTTGTTATCAATAGAAAATGTACTTGCTAATGATATCACATGTAGTTTGTTATCTTTTAAAAGAAATAAAAGCACAGACTAATATTATTGTAAACTAACTGTTGTACTTTTAGAGACTATTTGGTTTCTTACCCTTGAAAACTTTTGAATCAAACTTGGTCATATTTCCAGCAAAAAGAACATGTGGACAATCATTAATAATGAAAGGGTCCTCCTTATAAAATGGATAACATCCTGCAACAGAAAACAACCAACATTTAATATGTCCAAAAAATTATAACCTAAGGCACAATATGAAATATCCTTTTTTGGGTATTATTAGAATGATTTTGTTACAATGAAACAGAAATAAAATGATTATACTTATTTACATGTGTTATTCCATTAAATAAAGTTCCCAATTACAAGCTTTTTACATGCATAACAAATACATAGACATTTCCTCCCATTAGACAGTATTTCTTTGTTTGAAAAAATAAATGAAACATTCATCATTAGATGTAAAGGAAAATATCTACAAATTATGATTTACAACAACCACTGACATCATCAATTTTTATGTCTCCTTGATAGGTAGTTAATCCATAATGATGTACAATTTGTTTACATATATAGAGCAAAACTGTGAACAGTGTACTATACTCTGTCCCGAGTTTTTGCTTCCACCACTTTTCGCTTGATAATTCGATAATAATAAATACCTTTGTGCTCAAACTATGTTCATCCACTAATATGAAAAATGTCCAGATTACCTGTTTTGAACACCCCCTCTACCGCTTCAGGTTTCAATACACATCCCAAAATAGAAAGTCTACGGAGATTTTGCATTGCATCAGCCATTAATAAGCCCAGATGATAATGTTGAAAAATTGTGCGAGGTGTCCCGAGTAGTTCCGAATGGAGAAAAGATGTAAACATTTCCCATTATAAATCTCCGTAAGAAATTTGTTTTCATTCCTGTAAACTTTTATGAGTGAAAAGGGATAATTTGTCAATGAAGATATCTTGGATATTTTTCATTTCATCGATTTCAACTGTACTTCTTTCACAGGTATGTGTATTTTTATTAAAAATCATCAAAAAGTCATGGAAGCAATAACTTGGGACAGACTATATAAGATAATTCCCTCACCTAGAGTATCGGGGGCAGTTGGAGCGAGGTGGCCCCACTCAAGGGTCTTCTCCAGAATGTCCAGTGGCTCCTCATTGGTGCTGTATTTGACAATGTCCTGAACCGCTTGGCCAGAGGTTCCTAGAAACCTAGATTTTTATGAAACAAAACTTTACTTGGAAATTAAAAAATAACAGCAATAAATTTGAAGAATTCCATATAACTGACAGCTACTAATACAGTGTGCACTTTTATTAAATGGTAAAATATCAATAAAGCTATTTTTAGCTGTCTATTCACTGATGTGCATACAAGTTTATTTTACCATTATTTCTGGTTAATTTTTTATTTATACTGTGAAATAGTTTCTGTGCTGTTTGCCCATGGTGAATAGTCTTCTTGGTATGATAAAACATCTGTTACTGGTAACTGACTACTCAGACAATACCAAGTTTATCACTGGACAGTAACTATTTGTACCTCAGCTGTACTTTATGAAATAGTTGCTGTCTCAAGGGACAATAAACTTGCTATTGTCCTCATAACCAGAAAATAGGTGTATAATATATCACATATTAAGTAATGATTCAACTCAGGCATTTTACTGATGGGAATAATATATACACTGTAGTTTTATTAAGGAATGAATTCAATATTTATTAGTTTTATACGATATAAAATGGTTTGGGGCAGTTTACACTTTATAAACCGCGAAGCGGTTATAAAAAAGCGTAAACTGTTCCAAACCATTTTATATCGTATAAAACTAATAAATATTTGAATTCATTGCTAATAATTTAATTTTTTGCTATTAACAGTAGATAAAAACGATCATTTTACCCTTAAAATGACATCAAATTGTACAAAATTCAAACATAACATCATGCGGATTGATACGTTTTTTGACGTTAGTCTTACTTCGACATAGGCAACATTCTTCATACGATATAAAATAATTTTTTTAGCCAATCAGAAAGCGCGTTACAACCAAAATTTAATATTCTGACATACATTCACATAGTTCTCTTAATGAGTTTTTAACTCTATTTTATGGCACCATCAAAACAACTGAGGAACCAAAGTTGAAAAAAGTCTTTGACACACAGTTTTCAAATTTTGCATGTTTCAAAACATCTTAGCACCAGGATGATATAAATAAAACATGAAATCTTTTGTAATTTTGAATGCCCTTCACAAAGAAGAATATTCATACTCACTGAACAGCATTATTCAATTTGTAAACAAACTTTTTAAGTATTAAAATTAAAATGCAATTACTTTTGATGATTCCATAGTATAGGATTTCAAACAATAGCATTTTCTCTTATCATAACTTGCTTTAACTTTTTCCAATCAAAAGTCAAATTCTTTCCAAGAATACCAAATTCTGTCGTCCTACCTGACACCTTCTAATTTGAAGTCATACGGATTAGTCACTGTGTGGAAAGTTGGGTAGCGAGACGACTCTGGGAACATACATTTATGGAGTGGCTGCTGAGGCAGGGTGTAATTCGCTGGATCATATTCCCCTGGCATCAAATCTACATCCACAGAACTCTGGATACAAAGTAAATTGAAAGACATGTTATGACCTGTTCCTCATAATAATAAGTGTACAAATTTCTTCTGCTTTAACAGTTCAAGTCCTATAGGACTTATACAATTATGCATGGATATCCAGCCTACTGTTATCTATACAAAATCAATTCCTATCTTCAGTAACTTAGTAAATCTTGATACATACATAGACCTTTATTGCTTAAATTTTACAGGATATGTGGTTTGGTTTGAACATATTTTATTGTACATATAATATACTGTGGGTTTGAACACAAGTTCTAGCAACTTACTAGGTTCTCACCACAATAATGTGGTCATATCTTTGATATTATCATTTTATAGTGATATTTTTCATAAAAGAATATCATCCTTGAAATATCTTTGAAAACATAAAGTATGTTCTTACTGCTAGCTGTGTGAAGACATCATCCAGAGTTTTTACAGCATCCACACTCCCTGCTGCTGTTTTCTTGCTCAGATATTTTGCCTAGTACAAAAAGAGTTGAAATTCTACAAACATGAGAAAAAAATTCCTTCTTCTGTTCTTGTAAAATACAGTTATGTCTTGTGTCTTTAAAAGTCCTTTTCCATCTTAAAATGTGAGATTAAAAATATGTTTTTTTGAGTCCTTGTTTATCTTGCAAAATTAAGATGAGGCCAAAAAAAAATATATTCCTGTTTCCTGTCACCTGACCAAAAAAATTAGGGTAGGTAGGTAGGAAAAAATTTTTATTTTTAAAAAATATTTTATTTTTAAAAACTTGGAGCATGTGTGTTATAATGAGAAAGAAGTATATTCACAGTGTACGGTATGTTAATGATGATTTAAAATTTCCAATTGCAAATGTCTTTGTATTATTGATGCATGTAATGTATAGAAAACAACCTTTAAAGAAAAAAAAATAGATTTTTTAAAAATAAAAAATAAAAACTAATATTATTTGCAAAATTTAATCTACATGTGTATGAATGTATTTATCCTTTTCTGGATAAATATTTCAGTTTTGTATTAGCTTAATGGCAATATCAATTAAATCAGTCTCTGTACTTCCGTGTATTTGGGGTATTAGTCCAACCCTTTGACCCACTTACTACCGTACGTTATGTAGAGGATCTGTTTAATTTTCAAGATAATATAGAAAGCAGTTTTATGATAATTCTAACATTTATTGCAGTTATTAACTAATAGCAGGTTATTAACTAACTGTAATATCAGGATTCAAAGTAATAAACATCGTTTTTGTAATTTCCAATGCACAGTATGTTGTTGCATCACCCGTATTTATAACCCCTGAAGATAAGATAGTTGCAAGTTATTAACCACAAGGTTAATTTATGCAGTAAAGATGTCTGTAGATTAGTTTACTATCATTCTTTTGCCAATGAGGTTAATTTACACGATTGTGAACTCAGAAGACAGGGCGCCTTCACTTCTCCTTCTGAGGAAATTCTGGCGAAGTTACCGATCACCACCATGATCACAAAAAAAACTTCTAGGGTCGGGGGGTAAAAGATAGGGTCGGTCGGGCGACCGGAAACAGGAATAATTTTTTTTTTGGCCTGACCTTGATAACCTAAATAAAGAAAATTTAAAAGAGAAAAAATACAAATATTGATTACTTTTGGTTTCATGTTTGTACCTTCTGTAAGCTGTCCTTGTCTTGTGTACTAGAGCTTAACGAATTCCCTGCCACAATGACCCTACATATCTCCGCACAGTGACTCTGTTCCTCGCTGTTACCCAGCATTCCTGTCACCATGTCAACGAAAAGCTGAAGGCTAAAGATCTGCTCTTCATTGCTGCCTATTTCTAGTCCTGATATTAGGACTAAATATCTAAAAAGGAGAGAAATAAAGATAATTATTTTTTCACTTAAAAATATAAAAATACAAAGATTTCTAAATAAATTGGTAATTTTATATTCTTACAATTTTTCAAATTATCTATTTTGTAAGCACTTGGGGAATGCATATCAATAATATTTCTTTGATTCCCATCCAAACTTACACCAGTAATTCATTATTTAATATAGATGAACTTTCACTTGCTACTCATCTAAACTATACATATACACATTAACTTGCTGAAAGTTTTTGGAGTAAAGAAATCTAAACAGAATCCTAGGCAAGGCTAGTACTAAAAAATTAAATGGTAAACTGACTTGTCTTTCTGTATAACTGGCCTTGGCACCTGGTCACTTAACATTTGAAAACAGTACTTCTCCACATGGAACTTGCCACGGTCGTCATCTGGTTCTTTACCATATACTGCTATTATAACACCTATTAATGATATAACATGTAAAGTTAAAAGTTAGATCCTTCTTCGTGGTGCTAAGCAGATGAGAGTCATTGACTCCCCCTGGATGGAACACCAGTCCATAGCAGGTTAACTTCCAGCATAAGCCAATACCTTATTTCAGCTGGGTGGACTGAGACAATGTAGATATAGTGCCTTTATTGAGTGCACAACATACAGCCTCAAGTGACCACAGTGGTGTTTGAACCAGCGACCTTTTCAGTTACTGGCCTAACACCTATGACCACAGGGACATGTGCCCACTTATTTCATGTACAACTATTAAAAGTGTAAAATGTAAACCATAAACATTTATAAATTGTACTGGAAATAACTGCCAAACAAAGTGCAATATTTTTTTTTAGCAATAAACTGCATAAAAACTTCATTTATTGTATATCATAGTGATTATACCTGTAACAGATGTTTGGACATCTAGATCCCCCATCAGTATAATTCTTTGTAGTTCATCTTCTAAATAAAGTTTGTCCGATTCATCTACATATTTTGTTCTTACTGGCTGTGGCATCAAATTGTGCTACAAATAAACCAGTACAGTCTCTACACACACATGTATGATTATTTGTCATCATTTTATGATAAAAACGTTAATCAGAAAAGCCTAACTCTTAAGAGATGTACATGTATGTAGAATAAATTCACACCAAATTCTGCATCCAGTTTGAATATATAAGTACCATTCATGTATCGAAATGAAATTTTACTTAAATTAACACTCATATTGACAACATTTAAAATATATTGCATTACTGGTACATTTTATGAATAATGAACAAATAAACATTGAACAAATAAAAAGAAAGTGAACAAGATTATGATATTCATATGTTCATTCTGAGAGGTTGAATAAATGAAAATACAACAAGAGTCACATCAAAACAATCAATAAAACCGTTAAATACCATCAGTACTTGTTATACAGCCGTCTTTTGGCTAACTAAGCATCAGACATATCTTACTTCCTCACTAATCTCCTGAAGTATGCTTGGTTTCAGCTCCATGTGTTTGAACAATGTACCAATAACAACACAGGTCTCATCACTTTTGAGTTCATGTAGTTTCCTTATAACAATATCCTTACCTATAAAAAAAATAATAGTAATGAAATATATATGTATTACGATGATAAAAGATTTACATAACTTTTTTTTTTTAACCAAATCACCAACATAATCACATAAGGTTATTTATAAAGTGACACATTTTGGTGTCTTTGGGATAGTAAGAACTTATTTATTGAATGACCATTATGCAAATAGTTTTTATTATAGTCTGTCCCAGGTTAATGTTTCCGTCTCTTTTTGATGAATTTTAACAAGAATACACATACCTGACAAAGAAGTACAACTGATATAGCTACAAGGAGTAATCCAAGATTTATTCATTCACAATTCATCTATTTTTACCCGGAGAAATTAACATGAATGAAAACAAATTTCTTATGGAGGTTAATAATGGGGAATGTTTACAACTTTTTTCCATTAGAAAGTACTTGGGACACCTCGTGCAATTTTTCAACATTATCATCTGGGTTGTTTTCATGTTGTTTGCAATACAAAGTCCCTATTGGCTTTCTATTTTTGGTTGAGTATTTACTGAAACCTGAAGCGGTAGAGGGGGCATTTCAAAACAGAAAATCTGGACTTTTTTTCATTCTGGTGGATGAATGTAGTTTGGACACAAAGGTATTTACAATTTTCAAAATAATAAGCAAAGAGTGTTGGAAGCAGAAATTCGTGACAGAGTATAATTTCAGTGATCTAACATTACACAGTACACACGGTCGTCATGTGCATTAATAAATGAAAATCTAGTAAAAAACTATTGTCACAAGTACCTATAGATGTGTGGTCAAACTCTAGTATGAACTGTATAAGGCATTGTTCTACATGAAGTTGTATATTAATAAGCAAGAATCAACTATAGTAGTTTTGAACACACATCAATTTGATTTGTGTTATTATTAAATAGGAGTTAATCTTTTTAAATCAGTATAGACATGTATAAATGTTCTAAAAAGTGTAAATTTATAACATATATTATATGACAAGAAAACAAAAAATTACAAATTAAATATGTTAACAAAACATATTCTATTCATACCCCATTTTTTTCTTGCAGATGCCTCTACTTTAGGACGTACTTCCCACAATCTCTCTGCATATAAATGTGCATATTGCCGGCTGAAACTTTTATCCTTCAGTAGAAACCTATCAGAGCAGTCTGAAAAGTTGCCGGGTTGTCTTTCACATGTTTTGTGTGTATGTGAAGGTTTTGACAAAAGGTCATCAGGATGATTACTCCCTTTTTTCTCAAACATTTCTTTTTGTTTATCACCGTTCGCGCCAGTGGAAATCTTTTGTTTCTTGAGGCGCGATAGTCAATAGAAGATATTATTTCGTACGAAAACTGTTTCTTGTGGTGGCATATCTCCGCCCCATGTGTGCAAGGTTTTTTTTTCTATTGATAGATAAATGTGTTGACAATCAAGATAGTTATGTCAACATGCAACATAACTATGTTGACATGCACGAAAACTGCAATCAAATAAGAATTATAAAAAATCTCAAATATCGCCAACATGTGACATCCAAGATGCTAGATCCTACCTATTTATGTCGACATGCAACCAGAGATATCTCTGATGCAACTTATTTATGTTAACATGCAAAATAAATATGTTGACATACAACATATTTATGTCGACATGCAACTTATTTATGTTAACATGCAACTTCTTTATGTCGACATGCAACTTATTTAACGTTATATGTCGACATGCAACTTATAGTTATGTTAGCATGCAAGATAAATATGTTGACATGCAACCTATTCATGTCGACATGCAACTTAGTTATGTTGACATACAACTTATGAGTTGCATGTCAATATATTTATCTCGCATGTCAACATAAGTAAGTTGCATGTTGACATAAATAAGTTGCAGGTCGACATTAAGAAGTGGCATGTTGACATAAATAAGTTGCATGTCAGCAAATTTATCTTGCATGTTAACATAAATAAGTTGCATGTCGACATAAGTAGGTAGCATCTAGCCTCTTGGATGTCACATGTGGACGATATTTGAGATTTTTTGAGATTGTTTATAATTCTTATTTGATTTCAATTTTCTTGCATGTCAACATAGTTATGTTGCATGTTGACATAATTATCTTGCATGTCAACATATTTATCTTGCATGTTGACATATTTGTTAGAAAAATAACTTGCACACCAGGGGCACCATAGTTTCTTGTAAGCATGAACTTTTCCTTTGAGTCTAAAATGGTCACCCCACGAGCGCCCTCTAATTATAGTTTTATTTCCGTCTATCTGTGTCAGGAACCATGTTGGTAGTAAAAACTCAAATTAAAACATATATCATATCTTATATCATGTGTATTTCAATCATGTATGGGAGAGGAGATCTCTTTGAAATTTATTTTAGAACCACATTTTTCCTTTAGACACAGCCTGTGGTGTTGCACAAACTTAATCAGAAAGACTGCCTGAAGCCCACTGTAGATATGGGATTTGTAGTGACCTTGAACTAAAATTTCTAACCCAAGTGTCAGGGTCATGGCAAACTGTGTTGCATTCTTTTAAATGGCGAAAAGTATGCGTGTATGTTGGGAAAGAAAGTAACACATCAACAGACAAACAAATTACAAATTCAGAATAAGTGTAGGCTCGATCGACCAATAATTAAAAAAAAAACAATTAAAAAATAACATTCCTTATCTTTTCTAGTTTCAACTTGGCTGAATAATTTGTGAAGAAGATTTTTACAATGCTCTATATATGGCACGCCAAATTCACAAAAATGAGTTAAACATAGTTTCACAGTTGATAAATTAGGTTTATCGATTGTTGACTATAGTTTACGAACCGCAAACTATAGTTAACGATCCGTTAACTATAGTTTCCATCTGTAAAACTATATTTAACGGTTGTAAACTATAGTTTACGAATGATAATCTAAGTTTATCTCTCTGCAAATAACGTTAATGATAGATTTTGCTGATAAATATAGATTCACATCAGTAAACTATAATTTAGATTCGTTAACTATAGTAAAGAGTTGTTAATCATAGTTTCACAAAACTGTATTTATCGACTGTTAAGTATAGTTTACGGACCCTAAACTATAGTTAAGTATAGTTTACTGTAAACTATAGTTTAAGAACCGTAAACTATATAGTTAACTTTTCGTTAACTATAGTTTATATCTGCAAAACCATATTTAACGGTTGTAAACTATAGTTTACGAATGATAATCTAAGTTTATCTCTCTGCAAAGAACGTTAATATGGTGGCATATCTCTGCCCCCTGTGTGCAAGTTATTTTTCTATAAATTATGTCAACATGCAATATAAATATGTTGACATGCAAGATAGTTATGTCAACATGCAACATAACTATGTTGACATGCAAGAAAATTGCAATCAAATAAGAATGATAAAAAATCTCAAATATCGCTAACATGTGACATACAAGATGCTAGATGCTAACTATTTCGTTATGTCGACATGCAACTTCTTTATGTTAACATGCAACTTCTTTATGTCGACATGCAACTTCTTTATGTTAACATGCAACTTCTTTATGTCGACATGCAACTTATTTATGTCGACATGCAACTTAGTTATGTTAACATGCAAGATAAATATGTTGACATGCAACATATTTATGTCGACATGCAACTTAGTTATGTTGACATACAACTTATTAGTTGCATGTCAACATATTTATCTCGCATGTGAACATAACTAAGTTGCATGTCAACATATTTATCTCGCATGTCAACATGAAATAAACAAGTTGCATGTTAACATAAATAAGTTGCATGTTGACATAAATAAGTTGCATGTCAGCATATTTATCTTGCATGTTAACATAAATAAGTTGCATGTCGACATAAATAGGTAGCATCTAGCATCTTGGATGTCACATGTGGGCGATATTTGAGATTTTTTGAGATTTTTTATAATTCTTATTTGATTGCAATTTTCGTGCATGTCAACATAGTTATGTTGCATGTTGACATAACTATCTTGCATGTCAACATATTTATCTTGCATGTCGACATAATTTACAGAAAAATAACTTGCACACAAGGGGCAGAGATATGCCACCATACGTTAACGATAGATTTTGCTGATAAATATAGATTCACATTTGTAAACTATAATTTACATTCGTAAAGTATAGTAAAGAGTTGCTAATCAGATAAACTATGTTTTGAAATCGCAAATGGTTGTTTTCAGTGTTAAATATAGTTTTACACCTCTGAAATATAGATGATCGCGTTAAGTATGGTTTACAGATTAACGTCGTTAACTATAGTTTTCTGTTCGTAAACTATAGTTTACAACGACTAAACCTAGTTTATCGACTGCGAAACTATGATTATCTCATTTTTGTGATTTTGGCGTTCCATATCTACGTGCGTATAATTATAGATATTTGATAAGATTTAAACCTACTGGTATCTGCATATTTCTCGACTGTCTCTGATTCCTTTTGCATATATATGTTTGACAATTTTATCATAAAACACATGCGCGGATCCAGAATTTTTTTCCAGGGGGGGTCCAAAGGGTAATTGTGTTTTCCAGGGGGGGGGGGGGGTCCGAGGCATATTTGCGATAATTTTACTATGTAAATTTAATAAATTTTCATTTCCCCCCCCCCCGACCCCCCCCCCCCCCTTCTAGATCCGCGCATGAAACACGTATTCATTTAAGCATTGAATACTTATTTTTTGAGTGTGTGCATACTATACTGTAGTAGTAAATAACGCGCGTTAGCGCGTTATGAAAATATGTTCGCACACATCGTTGCAGTTATGAGACCACATCTTTCAAAAAATAAGGATTTAAAGCTTATTTTTACATGTTTTATACCTTCCGCAATTATGACTTATTTTTCAAAATTTCTGCCTTATTCTACGAGTAATGCGCAATTAACGGAAGAACCATTTGAACAGCCGAATTATGCTGACAAAAATAGTGCACAGTACTTTAAATGCTAATAACACAATGTTTTTCGATAAATATAACCTTTGATATAATAATAAATTAATAAATTGAATTCATCTATTAGTTCGCAGATGGTCTGGTTTTGCAATCCCGTACATTTATATGCATGATAAGTTCTTGAAATCAAATTCATTGAACGATAGTTCTTCGTCAGTTTCAATAAATTGGGTGTAATTTAATTAAGTTGCATTTATTTTGCTTCAGTTTTCTATCTTCATTAATATATTGTTGCCCTGTAAATGATAGACTATACAGTTTGTTAATTCAATCTGTCTTTATGAAAAGCAAAAAAAAGATTCCAATGTACGCATGGTCTCAAAAGTCCAAAAAACAATATATTTGGGTTATTCCAAGATTGCCGACATCTCCAATGTTTATGACACTCAATTTTGTCTATATTCTTTGTAATGTATTACCATATTTTGACCCTAATATAAAAGAAGAAAAAAAAGACTTGTTACCAAAGAAAGATTTTATTAATATCTATTTATACGTTCAAGCTAAAACTATGAAAACTTCAAATCAATCTTTTTAAAAAATTAGTCCATGAAAATACAGCTCTGCACAATTCATTTCGTACAAATAAGATATACATGTAAATCGATCAAAAATTGTCGTTCACGATTAAAACATCGTCTGGACGATACACTTGGTTTCCCTTTAAAACGCATTATGATTCATTGATTTCTTTTGATTAGGGCGAATGTACGGTGTATCGGGCTCGAAATCCCGAGAACTCGTTCGAGTCGTCTGCATGGAACTTGATCAGCAGAGTATTGCCAGGATATTCGATAGTCCGCGGTGGCCTGTTCTCACTTCCGCTTTCTTCTCCGCAGAATCTGAAAATACAATTACAAAAAAAGATATAGATGAACGTATTTTAAATTTCTTGTAATTTCCGGCTTTGCTAATGATAATTCAAATGTTTTGAGCAAAACCATATTGTTAAAGTCATCACTGCATACCGAGCGCCCCCTATGTGTGGTCCACCAAGAAATATTTCCAACCAGTCGAAGTAACATGTGGCGTCATCCTCTACTTGGAAGTCCTCCATTGTTAGTGTAATTCTTGATCCAACAGGTCCCTAAAATATGCGGAAAACTTTGATACAACGGAATTCTTGAAATTCTATAAATTGCCCTATCAATATATTTAGGTGTCAGAACTTATTAATTTCTCAATGTTAATATATTTTTTCTTAAAAATTTTGACCTTGATAACCCAAAGACAGTCAGCATATGAAGAGTAATCTCTGGGATAATTTGGGGAAGATAGAACTCCGCTTGTTCCTGTCAACTCCCCACCACAGTCTGAAAAAGAATTATGGTAGAAACGCACACAGTTGCATATGTTGTTATATAAAATATATTTAAGGATATTTAGCTTTAAGTAGAGCAATTATAAATGAATGGATTTAGATTTAAGACAAATGAAAATAGCAACCACGTGCAATCAGTAGATCAACCTACTAGTGTTACTTTGGACAACTTCTGAGCAATCCCTTCCAGTCAAACCATTCGGACAAAGACAGGCGCAGTTTGGTCCAACATAGCCTTCGTTTTTGCAGTTTAACTTTATAGGACAACTTGCTGAAAAATATACGAATATAAAAATTAAAAAGTGTAATGATTAGTTTGGGAATGAACTTTTAAGTCAAGAAACACACTAAGTCTTTTTGATATAAACGGGTTTTTACCTGCACATTTGTAGAGATCGTTGGCAGTTTTAACGTCCAGAAAACTCAGACTATCTCGCTGACCCATCGTGTTCAGAAGGTTCTTGACTCGTGGTACTATTGTTTTGGACTGCCCATCCCTACTCATAAACTGCAATACAAATAGAACACGAATCACAATCACCATTTTATATTTTTCCTCATTTTATATTCAGCTGGAGTTTTTTAATATCACGTGACAGTGTGTGACACTCACTGTTGGACCATAATGCATCACAGAGGACACATCGTACGGTTCAATGTCCTCGATACTCCTGGCGCCAATCTTCCGGAAGTCCCCCTCAAAGCCCGGTTTGATATTATTGGTGTTAATGGTCACGTGATCGTCCCGATCCGGTCTAGAGTGCTCGTGGTAAAATCCGATACTATGTGCAATTTCATGGGCAATGGATCCAATCTACAAAACCCATGAGTTCTTTTTAATAAGAAACATAAAAGTTTGAATTTTAAAAAAGAGCAATCTAATTATATACAAATGAATAAGCTATCATGGTTGGTTATCGTGAACAGACCGATTGTTGACAGTATCCTCCAATCGTGATTTCCTGCGGACCACCTCTTCGACCAATCGGAGACTGACACCTGAAAGCAAAGATGTTTTGGAGTGTTGGGAGATTATGCTTTCCATATTTAGAAGAAAAAAAAACAATAAAAAGACGTTTGAAAAAATGAAGTGGATATTTTTACTAAAACAGTCTCTGTGTAATAGATAAGGAGTTGGTTCAGATATTGTAACGCTGTAAACTTAACTTTGAATGGCAATAAAATAAAATTTGATTACATGTGGGAACCTAGGAACTTGAGCATTTATTTATATCCGTAACGGAACATAAACATATTGAAAACCGAGTCAATATCTGCATTAATGGATAACTTGTTTGCATTTTATCAAAATATTTCCTTTAGAGAGTGATATTTACTATTTAAACTTGCTTTAAAAAAACATTTCGGGGACCCAATGAAGACGTCATTGTATATGTAACAATAATATTTGCAAGCGATAGAAGGAAAGAAAGTAAATAACCGAACATCAATAATGAATAAATCTTGCAGCATAAACCAATCAACACTCTACGAAGTTGACCCACCAACTAAAGATATATTAGTACATGTAATTAGAATAATTACCCCTGTGATCCGACAAATATAATCCTATCCGAGGTCCCGGAGGCCGAGTTGTATTCCCTGAATCTCAGACACGTGTTATCCTCCCACAGTTTCATGGCGGATTTAACGTTAGAGACGGCTTGGCTATCTTTAAGTTTAAAACATTAATCTAAGAGTTTAAAATAGTTTCAGTTATTCTAAAAAATAAAGTTAAGGAAATAAATTCCCATAAGAAAACATACGTAAAGAAATGAGAATATAAAAAGTACTTACATTATAAAACAAATTGAAATTCTTCAAAAGTAAATATTCTTACAGAAATTTCCGTAAGAAAGAATAAATTAGGAAAACTTTGTTAAATAAATATTGTTTTAAGAATTGAAAATGATTATGTGAAAAATAATACAATGGAGTATTATACAACAAATTTTATTCTGAATTTGTCATACATCAATATAGTACAAAGAAGAACAGACCTAGAGAACTAGACAACTGGTAGTAAACAATTCCACCGGGCCACAGTTTCATGTCATTAGCCACCGCCTTTCTCCGGATCCGCCCCCTCGATTCCATTTCTTCCATGTCCTCCTTCTCCTCAGGCGAGAGTGACATGTCGGATTCGAACTCAAGTCCTTCTTGTTCCGCAGGTTTGTGAACATGTTTAGTTTTTATCTTTCGGACGCGTGGTTTCTTGTGGTTAACATAATTGTTAATGGATGCCTAAATGATTGAAATATTCTCTTAAGATCATGTTAATTTTTTACATTTCCCAAAAATACTTTAAAATATATTTTCAATAAAGAGAAAAAAACCCGTGTACTTGAAATGATGACGTATACATACATTTGGAATTGGTGCCTCTGGATCCGTTTGACCGCCTAGTCGAAGTAAAGCTCGCTCGACCTCTATCAGATCCTCTTGCATTGACTTCAAATCATTTCCCTGAAAAATAAAATACTTTTCAATAAATCACCAAACTATAAAGGTGCAAAATTCATTTTCCAAGTATCTCCAATTTAATTTATGCTTTCTTCAGTTTGATAAGACAGATAAAACAAAAACAAAAAATTCAAAACGAATACTTTTTTTTTTACAATTTGATGAAAAAAATAAATTCTAAAAAATTATGCAAATCATTAATTAGAAAAAATTATTAGATAAGATACTTACAGATATTGGAACGGCGTACACACACACAAAAATACTTATAGCCAGAAGACTCGCAAAAATGATCTTTCCCAACATGCTGTTGTTGTTGTGCCTTAGCTGATATCACCCATCTCTTATATAGCAATATTTGAAAAGAAACCTGTGTTTAGGTAAATATAATAAATATTGAAAATTTCTCATTACGCAGTTGTGTGACGCTCCTCCTTTTATTTATGTGTTCCCGCGAAAGAAAGAGCGGAAACACTTCAAAGGGTCTCGTCTTCTTTGGCCGCATTGACAGGGGGATAATCCATTCAAGGTCCGTGATTACTGAATAGATGTTCGCAAGTTTATCAATTCAGTCGTATTGTCACAATCTCCCGAGTTTTTGGTTGGAAATCGTGGAACTTTAATGTAATGGGATGCAAAGGGAATACGTCATTCCTTAAAGTAAACTGTAACCCAGAAACGCGGAATCTGCGGGCATAAATTTCGACAGAAAAACACATAAATGCATAATTATTTCTTTATCATTGAAAACAAATCATGCAACAATCATTTTGATGCAGCCATTGCATACCATATACAAGGGGTGTGTCTATTTGATTGAGGGATACCTGTAAGACCTTCCTTGTTTTAACCAATGAAATAACTAGAAACAAAATGTATAAATGTGCATTTTCTACTGTTCTGTCGAATCTTGGAGGGTTTATTTTTTTAAATTTGATTAGTCATATACAGACCTATAGACGGAACGCGAAAAGTTTTCAAGGATGTTTGGTAACTTAGCACAGATAATCAAACCCGTTTAACTTGCGCTTAAATGTCGATTAGTTTGGGAGGATGTGGGCTTTCTCGGCTTAAAGTAGCACGATTAATGTTATTATAGAAATTGAAGGTTTTAGAGAAATATACATGTACAACACATTGCATTTCATAAATGCAATACAACACGAATCCAGCGAATTCTTCATCGTCGCAAAAATATTCCACATTATAAATGTGCAGATATCATTGAACCATCTTATTAATAATAGATAAGTGATAATTCGCATATGACTTAAATTATACAATAAAACTATGCATCCCATTCTAAACATATTCTTGTTTTGTGGATTATACGGAATTTTGTGTTATATAAAAGTGCGAGCAGAGCTATAATGACAAAAATTGAATAATCTGTTGTTATTTTAATTGTTTTTTTATGCATTTATTTCAAAAGTACTATAAACTGTTATCAAAATATTAGAAAACTGGCGGCTTAATATATTTTTTTTAAATCTTCGATCCACGAAGTAAATCAACTGTGTACACAAACTATCAACAATAGAAACTAATCAACAGTAGGAATTCATGATAAAATTAAGATCGATTTATTATTCGTTTTACCAGTACATCTTTTTGAGATATCAAATATCAGATATCGAATATCAAATATCACAAAATACTCAAACGAGAAGACAATTTTGACGAGATTGTAATCAATGTTAGTTTTATGTTACGGACAAGAACGCGTAAGATGTTTCATATGCGTGCTTTGCACTGCATGGTAGGTTCCGAAGACCGAAGAAATACTAGTTGTTACAGTTCAATGACACAAAGTACTCGTACATGTAAGTAGGAGGAGTGACCTATTCCAGTAGTTGCAATATGAGCCTACTGTGAATCAAAGTAAAGGCTGCTCCTTTTGTTTATGCCTAAAATAAATGCCAATGCATCAAGGCTCGGGTGTGTTTGTTGATAATGCACATCTAAGGAGTATAGGGTAACACAAAGACGTGAAAGGGTGCAGTAAACATCTGACGGTGACGCACTGTCGACTGTAAAGAACGATGCACAACACACCAACACACGCGTTTGTGTACAAGAACATGATTTAATGTGCAATAATCGTACTTTCTTATCGAAAATTCGTGGTTAATGGATTCATTTCACCCTACAATGTAGCTATATTATGGGCAAATAAGATAATGAAAGGTTTTTATATAAAAATATTGCTCATAAAAGATTTACTATACTATAGTTTATGTGTTTCTTATATCTACAGCTATATGTCAAGGTAGTTCTTGTACTCTGATTTAAGAAAGTATATTGTTTTCTCTCCTCTTTTTCATGTCACATACATGTATGAGATTTGTTCGGAAATTATTGAGACAACTCAAATATTTCCTTTTCTAAGTGACGAATTTTGGTGAAAATTGACATAAACACTGAAGAAACCCCAAGAAATAATTAAACAAAGTAATACTAGTATTAGAAGAATATTTAATATTTTGTTTACGACGGTAGATAAACAAGTCGTTGGTCGGGGTACCCGGCGCAGGCATAAACTCGGAGATTAAAAAACTTAAACATCTACTTTATAAGTCTCCGAAGAATTACAGTTAATGATAAAAGAAATCAAATTAAAAACATGTATGTTCATTTTGCTATTCTTTGCGACTAACTTTTGATCAAGTTTCACTAATGTTCGAGTTGAAATACGGATATGGTACAAATATATTTACAAAACAATAGAAATCTGACAACGACTTTACATTGAATTTTGACGTCAAGGCGGCACAGCGAATATCCATCAAACTGAAGAAGACCTTTTAAGGCCACGCGATTGCTTAAACAAAAACTATACGATGGCAAGGGATAAATAGCTTCAGATCATCATAGTTTTTTTCACTGATTTTTTAACTAGAATTAAGACAAAGTGATTAAATATCAAGTACTTTTGACACACTAACTGTTGTCAACAGTTCTAAAATATGTACAAAATGACTGCAGGAGACATTCACAGTAATTAGACTTTTGGGTAAAAATAACTCGACCCCCCCCCCAAAAAAAAAATCAAGATTGAGAGAAAATGTAAATGATGACATCTTGAAATGAAAACAAAAAATGAAATATAAAGAATAATTCTTATTTCCGTTCGTTTGTTAGGTGTTTAAAACACAGGAGCAATAAGAAGCGTTAAAATGACGTAGCGAAAAGTTTGCGGTTGCGCCGGGTCACTGGACGAAAGCACGTTGGTCAGCTTACCGGGAATGATCTATTCATGCCATGGACAAGAAACTTTTCACATTGATAAACTCTATTCTGATTACATTTTGGTGAAATTTCAAGAGTTTATCTTTTTTACTAAAAGAATAAGAGAAAATGTCTCAATAATTTCCAAACAACCCTCGTAAAATCACAGGTGCTTGGGGACAGGACCGACCACCCCCCCCCCTTCCATCTCCCCACCCCAAGTATCAAAATGTTTGTTTTAAGTAATTTTGTTCAATGGATGTATACATTAGATTGTAAATATGTCATAAAAAGATAATCTAAAGAAAAAAATTGAGGGTGGGGGATGAAGTGGGGGGGGGGGGAGTCGGTCCTGTCCTCAAGCACCTGTGCGTAAAATAACAAAGGCCAACAGACGCCAACATTGCAAACATATCTATATTCAAAAATTCTTATATTTCATTCTCATAGTTAAAATTTTGCGAGAATAATTCAAAATAAAACCGTCGGAATCCTTTTACTGGAATACCAGGCTGGCGCTACCTGTTGTATATACCGGACGGTATATGCTTCTCGTTCACAGTTACATGAGATCAATGTTATGTTCGATAGCTAAATTTTAAAAAAAATCTGAACAAATATATACATATAAAGCAAGATATTAAAGATGAATAGAATTTAAAAAAATAAATTAAAAACCATGAGTACATGAAGAGCAATTCCACCGTGAGTTCAAACGTGATTCAAGTCAAGAGGCTCAGATTGTTTCGGTAATAACAAAACCCAGAACACCACTATATTATTAATTCCTCGTTTACTCTTTAAATGACACTGCATTCACTATATTGGGACGGCGATTTACGGACTTTTGTATGCAAACAAATGTGGATTATAGAGAAAGTCGGCAAACAATCACGGGCAGAAGCAAACATCTGTATTGAGTATGTACAGTAGATATAACACTTTTATGACACTTCCACGATCTTCACATGACAGCAAAGTTTGAATTATTTAAAAGTAAAATAATAAAACTGAAAGTTATTAAATCTGATGTTCTTTGAACCGAGTGACCCAGCAATTAATCTTGTAAGATGATTATCAGGATTACTACAACACGAAGAATTAATCTCCAAGTGGTGTTTTCGTTTTGTGAACAGTAATGGCTGACAATCTAGTAATTACAATCTAGTAATGATCGTACAAAATTAATTGAAAGGTGAGTAAGCTCTCTCTCTCTTTCTCTCTGAAATTATAATACTGGTACAAGTACACATTTGAATTGTATTACAGTTTATATACGCATACGTTATGGAGGCCTTAGAAAGAGGCAGATATGACATGGGTATGTCATCACCACCCCCGTTAATTTTTCCACCGAGATCCGCCACACTATCTTTTGTTTCCGAACCCTCCAGTCCCGGAAGTGGAACCGGAAGTCACAGTGTCACACGTCTAAGGAAAAACAGCGCCAAAATGCGCAAAATACAATTAAGCAGCCGCATGGCCAGTCCTATTCCATCCATTACAAGTGTCAAATCAACAGTTTCTAAACAACCGTCCTCCAAACCTTGGGAGTATGTCCCTATTCTAACAGAAGAACAGTATGCTGAGAAAAAAGAACGGTTGTTGAGGGGCAGTAAACTGAAGCGTGAGCTTGAAAAGTACTGGAACGTTGAAACGCCGAGTCGTCTGGAGAAGAAAAGGCTGGACGAAATATCCAGTGAGGACGAAGAGTACGACACAGACCTCGACCAAGAACTTGGTAGGGTCATTAATGAAAACGTACTCAGTAAAAAAGTACCTTATTAATATTGTAATTAAATATGTACGGTGTTATGTAATTTCGACTACACTGTATTCTTCTTTTTGATTTTGTAGTTGGTCTTGAGCTCATCGTGGATGAAAAAACCAAACAAATCAAAGACGATGGATTGTTTCCGGAATATAAGCGCATGTGCCGGAAGTTGAATGTAATACCTAATCATTATCTCTTACGTCACTCAACAGATGACGACATCAAACTTCGACATAGATATCTCAGCAAAAACGACTGTATTGCAATGGGCTATGAGATGAAGGCAATCCTACTTTCTACTATTTGTATCTTCTCATTGAAATATATTTCAAATCTAAATTGCAATTTGCAACAAATAAAGATATCCTATTAGGAGTTGTTTGCAATTATAACACATTATTTCTAAGTTGTCTGGTTTGCAGGACAATTCGACCTTCTCCAAGATAGATCTAGAGGATAATGGAATGACGGGAAAACATATCCACGCACTGGCGGAAATGCTTCTACAAAACCACTACGTGTCCGATATAGTGAGTATGCTGGACTAGTTTGTTCGGGGATACAAATAAATGATTGTTGACAACAACATGGTATTGGATTAAGCTATAACTTGGTGATAAATAATATTATTTTACCTCAATGTGATTATTCTATATAACGCGTAATATGATTGGTTTAGAAAGTCATGTGACAGGGCGAACAAAACGTCGTGTCTCCGGAAAATAAATATCATATTCCACCTTAATTTTCGGAAATCTCGGGATTTTTCATTCCAAATGTATGAAAAAGCCGATATGAGCATACGATATAGACAAATATGATTAAATCAAATATATCTAATCATTTTAATTTTCTTTATATCACAAAAACCAACTCAACTATCTATGATTCGAATTTATGAAAGAAAAGGGAGACAATAACATAGGAAATCAAACAATCACGACGTTATTGCTTTCGAAAAGTCAAAAAACAATTAGAGCTCGACATATTTTGTATGATTATATGGTATTCGGTATAATTAACTGTTTATTGCATAAATGTTCGGAAAATATAAAGATTTATTCCCCCAGAAAAATTTAAATTTTCCTCGGGCGATGCCCTCGGGAAAATTTACTTTTTATTGGGGGAATAAATCGTCATGTTTCCCTCATCATCATCATGCAATAAATGTATAAAGAAGAAAGAATATTTGATTTCTGTAATCCTGCATGCAAAGCTAAGTTCTTTTTGACACCCTACCTCAAAATAAACCAGTTGATTACTAGTATTTGATTTCTGTTATCTTGTCTAAATCCTTCATTACATTATAAACGTTTTGATGTTGTTCTCTGTAGTAAATTACGCATGTTTTCCCTATATTCAAGAACCTTTCCAATAATCCAGTGGGGGTTCCAGGAGCGAAGGTGGTCCGATACATACTCACCAATAATACTCATATTCGGAAGGTAGACCTGACAGGTGCGTGGATTCTTGGGACCCTTCTAAGATTTTTATTTTTGTGATTGTGCATGTTAATGTGTCAATTGCTAATTAACAAAATTATTTCCTTTCCTTTTAAGGTTGTAAAATTCAAGATGTTGGAGGTAAAGTTATGGCCGAAATACTAGAGGTAAACGAATGATATAAAAAAAATACCACGTGCTATCGCTTTAACTGTTTTAATTTTCAAATAGCATTTTCATGTAATTTTTCTCATTATAGCACAATGTATACATAAAACAACTCCTGCTTAGTCGCAATGGGATCGGTGACGAATCGGCCATTCAATTTGGGAAAGCATTGGGCAAGTACTTCGTCACTCGGCACATCTCGGCCGATTCGTATCTCATCTAACCTCGTTTGATGTAGGTGGCGGAATCGGCCGAGGTTTGCCGGATGGTACATCGTATCACCAGTCCGACAAGATAAAATATCGATAGTAAAATACACGTAGATCCAATTTGTATTTTTCCCTTTGACAATTTTTTGAATTCTAAATATTATAAGATGTTGAATCATTGCAAATAATTTTTTTTTAAATTTACCGCTGTGGGTTTTTTTCTGATTAAATCGTTTTATAAAGCGGCGTTAAACATGCATTTAAATTATAAACAGAGTCGAACAGCACGTTGGAGATTTTGGACCTCTCCTGGAACCAAATCAATAAGCCTGGTGCACAATCTCTTGCTATCGGACTACGGGTAAAATCTTTATTCCGTAACCATCGCGTTAGTACAAACGGAATATTTGCTGTGTTTGAGACTTTTCTATCTACTTCTTCATTTTGCTCACAGTAGGCTAATAATAATCAAATTGCAACAAGCTTAATATACATTTAGGCCATGTATTTGTTGCTGTTTCTAGAACAACCACGGATTGCAGAGCCTCATTCTGAACATGAATGGAGTGGGGAAGGACGGTGGATCCTCTTTGATTGAATGCCTCCGTCTAAATTCAACACTGACGATTCTAGACCTCGGGGCCAATAGAATACCAGACGACATTGCCCCTGTTATTGCTAGGGTGTTACCCAATAACAAAGCTCTTCATACTCTGAAGGTAGGATGGGAAAGTTTATGATTACATTAAAAGGTTCTATCTTTTATTGACACAAATCCTCACTTTACAACGGTTCAGTTACCATATAATCTGTTTATGCCGCACAGAATACTGAAAATCGAGAAGAACTGCATATTGTACACATTGACAGGTACATATACATTGTAAACAAATTATTTCAACATTCGTCAGTTTCTATACTTCAGCTTTAGTTTTTGTCAAGCCTGTACAATATACATACACTGGGTTCAGTTTTACGTTTACACATGATTCAGTATTAAACTTTCCAGCTTTCCTACAACCTGATTACCTCCGAAGGAGCCATGACACTCCTGAAACCCTGGTCATCCAAAATTAAAAAGAAAAGTCCCCTGAAGATAATAGAACTGGACGTAAGTAACCAACTTGGTCGAATCGTATTTTTTAATCTGTGTAACCCTTATATAAATCTATACAAGTAAAGTAATTCAAAATACCACACACAGGGAACAGATGTACACACGGAGCTGGCCTTGCTGGTCCACAAATTGAGAGAGAAGCGTGGCCTGACGGTAACAGTTCGGTTACCACCCTCCCGGAGGGAACGGTCGCTGGATCCGCTCATGAGCAGTCTGATGTATATCGTGAGATTCTGTGATAAAGAGGACGTAGACCTACCAGAACTCTTCCCCAGGTCGTATGAGGAGAAAGGTGTCCTTATATCAACGGACGACGTTGTCGAACTCATCAAGGTAGGCAAAGTCAGTGTGTCATAAAAGTTTATTCTCTATTACTATAGCAGGAGAGCTCTCCGTTTTCCAAGGACAGATCTGTCTTTTAAACTAGTAAACCTCGATGCCAATTACTAAATAAATATTGTTTAAACTAAACCACGATGGCTTACCCGTTTTGATTGCAACTTCTTTGCATCCATCTTTAATTTTGAATCAACATATGGTCAAAACAGGCGTAGCTACCGGCCGAGGAATAAACATTTTAAGTATCCATTAAAATTGATTGTTTAAATTTTATGTTCGATTTTTTTTTTACGTACTAATGTCTGAAATATAGAGTTAACATATAAATATAATGCCGAAATACAGTTTGTCATGATAATTAATTGAAATTCTCTGGCCACTTGACAGCATTCGGGGAAAGACATTGGCAAGTACAGGCTACATGAACTGAAGAGAACACTACAGGAGACACGGGAACGTCGCTTTGAATTAAAGTGTGTAAACAGCAGCGAGTTTGTACATTACCTGAAAATAATGTTGATGCATCTTCTTGTATTTTTGGTTAGATGAATATATATCATTTTAATTTATTCATTTAAAGATTTCATCGGTGTACTTGAGCGTCGCTTTGATAAAAATATGTTTAACAGATATACTTAGTTATATTTAAATTGCTGTTTCAGAGAACTGTTGACTATACACAATCAAATGAGACTAGGTAAAGATCCACAAAGAGAGGATTCCCTGAGAAGTGCTATCGCCGGTAAACGCCGAGGTATTCCAGTGGAGACTTTGGAGGTCTCGACCCCAAGCACAGCAGGGGTTAGATTCAGGGGAGGAAGTGACGACGAGGATTAACTTTCAGTGCAATGAAATCTCCATAATACTGCTACCTGTTTTATTTTCTATTATCTTCACTTTTGTGCATTTATGAATAAAATAATGGGAACAATTAATTTCATTTTCTATTTTTTCATACGTTACGTCGTGAATTATCTTCAAACTAACGAAACAAAGTTGCAGATTTTTATTATTTAATTTTATTTTCAAAATTAAATATACATTAAAACTTATCTATAAACATGTCATACAAATGTAGTAGCTAAAGACAGAATTTTCACAAAATTTGGATCTGTGTTTGATCGTAGACAAGATGGAATTGGTGCTCTTATTCTTGTTCCTAAAGGCTGTCCATTATCATCAACAAGGACAACATTATTACTGTCAAATTTGGGAACAAAGGTTTTCTGCTTCTGTTTACACCCCACAATGTATGCTTTCTTCTTCTCATGTTCAATAGTTACAAGAACTTTGTCTCCAAGGCGACCGACTGGGGGCTTTTTATAAACATTGATAATTTTCACAGGTCTCCCCGACTGTTTAGCATTTCTTCCTATTTTGCTGTTGTCTACAACTTTAACTCTACTCAAGAGTTGAAGTTCATTAAGCTGTGATGTGGTGCTGAAAAAGATCAAATATTTGGTCTAAATAAATTAATAAAAGTTTATACATTTCTATTCATTTTTAATACTCATTGTACCTATCTTATCAAATGAAGTATAACTTTATTTTAGTTTTGGGGGAAGTATTTCAATACAATTTTATTATCTGTAGAATTAACTTACCTAAAGCTTCTGCGAGCGATGTGTAAAAAGGACATTTTCTGAAGGAAAAAAAAAGAAAGATCTGTTCATCAAAATAAATGCCTAACACAAGGATTTGAAATAACACTTTAAAACTATTCCAACTGTTTATTCCAATCAATCTGATTTTGGAATGTTTTTTTTCTGTCCTTTGACTTTTCGAGTAACTATAAAAACCAAAATAGATCTAATCAATTATCATAATAAAATATTTTATTATGCAGCTCTAGATCTAAACCACAACAACTGAACAACACTGTCACATATCAAGACATTCAAGTGGTGAAAGTTGTAAAATTGAAAAACAGACAATAAAATTTATGTGTTCTTCCCAGTCTTTGCTCGTGGCATGAAAAGGCTGGGGGAAAATATCACTGTATAATATGTGGAATGATGCGTGTGGATGTATGTAAATTCACCGAGAAAATTCGGTCAAACATAACTATTATGATATGTGGTCCAGTTCCCTGTGGATCTTCATTAGCAATCATGGAAGTGATGATTGAATACATACCTCGCTTTACAATGTACTATTATGCCTGGATATTAATGAAGCGAAGTAAACTGGTCATAAACAGACGAGTTCTCGGAGTACCATGTTTTCAAAGTCGGGCTCGCTGCACGTAATATTAAGTAGCTTGTACTTACATCCATTCGTTACGGAAAGGGTTATATGCTAAAAGTGTGTCAAATTTTTTTTCTTATCACTACATAATTTATTGAAAACCAACATTTTTAAAATAATTGTTTAAAGAAATAGCCACAAGACCAATTTCAAAAGATTTGGATTGATAAATTCAGAATTTCTCTAGCTTTGTTTGGCATAATTTATTGAAAATATTTTTCCACTTTGCTGTTCCTATTTGTAGCATCATAGCTTACATTGAAAATTTGAATTTTCAAGGAGCTGCCCCAACTATTTAGGTGGATGCTAAAAACTTAGTTTTAACATTATAATAGACATTTTAGTGCTACCCCCTCCCACGGATTAGGATTTCGAAGATTGGCGAATGTTTTTTTTTTCCTGCGTGTCAAGATATTACGGGTAAGTCAGCATCCCTTTTCCAAAAAGATGCTACGGATATGTCTGTAGTTGAAAATATAGCTTTTTTCAGATTTCCATAATGCTAATGCTCTTAAGCAGAAAGTTAATTAATAGTAAAATTTGAAATTGTTTTTACATGTTTTTATACAAATCAATAGGGATTTTCGCCATTTGATAGTCCATATCAGGCCTAACATGTTCTTGAATGAAACTCCCGGATCAAGACTCACCAGTATTCATTCTTCCCTTCAGCCATCCTCCTATGGAATACCCTGCCAGACACACTAGTGGTCTTACCAACGCTGGAGGCATATAAGGCAGGGATCCAGCTGGCAGAGAAAAGTCGAATATCATTTTTAACTCTATTTTAACCTGTAAATAGAACTCTTTTAAGTGTATAGTCCTTTGCCACTGTTCGCATGTACAGAGTTCGACAATACTCGGTGAATCAAGGGATGAACGATACTGGAAGAAGAAATATTGCTGGTGAAACAGTTGCAGGTTTATCAATAGACGTGTGCAATCCAACAATTTGATTATAGATCTACTCTGGATAACAAATAGTGGTGTGTTTCCGGTACCCCTCCGAGTGGTCATTTCTTCCAGATCCTCATCTTTTCCAAGAATGCTTAGAACTGTCCTCCCCGTGAATCTGGATGCCTATGGAATGCGTCATGAAGGGCATCTTATAATTAGGTATTTTACGGTAAAAATATTTGGGCGAGGCAAAACTATACTAACGGTAATGCTTGAACAGTCCACATATAATGAAAATGAACAGTGTTTTGATTTTATGACTTATATATATGCATATCAAATTTTGTAAAATATTATGAAATATTATGAAATATCGTATGTTATCGACAACTCATACATGGCTACGTTAATTTTTTTTTAATATCACCAATCTTCTTCACAGAGAAATACCAAGCATTCGGTTTCACGATGGATACTGTATATACACGCTATATTGGTGTAAGATTAATACACTACCGCGAACTTCTAGGAACATAATCCATGAATGTCTACTTACGATCGACAAACTGTGTTTGATCTCGGCGTCCTAAAGAAGTGTTATTTTGTAAATTTTGTATTTACACTCACCCAGTAAAATCAAAATTTACGACATGACAGAAGCCCAGTCGCATAATCCATGCCGATTGCAATATCTGCATGATGTTCAAAATGGTGCAGTCATACCAGACGTGGTGCCAGAATGCACAAACCGTGCCCTAACGTGATTGCAGTTAAGAAAGCGTCACAGTAAACAGTCTGTTCCACAAGAATCAAACCTATCTGACGTTATTGATGCGTCAAAGGAATCGTTTGGCATTTAGACAATAACACTTGGCAGGTTCTGTATTTCCTTTTGACTGAGCTTTTCAAATTTAGAATTTTACAATAAGTCTTCGTTAAGTCCAAACTAAAAATGTCACATATTCAAGTACATGTAGTTCTTCTTCCTACATAAATACTCGTAGATCTAATTAATTTCTCTAAAATGGTTCAAATTCATTACAAAGGTCGGTGAGCGATACACTTGAACTTGCAGCAATCTTGAAATGGTTCATCGACCAATCAACTATACCAGTCTTAGCAATGAAATGGTTCATCAACCAATCAACTACCAGTTTAAGCAATCGTTCATTAACTAGGTTTTTTTTTCAAGCAACTCGAAGTTTGCCGAATTAAACACAATTCTTGAACACTCATCTTAATTTCACTTCAGTAAGTGTAGTTTTAGTAAATTTACTCACGGTGAAGTATTAATTCATGGGGTTCTGCAAGGCCAATCGGAAAAGTGTGACTGTGGTTTCAGAATACATACGAGCGTACGTCAGTTCTCGGACGAGATGCATAAGGAAAGAGTTTGTCATCAAGATAGAATTCAAAGGTTACAACAAGACAAATTTTTTGCTATTGAATTTAAATAGTAAAATATAAAACGAAATTTAATAAATTAAATCAAATTCACAAAATCATATATATAAAAATGTCTCAGCCTGGTGAATGAGCCTGGTCCTTGGTATAAATGTATATGTCATCATTCTAAAACACGTGTTATATTGTCTCGCAACCAATTAAACGAGGAACATAACAGACAGAATCACCTTCAGAAAAACGCATTATTATATACCAATGTTATAAGACCAGAATAATAAAATGATATTATCAACCACAGCTATGTCAATGTCTTTACACACAAAAAAATAATTATACAAAAAGCGAGTTTATTGATTTGTACTGGATCTATACCAGCAGTCCATTCACGCAACAGCGGGAGCATGTTTGAATAGCGATACTGGAGCATATTTATTAATGAAATGTACGACATTTTCACAGGCAGAATATGGATTGTAAGGAGGAGTGTCCGAGGAGAAAAGACAGACAGAAAATAAATTTTCAGTGCATTATAACCAAACTGCCACAATGTACATGATTGAATGTGTCAATGACATCTTTTTAAAAAAAAACCATAGTTGGCTTCTTATTACGTAGCAACTTCGTGTCAAGTGACGTCACTGCCATCAATGAATGCACTGTACAAGTATGAAAAAGCCCATCTTTGCAATGCTTTGTCAACTAGCGTATATTTTATATCAATACATAGGTACTTGAAGCACGGCTTTCACGGATCGATAGCAACAGATGCTAGTGCTTTGCCGTAAGAAGCTGCTCGTACGCTATATAGGTAAGGGTTTTTTTTT
Source organism: Magallana ariakensis (assembly GCA_020458035.1). Classification (NCBI taxonomy): domain Eukaryota; kingdom Metazoa; phylum Mollusca; class Bivalvia; order Ostreida; family Ostreidae; genus Magallana; species Magallana ariakensis. The sequence continues at coordinate 14,193,530 of CM035816.1, read as the reverse complement.
TCAATCTTACGTTTTTCACGTTTTTATGTGAATTTATACAATACTACATCTGATATCTCCACGTCTAAGGCCATACAATTCAGTTCTGTCGTGTAGTACTACCGTAACACTGAGCGATGGCTCCCGAAGAATTAATCGCTGTATAACAGGGATTGGACGAAATTTTAATTGTTTGAACAAAACGGATTTGAACGAATTGGATAATCCAATGCTAATCCATAGTTCGAGAAAACCGATCGCTATTTAATGCCGCTCATTGTCACTGTTTCTGCGTAAGGTAAGGTATTTGGAGTGAATGTTTGTATTGTTTTATGAGGCAATTCATAGTCTTAATCTGTTTTTGTCTGTGCATATGTATTGCAAAGGAATCGAAAGTACATTACAATTTTACCTGAATCTATCTTTCGGCAACTGACTTCTAGATGAAAAGTATATATTTTCACCGTGATCTGAAACACTTTAACAGTCTCAGTGCGATAAATACACATTATAGAGTTAACTTCATTAGATTTTGAAAAGTAGTAAAGTTTGTCCTCTTAAATATTCTCAAATACAAATTCCACATTAAAAATTATTTGAAAGAGGAAATTAAAAAAAATGAAGAAATAATTTTGAGTGCAGATATACTTGTTATGCATATTTGAACGAGATGCAGTACAGCCTTTACAATACAATTGCGCATGAGCTCGAGAAGTTACACAAAATTCAATATACTCGTGTGTCTACATTTCAAAATCGGGTATTTATCTCGTAATTTTTTTCTGTCTTACTTGCTCTTGCTATTTTGTTGATTTGCATCAGTAAATATCATTTATTTATCGTCATCAGACATGAATATCTCAATCTATCGTGTTGTTAATAATAAAAAAAAAAATAATCATCAGGTGACCAATTTATGCCGAGCACCCCCCCCCCCCCCCCGAGGAAACGAAATAATAAGTTGGAGTACGAAATCAGTTGACTTCAGTGTAATATTTATGAAAGTTAGAATCTCTATGTAAGAAGATATTTCAAAAAGTTTCTCAAACATCCTTTTGATATTGATGAAAAAATAAGCCACATATATCGTTAAGAGTTGTCGCCAAAACATTTAAAAAACGCAAAATAATTCGTTCCTAGTCAGACGCACGCAGTTTAGATTTTAATGATATCAATATACGAGGCCAATATCCAAAGTATTGTTTGGCGTTTGTTGTATAAAACCTTAATTGATTTTTTTTATTGGAAAAAAAAAGAAAATTCTGACGATGAAATGTTTGCGATATCTGTAATAAAATCGTCTTTCCGTCACGCTGAAAGTAATACCAACGCATTGCAGGATTTTATTTTATATAAACAGCACAATGCAATATATATATATATATATATATATATATATATATATGCGCTTGCTTTTCGGCCACTACAAGTAAATATTGCTGCAGAAGCTGGTATGGTAACTTCTAGGACCACGATGTAGGTCAAAACTGCATTGAATAATTCATAATGTACGGGTTCTAAAAATAAATGAAATTACATGTACCGCAATATTCTTGATTGGTAGATCTTTCTCTCTCTCTCTGTTCATTTTTTTTTTGTGGCTGCACATGTACTCTCCTGGCGAGTTCAGCAACATCTCCCGTGGGTTCTAAGTTCTGAACAGACTACTCCAATAATTCGGGGAAGCTAATTAAATTTTCTTGGCGTGTAAACAATCAATTTACGGAATTAAAATGATGTCGAGAGCTCATGGGGATATCTGAACGAAACATAACATGTTGTACACGCACACCTAGAAAAAAAATGCACATAAAATTCTAATAAATCTCCATTGCTTTGTTTTCCAAGAACCACTGCTGTGTGTTAGCCTCGGGAGAACCATGATGCAGGAATCACATTCATTCAGTTAATAATTGAAGATGGGAGACCTGCTTCAAGACGATATATTATAATCACCTTTCGGCGCATCAGCAAGATTAACCGTCAAAAAGAAAGTTTGAGGAAAACGGAACAGTTTAATGTTTCGACAATGAAAGTACCATATTCTCTTTCCATAATGACAAAGGATTTAAGTTTTCCATGGATCAATAACAGGTACTTTAACAGAAGAGTTTTTTTCTCCATTACCATTTCTAGATAAATCAATCGCCAATTGTTAAAATGCATCGCCCCATAATCAGAAATCGGCAATTTATTTGCAGAAAATGATGTAACATGGCGGCAATGTTAGCAAAGGACTTCGCGGCGATATTTTTCATCGTTCTTTTTGGAGGCTTATTCATTTTTATCTGTTTCATTTCCGCAATTAAAGCTGTCAGGTAGGACAATTTACTATAGAATGGCACCTTCTTGTATGTCTCATTCTTTTTGTTTATAAAAACAAAACTTAACGATTTTTGATTTGTGTTTAAGGGATCGGAGAAAGATCAAGAAATTCATAAAGGCCAAAGAGGAAGCCTTGCGGGCCGTGAGACTAAAACGACAGGCCTATGTCAACATGGGCCAGATCGACGAGTCGCCCAAACACGTCGTTTCCGACAAAAATAAAGAAAACGTGTCCTTCCAATATAGAGAAACAGACTTTCAAAAAAGTAACAACGGGAAGAGTTCTTTTGAAAATAACCGCAGATCATCGCCAAAGTACGAAGGGACATCAACAAATTCCAACAATGAAGCAAATTCACCACAAAATTCCATATATTCAATCGACTCATCGTTACGTCATATTGCTTCCATGGAAAGTCTTACAGATGGCGTCATGAAGTCCATTGATGAGCGCGACGGTCCTACAAGACAAAACATCAGTAAGAGATCGGTGTCGGACAATTTACAACGATCCCCTCCGCGGAGTGTGTCTAGTTCCTCTCCAGGAAGTGCAAACATGACGCTACCGGAAGATTACGTCAATGCTACAAAAACGTTACGTCGCTACTCATATCAAGTGGCGTGTAGAGAACCAAATATTGAAAAGGCTGCGCCGCAATTTGCAAAGTCAGACGTCATTATAAAAACATACAGAAACAACAATGTTGCTTTTGAAAACGTTGCATATAATTGTGATAGAAATCCGTGATTCTCATTATCGTTACTTTTTCTACAATTAACAACACCAACCAGGTCTTCTTTTACTTTATATTATATGCACCCATTGTATGAATTCATTTTAACATAATGTAACAGGCAGTGTCATAGACTGTTAAGTCTGGTTGGAAGGACAGAACAAAGAAACATTCGCAATTTTAGCTCTATAACAAGCACCTGTCAACAACTTCTTCCTGCCATGAATGTCTAAGTGCTCCATCTCATTTATTACCTTGCCATAACAAAACTATTTTATACACATTATGGTATATATAACAAACAAAGTTTCTATAATAAATTACACATAAAACTCCACTATGTCAGAAGTTAGTCTTTGGAGAAGGCAAAGCCCGCCAGTTTAGGGTTGACCTTCCTCGTGGGAACCTCTTCCTCTTCTCGTTTTCTCTTCTTATTATCTCCTTCCTTTGATTTCTGAATCCAGATCTGAAACACAAAGAAAAGTAAATCACTAGTGAAATGAGTCAAATGACTTCCTTACCAGCAGTACAAACAGCGAGCCATATCCCTTGTAACAAGACACAGAGTTATTGATCTGTTGTTAAGATGTCATTGCCTATGAGACAATTATCACAATCTAGCATAGGCTTTGAATTGAACTATCTTCTTCTCCATTCTCTGCCGTTTCTCAATTTTCTATAAAAATATTATAATTTGTTTGTCCATCTGCTTTCTATCAGAGAAAAACTAAACTGGATTAAAAACAGGTATTTTTGCTCCACTATTGTGTTAATGGATAGGAGTGAAATGGCATGGAAGATTGGATCAATAACACTGTCTATCACAGAGATAAATGAAAGGGAAAAAAACAACAATGGAATCAAACAGTGTGAGTCTAACAAGTTATTTTATAATATGTTTTATTTATAGAGCACTTCTGAGACAATATGAGACTTATTTGTATATCCCTGTTATAGTCAATGACTAGGTATGTTAGCATCTAATGAAAATCCCAATGATAATTTAGTATCACATATATTAAGGATGGTCCAAAATGAATGTCTTGCAAACTATGATCACCAACACACAAAGAGGAGAGAAATTGATGTTATCCCCCCTTTATAAAAACACCAGAGGGCCCATGTGCCACTTGGCTCACCTGAGCATAATTATCAGAGTCCAACCTATTAACTAAGAAGCTTTATATTAAGAAATATAATACAAAGTTAGAAATGCATACAATGCTTTTCAGAAAAATTTGATTTGATTAATCAATTATCAACTAGAACAGTCCTAATTGGACTAATACCCCCGCAAGGCTAATTTAAAATTGGACAAATAATTGAATTGTATAATAAAGGTTTGCGACACATAAATTTAAAAAAAATTCTAGAATTGTAAAAACTAAATTAGTTAACGAAGAAAAATTAAAATAAAAATTTTCAAAACTGTAAATACATATATATAACAGTAATACATTTACAAATTTATGTATCTGGTGATATTTTTTTATTTCAATGTTTTAAAGAAAAACCAACAAAGTGACAATAACCCCTCCCTTTGCAGTAAATGAAAATAGCCAAGCAATGCTCTTCTGTTGATAACACTTTGAATATCTTTCTAATCAGAGTCTTGACAGATGCAATTAGTTGTTTCAAATTTTCCTCACTTTCTCCTATGGTACAATGCAACTCCATATCAGAAAATTGATCCCACGGAACTATGATTTTCTTTGATGAGCTTGTTAAATTGGATAAAATCCCAAAACATTATCATAATTAGCATACTATGTAAAAATATGAAAAAAAAGAAAATTTAATATTACAAACAAATTTTAAATTGCCAAAACACTACAATCATATCAGTAATTTTGAATTTCATTTAAATTAATGCCCTATAGGGTCACTTCATCAATTTACTTGACTAATAAATTTAAACAGCTTCTAAAAATAGCTATTTCTTTATTAATAATGATATTGTTTATATCCTTATAATGATAGAAACTTTTGGTTTACATGAAGCAGTATTAAAATAACCCCCAAACCATCGCCCATTTTACAGATTATCAATTTTCCCTAAACCCATGCTCCATCTAAACCATGGCTCAGATAATGGCCCCCTTGGGACAACTGAATTCAGCCACACTTGTCTTTGATGTTCTTATTAGCTCCTAAGAATTTATCAATGACAAACAAAAGTTTTGCAATGTCAGTTGATAGAATACTTATAAAAGATAAATTAAGAAATAAAGGCAAAAAATCTCCATCTGGATGTATTGATATAAATATATTTTAGAGTGTTTACTATTAATTAATTAATAAAGTCTGTAAGGATTACCTCCCTTACTTTTCAACATCAGTGTACAATATATAGAATAAGGAAAATGAAAACTGTCATAAAATCATTAAATCTTGTCTGATCTTAAAAAAAAATTGCAGGTGCACATCTTCAGATGGTGTTCAACATATGTACAAATTTTCAGACTGTTCCATGCAGTAGTAAAAAATTCTATAGGGGGGGGGGGGACAAAGTTGCGTCTACAGACAGACAGACAGACGGACAGGGTGAAACCAATATACCCCCCTAAACTTCGTTTGCGGGGGTATAATGATAAATGAACTTAAGTTGTGGCTCCTTCCTGACCCATCAACATCCTGGATTGACATGTTTCACAACACAAAACCCAACATACTAATCTAGGGCATAGTACTAGGTTGATGTCATTTGATTATGTATCAAGTTTGTGGTTTTATATGCTAAAAATAACAGCAGCTTTTGTGAAATAAGTTTTACCTTTTCAATATAAAGCTGTAGTTTTTTTTTGGTTGGTGATCATCATGCTGAAGTTTTTGCAATTTTTTAACTGAGAGATAGAATTTTTAAAATATGATTTAACTGTGATCTCTGGGTACAACATACTATATAAATGATCTATGGGTACAACATATTATATAAATGATTGTGATCTATGGGTACGACATACTATATAAATGACTGTGATCTCCATTTCTCAGAGGATTATGTGAAACAAAGCATTCAGCTCTTTATGTATTGACAATATTGATGATTAGCTTGCAGTTTTCAATGATTGAGTTGGCCAAATAATGTGTAACACACTGTTTTGTTAGTGAATATGAATTCATTGACCAAGTTTGTACATGACCTGTACATATCTCCTTTCAAGCAAGCATTCATACTAGATAAATGGTGGAAAAAAACCCCACAATCGACTGTTTTTCATAATATAACAGCAAATTTAGTGATTACTTCTCATTAACATTCAACTTAATTTGATGTCTATCACTGAGCATAATTGTCAATAGCAGTTAATGCCACATCTGGTCTGTTAGTATGAAGTTATGGACGACTTAAAATAGACACTTCAAAGAGCAAGGGCTCTGTCCATTGATTTTATTTTTCTGTATCATAATATTATTGAATAAACCATAGTTTTACAACTGGCTGCTGGTGGCTCTTAATCTCTATCATTAAAACAGCATTAGAGCTCTCTTTACTGCAACTGGTGGAATGATGGGTCTAATTACCAGTATGTCCAACTGAATATCAACCATTATTTGGTGATTACTGCTTTCAGGATGAATTCCGCCCATACTAATATCACTAGACATTAATTACATTACAGAACTCTATTTAATGGCTAAACAATTCAATTGACAAGCGAATGACATTAATAGAGAATTGCCAGATGAGATAATGTATTTGCTGGTAATCTAATCACCATCAATATTGTTAATCCACTGCTCATCAGGCACCCAACCCATGGTAATCAAACAATATCTTTTGATATGCAAATAAACTCCATCCTAACCAAATTTTGAATACCAGTAAATGAAAATTACACTTGATAAACAGTGATTCGTTTCGACGTGCGTCCTGTGTAAATATGCACAAATTTTCTTCAGGACACATGATTTCACTAAATGTGAATCCCAAAGGATGCAATAAATTTAGAAATGCACATACACATTTATTTGTTTTCATTTTCGAGCTAACAAATTTCAGAATGTTGTTCCTTTCTAAACCTATTAACTAGATGCCCAAAATGTTCGGAATAAAAAAAAAACCTACACAAGCCAAAATCTCTTTGATCAACACTTAGTGCATTAACCAATGATATTCAGTGATACATGTATATGACATTACAGCAGAAAAATTTATGTTGATCACGATGCCACCGAAAAAATTATAAATTACCCCCAAACCAGGTTATAAACAGAGATTATGAGAAAGGAGAAGAGTGGCAGTGAATCTGACAATAATAATAACAAGGAGGTTCATGCATAAAGGGATGCTGATCCACGACCTGAAATAAACGATAGTCGCGATAAAGAAACAGAAAACTCGGAAGATTCCCAAGTTCCAGAAAAAATGGCTCACAATGTATCTCTGGCTAAGATTGGAGAATGAGGCGATAGAGATGAATTGTTCTTTTTTTTGTGGAATAAAATTTGGACTCATTGTTTTCGGCTTGGGACTTGTAGTTATGATTGATAGGGGTCCTCTGGACTCATGATGAAAATTTTCAAAATGAATCTCTGCATAAACTTAAAATCATAGCACAGTCTATTAAGGGAAAGACTTGAAAACCTGATTCGCTGAATTTTATAACTGTTTATTCACAATGGAAATAATCTTAATATTGTCTGATTACAAATGAAGGTGATCTTCAGAAGTTTTTCATCTCTTAAAATTACATTTTCTCCTTTTGTAAGTAACAAATACAAATCTACCTCCTATACATTTATTGGCAAAATTCTTGATCTCTAAAAGTAGAACTATTTTTCTTTGGTTGATCTTTACTTCAATGCATTATACTAAATTTCCTTTACAAAACACCAGGATAATGTTTCTCATCATTAGGCATATACATGTGAAACAGTTTGTTTTTCATTTTTCTATCAGACAGCAAAACACTTTAAGCAAAAGCCATTCAAAATCCAATCCATGAGCCAGTAAGAGATCCTACAAGTTAACAGTTGACACAGGTAAATAATCTGGGACAAAATAAAACTCATGTACATGTACTTATGGTCCTAAACTACATCTTTCTCTCAATATCCTATAGTCTCACACAAGTTCTTCTCAATTCTTATCAATAAGCATTTAAAGACACTGACCTGTCGTTCTTCTTTGGGAATTTTTCGGAATCGTTCAGCAGCAGTTTGTACCAAACTTTCTTCATCTGCTTCTGGCAATTCCTCCATTAGCTGAGATTTTGTCTCCTCAAACCACAGGTCAAAAGCACTTTTAGATCTGTAAAAAACCTAATCTTAAAGACATATGACACAAAAGCATAGCATTACCGTATTTTTCCGACGATTAGTCGGTATTTTTTTTCTCTGAAGCAGAGCACCCGACTTATCGTCTAAATCGACTTGTCTTAGGCTTGAGGTCAGAAAATTGTTAAAAATAGCATTAAAAATCTTGGTTTTAATCATCTTGACTTGGCTGTGTGATTGGAAATTACCTTGTTGAATTCATCGTTCATCTTTATGAATTATCGTTTTCACTCATTTGTTAACACCAGTATACATTATAATAACGGTAATTAAAAAATGGTACATGTCTTTAATCAAATTAAAAGTTTTACCGTCCCGTTTTCATAAACACATCGTCACATGGTTCCATATATGATACTAGTGGGAAGATAACATTGCGCAGTAAAATTGAAACCAAATTTGAATGGAAAAAATTATTGCAGTAAGTCCGGGGAATGTTTTTAAGTTTTATTATTTTATTAGTAAAGAGTTGTTAGTGGAAAGTATAAATAAGAAATATTTTATGGTCAAATTCAATCTTAAAAAACGTAATCGGCAATTATCAATACTAATGTTTATACAGTAGGCTGGTATCGGTTGTGCTCTATAATCATTCCCTAAGGCTGAGATATATGCGGCGTGTTCACTCCCTGTGTATATAAAGAGTACCGTAATAAGAGTGATTAAAGTTCATTAATTAATTATTGTTCAATTCTTCGATTGTGGTTAAATAAAAATTTTAGGAAACGTATGTATGTCGTATATCGTCATTATCAAGTCGTACAAATGATCAATCTATTTCTAACAGTGTCTATGTAAAACAATAGCGTGTAACTGCATTACTGGATACAAACTAAACAAGTTTAATCAAATTATAGTAATTGCTAAGCTTTCTACACTTGAGATCCCCCTTTGAAGTCCGACACGAGACAGGTACATGCTTCTGACACCGGAAATTGTTAAACAAACATTGACCACGCGCCGAGTCAACAGGTGGCTGGTTACATAATGGCGAATACACTGGCGATGGTCAGAGTGAATAATTATTTTAAGGAAATAAAATATTTCTGACAAAGTAAGTTTAGTTTACTCTCATACAACTTGCATAACACGCGATATCGGGAATTGTTTACAATGCAAGCGACTTTATAGATGTTACCGGTATTTGAAAATATGATGCATAAGTATAAAACGTAATTGTTTAAATGTCAATCATTAATAATAATTGGTAGCAATATCGGGGACATCGTGGCATCATACACTGATAATGTTACTGCAGTTTTTTATACGCCATTTTAAAGTGATAAGATCGACGTATCGTCTGAATCGACGTATCGTAGGAATTTGTTAAAATTTTGGCTAAAAATGCGCAATTCGACTAGTCGTCCGCATCGACGATTCGTCCGAAAAATACGGTATTGTCTACATGGAATTTTTGTGTAAATATTCTAAATTTGTAATGATTTACAGTGAAAATTGATGCATATTTTTTAATTTCAAATTTAAGGGAAAGTGTGTTTACTGTTTCTGTCTAATACAGATTTTCAATCCCAGTTTTCTTTTCAAATTTAAATAATATTGATTTTTTTAATAATCCAAACTTGTTTACTTTTTCTGTGATTCTTCCTTTTTGTCTTCCTCACCGGTTGACTTTACAGAGGTTATCTTCCCCTGGCTCTGAGGGGTCTAAAATAGAAAAATTATACATGAGCATGATCATGAAATAAAAAAATTTATCAAATAATCAAAATTATATATTATGAAGGTTATTTGTTTTTTGTTTTGTTTATTTTTGTAAACTAAAGAGTAATTAATTGGAAAACTCTTTCTATGTTAATTTAAATGCTTCCTCATACATGTATGAGGTAAGGGGGTTTATCAGAGGATACTCACTCTCTTGACAGCCTTGACAGGTCTTGTATTTTTCAGCATGACTTGCCCTGGACTCGTCTGTTTCTTTTTTGACATGCCGTCAAACACCTGAGTTCCTTTCGTTGGTTCTGGTTTCTGGGGTGTTAAAACCTGGAAGAAATGTTGAACATAATAAAAATCCATAAAATACACTGCATATTCTCCCTGCTTTTGCTGAACTTAGGATTAAAGAAAATGAATTAAAAGACTTGTGATGGGGTGTTTCAGACAAACCTTGAATGGATTAGACCTCCCTGAAGATCCATAAGATTGGGATAAAACCTCGTTTTTGCTCTTTGCTTTCAAATTCAACAAAGGTCCTAGAAATAAAAAACAAGCATTTTAATTTTAAAAACTTCATGTTTATCCACATGTTCGTTATAGCAGGTTGTGTTAGTAGAAGGGGTAATTTATGTGGAAGAGAATAAATATTAGAAAAAATATCTGTAAACCGTAAATGTTTAGTGTTAACATAAGGATAACATTCTCATCTCTTAAAATGTTTAAACTTTTGACAGTTCATTTTCCAGTCATATCTTTTATATTCTGTAGATCTCTAATTAAACGCAAGGAATTAATATCCATGTAAAATTGTGTTACCGGTAAGTTGTAAGCTAATATAGGACTGTAATTTTACATTCTCCCAATTTGATATAAAACACTAGAAACACAGAATTAAGTACTTTCATAAAATAAGGATTCTACTGTACACATTGAATACATGTATAAAGTCTAAAACACTTTGCAGAAGAAAGCAGATCTGAATGTGAACATTACCACTTGCACTGTTTGTTTCTGTATTTTCCTGGTCAACCTCCACATCTTCTTCTTCCATCTCTTCATCTTCCTGAACATGATTTTGGTGATTGTGTACTCTGTACAATCAAGATGATAACACTTATAAATACATGTAACGGTAATACATCAGAACACAATCTGTTCCATTAAATTAATACTTGATTAATTTTTCCAAGGCTGAACCGATTATACTCAAACACTGAAGTTCCCACTTCCCTTTGTTTATCAGTGATATTTTGATACACCATGGGAACAAAATAAGTCTGTGTTATGCAAGTGCACCAATCATTTTAGATTAACGTAGCTCGCGGGTTTGCTGACGTCACAATAGAACTCGACGTTAAAAAAGCACCATGTATACAAAGAACAGCTACATGTAGATGACATTAACAATAACGTTGTAAAGGCCTAGTATATCAAAATAAAATAAAAGTTGTTATATATACAAATATTTATTTATATGCAAATGAAATAAATGATATTACATCTTATTATGATTTTATTTACGTTGTAAAATCCGAGTGTAACTTTGAACTAAGTTTTTTCAATTTCTAAATTGTTTTAGCGAAATATTAAAATTACGTCATCTTTTGAATAAAACTGCGTCATAATTGACAAACTGTCAAAGCCTTTTTGCAATGAAGTTCAAAGGAAGATTCGTTTCTACGAAAAAAATAGCGAGTCTCAATAATTTGGTTGTAAAGAAAAGTACCCGGAATGAAAATACGACTGAAGAAGACCATTCACCTGCAACAACCTGCATGGAAGAGAGTTGGGAGGTAGGAAGGCGAGTTGTAGAATTGAAATTGCTCGCAGAGGGATTAAAAGAATGTATTTTCTGCAAAGAACCGTTATGTCTTAATTCGTGCACCGGTGAGAAAAAATACGGATTAGCATCTATTCTCTATGTAGCATGTCGAGAGTGCGGCAATACGAATTCCGTACCCACAGGAAAACGCCACATCATAGATGGCAAAGGACCAGCCCGTTGCTTTGACATCAACACAAAACTGGCAGCAGGTGTGTAAATTATACAAGAGTAAATATATATATATAAATTAATATATAATTAATTAACAATGAAATTCACATGGGTTCCTACGTTTCGCAAGGATTGCGTGTCGGCAACCAAGGTGTTTTTTCCTCCAATTTTTCATCAATATTAGCAATTTACTCTGATATATCAACATAATCCTACAATTAATTATGATATATATATACACATATATTTCTTATAGTTACAGTTGCTGAAAATAAACAAGAATATCTTTATCAGACTTCTTGAAATCCTCAATGTTGCTTTTTTATCTTTTTCAATAATAGCAATACACTTTTCCCGTAAACTCATATCACTTTGGAGAAGTGGTTGGGGGATGGTAGGTTAGATGTGTATGTATTGTTACGAAAAATGTGAACCTTAATAAAAATCAGAATTACATAATTTTTTACAGCTATGATAAACGCTGGCATTGGTGAACAACAGGTCAATAATATATTGGCAGAACTGAATCTTCCCACGATCCATAACAAAACATTAAAAGAAAGAGAAAGGGAGATAGGCTATATAATTGAGGACGTTGCCGAGAAATCTTGAAATTCTGCCATACAAGCAGAAATTTTGTGCTCAGAGAGGTACGGATATACGCGGAGAGAGAGAGAGAGAGAGAGAGAATTTTATAATGAGCTTCCATTTTTCTTATAATTATGTTTTATGTTAATGTCATCAATATTTGAATTCATGAAATAAAAAATCACTGTGATGTAGAACTACGTCATATGAAATGCTAAGTGTACTATACCTCTTTAATAATTTTCAGGAGTTTGACATCTAAAAATTTGGAGGAAAAGTTATTAATTTGGTAATATTGATTTTTTAATTAAATATTTTTTATGATATTAGTGGTGACGCTCCAAGTTCTTCAATTGTCGGCATAGATGTCTCCAGCGACGGCGGATGGCAAAAGAGGGGAACAGGGCGAAGTTACAATAGTTTGTCAGGTAAAAACTCTTTAATTCAAAAAAAAAATTATATCGATATAATCATATAAACGATTTACCAAACCTTATTGTATTCGGAGTAAAAATAATAATGATAACCCCCGTAGAATAATGACCGGGGGTTAATTTTCGACGTGGAATAATTGGATTATTTTAAAGAAAATGAAGAGAAACGACAACCGTAGAAAAATGAACCCTTGTCATAAACGAGATTATCTATCCAGGATATTCGACTTCCAAATTACATGCAGTTGAATTATCAAAAACTAGCATATGCATGCATTTTATATTTTATTATTATTCTTCAGGCAAAAGGGTAATTTTTCTACGCAGAATGACCGGTCATTATTCTACATGGGTCGTTATTCTACTTTACACCGTATCTCTCTCTCTCTATCTATCTATCTATCTATCAGTCAATGTATTTGTAAATTAATATTTAAATTTGTACTTCATCATTTGTAACAGGGCATGTAACTGTTCTGGGGAAGAACACTAAGAAGTGTCTTTCTTTCGGCGTTGCCTGCAAAACATGTCGAAAATGTAAGAATCGCAGCTTTACAAACGTTAAAAATACGCCCAAAAAAGCCCATTACTGTAGAAAAAATTGGAGCGGGTCTGCTAAAGGTATGGAACCCTTTCTGACTGTGAAATGCCTAAAATCTCTGCAAGATAAGGGCTTAGATGTAAAAACTCTGATTATGGACGACGATACGACTACATTTGTGAGAGCTAAAAAATCTGTATCGGATCAGTTAAAAAAGTGCAGCGACAAAAGTCACATATTGCGAAATTTTAGCAACTCTCTCTACAAGGTCAGAGATGTCCACAAAAACCTATCCATTGCTAACATCAGTTACTTCAAGAAATGTTTCAGTTACGCCATTGAACAAAATAAAGACAGTGAGGAAGGAATTCGCCAAAATCTATTAGCTACTGTTCCCCACGCGTTTGGTGACCACAACGGATGCAACGAGACATGGTGTGGCTACATTAAAAATCCAGACACATATCGACACAAGAGTTTTAACTTTGGCCGAAATTTACAGGGAGAAATGCTTAAAGAATCTTTATATGAAGTATTCAGCAAACATGCAGAAAATGCAGGAAAACTCTCAAACCTCGGCTCTTCCAACGGAAATGAAAACTTATAAATCAGATGATTGCCAAGAAAGCACCCAAATCTCAACACTACTCTGGATCGGATAGCCTTTCATTTAGAGTCGCTGCAGCCATTGCCCAGAAGAATGAAGGGCACGGATTTATTGTAGAGGTAATACTAAATGCGTTTGCAGTAAATATAGGTATATAAAAGACTGAGAGTCTTCGTATTTTTAATTCGATTCATAAAATGCAAATTCATGTATTTATATAATAAAATTGTTTTAAGGTTAACAAGGTCAGCTGCCTGTCACCTGGAAAACGGACAACCACAAGAGCAGGATATCTTGACAGAAAAAGAGCTCGGCAACAGACACGGCAAAGTTCACGGCAGGCAAAATTAGATCGACTGCGTCTAAAAGAGGAAAGACAGTCTTCATTGGTGTTGTCGGAACTACACGAAGGCACAACATACGAAACTAGTGTAGATTTTGCAGTTTCCCCCGAGATACAAGAGGAACTAGTAGCAGAAATCCCATCAACGCTATCAACAAGTTCAAGAAAGCTGAAACCTGTGGCAGCTCAAGTGTCCCATTCTACGCTTATTGTGGCAGATCTGGAGACTACAGGAATTTGTAAGTAATCTTCACTTATACAATTATATTGAATCTGAAATGAAGTTTATCAATTTACATTCAATAATTTCTACGTTTTAAAATGTTTACTATTACAATGTTTTTGTTAGAACACTGATATTCTTTATCAATTAAATATTTCATTTTAGCCACAAGTAGCAGTATTATTCAAATAGCTGCAGCTTCTCTTCATTCTGATGAAAGTTTCAATCGATTTGTGCAACCCGCCAATGGTTTTATTCCTTCAACGATTCAAAGGCTAACAGGGATAGAGATGCACGGACTGCAAATGTATTATGAGTTAACCCCAGTTTCTTCATGTGGAGAGAGACAAGCTCTAGTAGAGTTTGCTGCGTGGCTAAACAAGTTCTCTTCTCCTTTAATTGTGGCACACAATGCGCAATTTGATTCGCGTATTTTAGTATCCAGCTTTACAAGACATGGTCTGACAGATTTAGTGAAATACGCCGTCGGTTTCTCAGACACTGTAAAATTGTTCAAGAAAGTATACCCCGATCAGCAATCATATAAACTTCAAGATTTAGCGAAGTCCTTTGCACCAAATTTTGAATCTTTAAATGCACACAATGCTGAACACGATGTATCTATGTTGAAAAACTTACTAACGAACACACCAAATGTGGAGGAGTACCTCCGCGATGCAGTTTTTTCTACCGATTACGTCATCGCTAACAACGAAAAACTATCAAATAAGAACAGAAACATTGGGAGTTTTTCTAACTTGGTAACCTCAAACGTTTTGACAAAGAGTCAATGTTCTACTCTTGCAGCACATGGATTGCAGTCTAGCCATTTGAAATTCGCGCTGCAAAGAGGCGGAAGAGAAGGTCTTCTTACCATACTGAAGGGAAAACTGAGATCTGTTAACTCTGTGATAGACAAAGTTATTTCTTTCTATAAAGTATGAGAGGTTAGGTTTGTAATGCTGCTTATTTTTTAGACGGCATTTGAACTGAAATCATGTATGCATAACTTTTTTGCAATTGAAAATTTGATTCTGTTTGCTTAAGATTAAAATTTATTTGTAAATGATTGAACACTGTTTAAATTAAATTTAATCCTCCATTACTAGACTAACTGTTTTATGGAGATCAATAAAGATAAAATATCACTTCTAAGTACAATGAAAAACATTAGTTCTACTTAAGACTTACTGTTTTATGGAGATCAATAAAAAATTAAATATCACTTCTAAGTACAATTGAAAAACATTAGTTCTATTTTATGTGTCATCATTTAACGGCAGCTTTAAAATCTAAATAAAACCAACAAATTAGATTTTGCTAAATGCACGGATTAGTTAATTTGATTATTTTGTGGAACAATGCCCGTGCTTTTATTCGGCACACAGATGCACGAAAATGATGACGTCGCGTTAACATGGTGTTACGTCGCGATAAAAAATATAACGTTATGTGAAAATTTTAAATCTTTAAAGTTTTTTTGCAAAAAATTGGCTGAGAACACATATTGATTTTTTTGTATCGATTAGTTCTAAATCATCTTCGCAATCATTGTGCTGAGTAAAATAAAATTCGTCAGCTTTGTTTAAAAGTTATGAGTATGGTTTTAGAATGCGGTTACTGGCTAAAATGTAAATATTGCTATATATTTCATTGAAATGACGTTCATGGTGTTAATCAACAATGTTGTGTTTAAAATAAGATAACATTATAATTAGGCTGACGAATTCAATAAAAATTTCAGGAATAAACCTTTGTAACCAACTGATTCGACAGACAAATTTTTAGGGTAGGTTGTCTCACAAGCAGTAAACCCGCGAGCTACTTTAAAGCACCACATGTCAACATTATATTCGGTGCACTGAATCCAAAATTCCAGATTTCAGATTAACTTAAAACATTATTAACTTTAGACATAAAACACTAAAACAGCTTTGACTAAAAGAAATCCAGCATTGGATAACTCCAATTTCTCTACTAAAGATTTAAAACAAGGCAAAAAGAGAACCATGTGTACACTACATGCAAGGCACCTGGTATTGAATAATCTGAAGAGTTTCTATAGTTCTATAAAATGCATACTAAGGATCAAGAATTTGTTGTTCTTTTATGATAGAATACGAAATGACTAAGCTGATTCGAACAGAATAAAAATCCCTGAACAGAAGAATTTGGATTAAAAATCAAACAATAATAAAAATTCCCTGAATCTTCCCAACCTTGCAGTGCTTTCAAATAAAGCAACCTCTATTCAATTAAAATACTCCACTGACACAGAAAATGCATATTTTATGAAAATCTATATTAAACTTAATTTCCAAAGCAGAGTGATGATCTTGACCTTTGAACTTTATGAACCACTTCTTCTTCCTCCTCCTCCACCTCCTCTGCTTGTTCAGCGGACTTCCTTTGAACCACCTCACTGATTCTCTCGGCCAGCTGCATGTATTTCAAACGACAGGCATATTTAATGGCTAGCTGCAGAGTGTGTGGCTCAGACATCATCTCGCAAACTTCTAATGCCCGAAACTCTCTATCTGATCTAGCAGATAACTGGAATAGAAATAATACTTATAAATGATAGAACTACCTTAAGTAAAAAAAGTGCCCAAAAAAACATGGAAATAAGTTATTCGTTCTTTGCTGTTAAACAAGAGATAAATGTTTGGTTCAACTATAAGTAATAGTTATCCCATTAGAGTGGAAGCTTACAGCAAACAGTTTCATCAGGGCTTCTTGTGAGGGCTTAGCAAGTTCACTGGCTATTGAAGTGTCATATTCATAACCAATGGTATTCCAGAACTGTAAATGACTGCTTAGCAATTGTGTTCTGTAAAATACTTCCTACAAAGAAAAATATCAATTTTTTTAAAAAGCGGTTAATCTTGAAGGCAAAAATATATTCTTGATTTCTTATTCATCCTTCAAAATAAAATCCGACAAAAGTGCATTAAACTGTAACTTAACAGGGTCTATACCTCATACTGGCTCTTCTCTGTGTTCATTTGACAGAGAGGAATCTGGAATGGTAGGATTCCCACAGCTGGTCGAGGGAGGACGGGAGGGAAGCGGGCCCCCTTACAAGGGATACACCTACAACACACACAGTGTTAGTCAACTTACACTCATTTACTTTTAGTGATACAAGAACAAAACGTTTGAGCAATGTACTTTACTAAGGAGCCAAAATTATGCAGTACTGTAATTATTCCATACAGTGTTAAAATTGTATATATAATTATATGCCTTGAAATCAAAGGGAAATGGATGAAAAAGTACATAAAAGACAGGCTGCATGAAATGGTTTTTCAAAGCCTTACCTAAGTTGTTGGGGATTTTCGTGTACACTAACAATCCAGTAATTATCGGATTTTCCTTTTGTCTGTAAAATGAACAAAAAGCATGTATTTGTTATAACAATAAATATAGGTATATCAATGTCATGTGCATTGTACAACAATAAATGTTCATTCTTTTTTTTTCAGTATTCATATGAAACTTACATGTGATTTAGTATTTGCTACTTGGACCCAGCTCATCCCAAACCTTCTATTACACATCCTCACAATTCCAGCTGAATCCATGTAAAAAGGTGTCCCTTCTGCAGAAAATCTATGAAATACAATAAAATCATTGTTAGCTACAGTGTCAAACAGCATCAGACACTCTTTGTTTACAGAAGGTTTACACATACCCCATCCATGCCAGTGAGCTCTTGTTGGACAGGGGGAGAGGCTGATGATTTATCTGGGTGGCGCCCTCGACTGTCATCAGATGTACTCCCAGACACTGGTCTCCCGGCAAACCTGGACAAAGATGGTTTACAACACGAGCACTATACAGCTAGCTTAAGGTGGCTCTACACCTAACTATTTACAAATATATGTACATTCATATTCTTATGGAAGTAAAGCACAACATGAAAACTGAATTTTCCTCAGAGCTGTCAAATTATTAATTGTCCAACTTAAAAGGTCATGGAAAAAAGCAGTGGACTGCTGCCTATAAGATATTTATTTAGAATGCAGCAGCAAACTTTGTTTCAATAAATTACAATAACTTTTAGAAAATCACAATTTTTTCCCCAAAGTTGCATCTTTTTTATCTTCAATTATGTACACAAGCAAAAAATTATGTCCTTAAAGATTAATACAATTCCTGTTGATTTGAAAGAAAATCAACATGTCAATTGTCAATGTAAAATCATTTACCCATTCCTCTGTGGTAGGCAATGAGCAGCTGGTTTGTGTGAGCCGAGAGGCACACCACAGGACCAGGTATGGAGAAGATATCCCTCTGGATGCCTCCCAGTGAGAAGATTCTGATTAGTCTCTCTGAAGTGGCTACAGCAATCCAGTCCTCACCAATTGCCAGAGCCTATCATTTAGGAGTACAAGTGAGGGAATTCAAATCAGAAATGAATACACGAAACAGTCAAGTAATTAGCTTAAAAAAGGCGATATTAATAATTAAGTTCACATTTGGGACATCTTTAAATGAACTTTGAACTACAGTCTGATATGTCTTTACTCCCTATAGTAAAATTAAACAGAGAGTACCATTATCTTGTGATAGAACTTTATCAATGACATGACATAAAAGCTTTGACCTACATGTACTGGTAATCAACTCTCTGATATACAAGTTTGTGTTACTTATGTTCATGTTTTGAGGAATCTTACATACATGTATTTTGTACATATTTAAGGAATAAGGATTCATTCTTTGAGTATTATGAGGTGATAATTTCGGTTGGGGCGTGATCAAATCCAATAAAGCCCGAAGGGCTTTATGATAGATTTGATCACGCGCCGACCGAAATTATCACCTCATAATATTCAAAGAATGATTCCTTATTACTTATATTTATATAATTTTAAGCTATCGTACGATTAAATATTTAAATATAAATAAACAAACCCCGCTGGCGCCTTAATTTGGCGTTATTTGAAGTTATGGGTTAAATAGTACAAAATCGATACGTAGTGTTATCACAGGCAAAGACACTGGAAAATGTAAATATTTGGATATACAGTCCAAATAGTAATCTACTAAGCAAGTTATACTACACATGTACATGTAAATATGAACTGCTTCTATGCTTACCTCTATTGCTTCTCCATCATCCATAGGAATGGTCCACTCCTTAGAATTATCCCAAGATCCAAAATGCATGCAGGTCAACTTACTGAAACAGTACATTACAGATCTGTATATTTATATACATGTATGTGCATCAATACATGTACCAATGTATGGTCTGAACAACGGGCTGTAGATATGGTATCTATACAACACAATCTTTCAATCACCAGATGTACTATACAATATGCCCTGCTCCTTTAATCTTGCATGCATACATGTATATTGAATAATAAGAATTTTTTAAAAATCTAAATAACAATAATCCTCGAAAGGTATTCAAAATGATGAATTTTCTTTTTATACATAATTATATGTACTATAGTTGATGGCTTCAATGAATCAGTTCTTACGAGTATAGACTACACACATGCTATTACATGTATCATAATAGTACAGAAACTAACTGATGACTTGAAAGAAGCTGCTTTTCATTTTACAGACTCTGAACATGTCCTGTAATTGATGACTAAGAAGTACAAACACTGAGCAGACCTTGGATCAGAGTCCTCCCCTGGGCTGGCAAGGACCACAGCTTCTGTCGAGACGTCGGCCATAGTGTAGCCCGCGGAGTTGGTTAGGTGCATGGCGTGGTGTATGGCCGTGTTGTGGAACTCGATATCTATTGACTCCTCTTCCTCTGTATTAAACTGCTTTATAATTCCAACTGCATTCCACATCTATGCAAAGGAAAATAGAAATCACCAATGAGTTCATCATCATTTTATAATCAAAATTTAAGATCTGTGGAATTCTTAAAATCATGCATAAAAAGAAAAAAAAAATCAGTAAATGCAAATCTCTTTTCCAACATATAAAAGTGATTAAAACCCAAAAGATTAGTAAAATAACCACTTTACTCATTTAAAGTAGTCTTCAACTAACAAATACAATGTACATAAACAAATAAAGATCATTTTCTAAAGCTAACTTTACAAACTGACCATGAACCTGCTGGAGAGGTGTTTGGGGGTGGATCCAGGCTGGAAGGCCCCTTGAGGGGGTGTGGGTACAAACCCAGGTCTCTCTACGATTCTAGTCTGTACTGGGACGACCGGAGGAGCCTCGCCGTCCTCCGATGCCAAGTCATCTACAAAAAAAAAACAGTCTTACATGCAGCAGTTTAGTGTAAGAATGTTAATGTAAATGTATTTCACAAGAATAGACTAATACCATACTACAAATCTATGAAGCAGGGATGTGATTTACAGAGGAGAAAAAAGAGAGGAAATCACATCAGCTGTAGGTCTGCACAGATCTCAAGAATAACCATTTTAACTTTGAAATCCAAAAAAAATCCTCATTTCCACAGAAAAATCACATCCAAATGGGGATATCACTCATGAAAATGAAAAGTAGAATTTTATTTAAAATGCAAAATATCAAAGTGAATTTTTTGATGATTTACCATCAAGAGGCTTTAAGACATTGGCTGGTGTTGAGTCATTGCTGTCTTCATCAAAAATCTGCTCTTTACTCGGCTCATCAGAAGCTTGAACTAATTCTGCATCATCATCATCATCCTCAAAAATCCCTAGAGTCTCTTTTACTCTTTGTTCCTTTGCAGGCTATAAAAAAAACATAAGTATCATCAATTTCTTGAGACATACAGAGTTATAACTAGTGTGTCAGGTTTTAACTTTTATTGGAGCTGTTCAAGTAGTACCTGGTTTCCTCCTTTAAGATTTATTTCACTTAGAAGTCCAAGCTGTCCCTAAAAGAAACAAAAAAAAAATTCTTGAAAATGAATAAAATGCTTGAGTTGTCTCCCACTGCATAATGTACAAACCTATTTAAAATCAAGGTTTTTTCCTTCTTCTAAAAACTTATCTAACCTCTCTATCACAAAATGCTATTTCTGTCTGGTTACTAGGATTCCAAGATAGTGACATGATGGACAATCCACTCTCATGTTTAAACCTAAAATAAAATAAACAGTTTTAGTGGATGTATTTAATATTTACATTTGTACATAGGACCAAGAAGTAGTATTAGAGATTAAATTTGAACAAAATTGTCTACAACCCAGTGAATCAAGTATGCATCTCCTGAAATGTTTGTTTCAAGGGTTTAATAATACATACCAAAAAATATACAATTCAACCACCAACCCAACTTGCTTCAATTTTCTCATGTTCCTTCAGTTATCTGTTGTACATACATTTAAGCTTGTCATGCAGTTGTATCATACCTATCCACACAGGTTTTGGTTTTGAGGTCAAAGATGAGTATATGGCCGTCATAACATCCTGCAGCCAGGTGTGTACCGTCAGGTGAGAGATCCAGTACAGAGTACACCTAAAAATACAGTCACCATAGTTACAGATATTTTATGACAGGTCAAGAGGCATTCAGCAAAACTTTCACAGTGATATACATGTACATATAATGAAGGGGATTTGCAATGGGAGGAATTTCATTTTCTTTCAAACATTATTTATTTGAGAGGTCAGGGAGAATAACAGATGAGGGGAAAACCTCATCATTAGACACGTACTCCGGAAAACTGACTGTCTTGCATTGATCCATTTGTTGACCAGGAATTTCTGTCATAAATCTGGATCTCATTCTCCAAAGGAACATACAAGAACTGAAAATTAATAAAACAATACATGTATTTGCAATTTAATATATGTGCCATTTATACACACACATAAAAAAAACAACCATCAGGGTATGTGTCATTAAAATTCAGAGTGAAAAATAAATTTAAACACAGATGTTGAATTTTTTTTTTTGTCTTCTTAGCATTATTTTTACCTGCCCATTCTTTTCCCAGCATAACCTACACAATCCTTTGGTCAAACTGTTCAAAAGATCAAAAATACATTGCAGTATAATTTCAATATAATATGTACAGTAAATTATTACAGAAATGTTCAGAGAGCTCAAATATTTGTGTTACTGAATTCAAATTTTACCTAATGTCACCAACTTTGGGAAGGATTTGGAACTTTTTCACCTTCTCCTTATTCACAACTTTCCATATCACCACACTTCCATCACAACTAGAGGATGCCTAAAAAACAGAAGGGTAAAATAATATTTATGTTATCATATATGAACATTTAAAATGCCAGGTTTACCCGTTCAAAAATAAATTATCTGCATGTACATGTAAATTGCATAAAATTAAAACTGAAAGCTTGATAGAAATTTGTACAGTTTTTAAACAAAACTATTTAACCATTAACCCCAGACATTTTAGCAGTCTACAAAGTACACTAACCAAAAATTCTTCTTTAGGGTCCAAGGCTACACTTAATACAGGGGCCTCATGTCCTTCATACTTCTTGGTGTCTCCCGAGGAAATATCAACAATTTTTATTGTGAAGTCACTGGAACAAACAATATTTATATAAAATTGTACAATGCTCCTAAACATTGCTTTCAGAGTATATATCAATTTTAATTTAAAAGCCTTTCTGTGCTAAACTACATTTTTATTTCATTTTTCAAGAGACCAAGTAAATAACTAAAGCAAGTGTTCACCTAGACCCAGCTACTAATGTTGTTCCCTTCTCGTTGATACAGATATGATTGGCAGGGGCAGTAAATCTTGCCAGAATCCCATCAGGGGAGCCCCCTGGGAAAGTATATGCCTGCACAGTGTTTGAGTCAGTAGCAATGTAAAATCTGTCATTCTGTGAAAAACAAGATAAGAGATGGAAGTCTTTGACATCAATTCATCATTTCTGTAAATGAAGCTATTTTGCAATAATTTAATGCAACATGACAAAAACTCAAAAAACTATTTAATTTTTCTAAAAGATAAAAAAACATTATGAGAAGGAAATTTCTTAAACAGTTCAGTTTATAACAGGATGGGAGAAAACACGACAGACTTGACCTCTGAATATCTAGTCAGGTAAGGTGTTCTACCAGTCTAGCGCCAGCACTCAAAAACTAGTCTGTCGAGTCTGGCCATCACATTCCTCCCATAAAATTATTTTTGCACTCGAAGATCAACATCCAATGTTTTCCTCTGGCAGGAGTTGACCTGTAAATTCCATGGCATCAAATGCAACAGGAAGGGAGAAAACATGAGAGAGCAGACCTTGAATTGAACCCAGGCCCCCTGAATCTTCAGTCAAGTCTCTACAAACTGAACTTTCTAACAACGACAATCTAACTGGTCTGACCACAGGCACCTGACGTTATAAATTTTTCTCATAATAAATATAAATACCCTATATCTAATAATACACAAGGTACCCATCCCCGCCATCTTGGATTTATTTCAAACTGTCGCATCAGCTGGAAGTTTTGCTTGAAACTCATCGGTAAAATTATTTTGCGATCCTCTCCGTCTCCCGATCGGTCATTCAAAATCTAAGCTTACAACCAATTCAACCAAAACGGTGCATTACAACTGTTATTAATAAAAATCACCCCTCGATCTGCATCTACTGCCTAAAATATGCGACAAAAGGCTAAAGGGTGGACGGAAGTTGACATAAATTGCATCATACTTTAGGTAATCCCTTCCAAATATAGCACTGATGCGAATATTCAAAAGGCGTCTATTTTGAATTCGATCAACATACAAGTTAAAACTAAGAAAAGGGATACTATAAACAGTCAATAATAACTTTTAATACACAAAGTTTATATAAACATGTTTATAAATGCATATCTTTTGAAATATTGAAACAAACACACGGTGCAGGGAAATCTCATTTACATATAGGTGACAACTTCCGTCCACCCTTTAGCCTTTTGTCGCATATTTTAGGCAGTAGATGCAGATCGAGGGGTGATTTTTATTAATGACAGTTGTAATGCACCGTTTTGGTTGAATTGGTTGTAAGCTTAGATGTTGAATGACCGATCGGGAGACGGAGAGGATCGCAAAATAATTTTACCGATGAGTTTCAAGCAAAACTTCTAGCTGATGCGACAGTTTGAAATAAATCCAAGATGGCGGGGATGGGTACCTTGTGTATTATTAGATATAGGGTATTTATTTTTATTATGAGAAAAATTTATAACGTCAGGTGCCTGTGGGTCTGACCCTCACAGGCTAAATCACTTGGAGATGTTTTAACTTAGGTAAAGTATAATTATTTGTAATTTGTTTAATACCTTGTATGTGACACAGAATGCCTTATCACCAGTTCCATGGGATATAGCATCATCATCCTCCGCCCCTTCCCATATTCTGACATCTCCATCTGAGCCACAGGTCAAGATATATCTGGTAAGTAAGAAAAAAATTAACTTTAATACATTTACGACTGATTATTTTTACTCACAGAATAATAACGAATGAAAATTTTAGCATTCAAATTCCATTTCAACAAACAGCCGAAATCGGATTCCATACTTGATGCATTATACCATGACTGATCAAACTACTTACTTTCCTTTATCGTCATAGCATACACTTGTTAATCCTTCGCTGTGAGCGTATCGCAACGGCGAACAGGACGGCATTATCAAGTTTACCTCCTTGTTTGATAAGCGCGCCAAAAATGTCTTACCGTATGACGACCCCGATCATATTTCTTTTAAAATAAGAATATTTGTGTAGTTTCAAATATCTGTGCTATGTATGTTATGTCTAAATAAAGATTAGTTCAGTTTGAATAGTAATACAACATAGATATAATTTTTTAGGGGCAAAAACATGATTGTTAAAATACTCATGGGTTGATTTTTTGCTGGCAACGAATAGACCATACACCTACATTATTAGAATATGACATCACACCCTCCACTCCTCTTCACTTCCTGCGACAATGCCTATGCCTTAATCAGAGCGAATATGTCTAATGGTATGTTTTTTTATGTTTTGGTCTATATTTTGCCTTTCTTCGATTAATATTTTTCATTTAATAAAGATACATTGAACTTTTTGTAAGACCAAAAACTGCATCACTTCACTATTTATCACTGTTCTGACAGCATGTTTCTTTGTTTATATTTTACTTGATTGATGATATTTGGTCAAATTTCTCTCTTGAATAAAACTAATATAGACAATGTTAATTATCTTCAATCCCTTCATGTGTGTAGCAAATTTAGTATATTACATTGCATACCCACACTTTAGAGTTTACCATTTGTCATTTGACACTTGTAAATAATTTGTGGATTAACAGGTATTATTAAAAAGGTTCATACTGGTTCAACCTGTGTTTGATGCTTTGCTCAAACTCGATATTTTCTTTTACATATTCATTTTGTGTGAATTCCTTGATCTCATAACATTTCATCAACTGTTGATTGGCAGAAATATCATTTATTTTTCAATGACAGCTGACAACTCAATATAGCATTGAATCATGATTTTTTGAAGTATACACTCTCATAACTGCAGCGGTGTGTGCATACAAATTGATTAACGCGCGTTAGCGCGTTATGAAAATTTGTATGCACACACCGCTGCAGTTATGAGGGTGTATACTTCAAAAAATCATGATTTAATGCTTATATTTACATTTTTTAACTTCTTGCCTTGTCTGCAAATGTGATTCATACCTTAAAATTCCTATCTTATCCTATGGGTAAGTTAATGTTAATGGAAGAGCCACAGTAACAGCCACAAGCGTGAACTTTGATTTTCGCTTGTGACGTTGCAGTTTACAGCGTTCAACGTTTGTGACGTCATAATAAAACTCGTCATTTTAACCTTTGACTACTTGTTGCATTTAGAGGCATTTGAAGATCACAGAATTTAATGGAAAAACACAGTAGAATGTAAATATTAATTTTTAACTTGAAGTCTCAGATCTGTTTAGAGACATTGTATATGTCCATATATAACCAAGGAAACCTCAGAAAAATTAGTTTCAATCTATTTTTACAATATCTGAGCTACATAGCAGCTCAACCTTTCATGTAATGTATGTCAATATATTAAGTCTCATTAGGTCAGTGGTTAGAGTGCAGGCACTGTATTCCAGAGGCCCTGTGTTCAAGTTCTGGTTGAGACTTGACTTTTTCCAGCCACCTATTACATTTGTCACCCTATGTTCAAAACCTACAGACTGTTATTTCCAAGGATATACAACACATGCCTTGTAGCATTTCCTTAACATGCAGTATTCTTCTCGAATATTTGAGAAAGAATTTCTACCAGGAGTAGGAGTATGTCACCTGGTCAACAGGTGTGTGACTGTCAGTCAATATACCGGTAATTCCTTAATTTATTGGGGGACTTAATTCCATGATCCTGCCACTTTGTATCATATCATGAGAACAAAAAACCATGAGGGCTGATCTTTTGTAGTGATTACATATAGTAGACAGCTAAAAAAAAAAAAGACCAAGCTTTTAGAATCATTGAAAGGATTTTGCATGGATATTATTCCCGTATTTGATAAGGAATATACGGTATCAGGTCCCAGTCACTCAGTGGTTAGATGCTGGCATAGTTCCTCAGAGACCTTGGGTTTGAGTCCCAGCTAGTTGAGACTTGACTTCACCACCTGTTACATTTGCAAATTCAATTTTTTTTTTTTAGATACAAGCAAATTAGTAAATATTTTTAGTAATTATTTTTTTTAAAGTAAACTAAACCATGTGACTGTTGGGCTAAGTGTAGATTCAGAAAACATTTTTTTAGTTAAAACAGATACAGTAGTTTTATTTTTGTCAACAAAACAAAGAGCAATTTATCAAAATGAACACAAAAAATCAACCTTTTAGATACTAAATGAAGTAACAAAATTCGTTGAAAATTCAGGTTTTGAAATAAGGGAAAAAAAGGTCTTGAAATAGCATTTTCTCAATTAAGCATTTAAGCCTTGCTGTCCTTGGTATATAAACCCCCAAAAATTAAAATCAGAATTATCTCCCTTTTGACCTCCTTGTCAAAACTTTTTTTGGTTGTAATGATTTAGGGAATTCGTGGTTTAAGAAGTAAACATGTTACTTTTTGGGCCAAGTTCCTAGATAAGAACCACATGTATTTCATTATTTTGATGGCAGAACAAGAGGCAGTTGTTGATTTGAATTGATTCATTTATGTTTTAGATGAGGACTTTGCTGGAAATAGTGCAGAAAAATTACTGCCAAGCAATGCTTCCTCCAGTGAAAACACAAGGAGGGGGGTCCCCATCAATCTCGGAGGACATCGGCTTCATAGGTCTTCTGTACGGCCTTTCTTCTGTTGCGGAAGTCAGCTCTCCTTAAACAGCATTAGCGATTTCATTCAGACATCAGATCAGTCAGACTGTGATGATGGATCAGATCTTATGGCAAATTTATCTTTATCCAAAAAAACACAAAACAGACGCAAAAAAACCAATGAAGGACGCAAGAAATTTTGGACTTTGAAGCTCAGAGGAAAGTTGCATGTACCAAAAAGGTCAAATTACAATACAAATGAGAATGATTCTACGGGAAGCATTGTGTGCACATCATTCAGAAAGTCATCAGATGAAAGTGAAAGTGGCATTGAACAGACGAATGCAGGTGCTTCTGCACAACCACAGGAAGTGTTTGTAACTTTACGCCCCATTAATTTTGATGAACTTTACCCAACAGAAGACATTGATCAGAGAAGAATTCGACAGCGAGCTCGAGAAATGGAAGAGGGCATTGATGTACAAAATGCTTGTATTCTGATACCTCAACCAGCCGATT
Source organism: Magallana ariakensis (assembly GCA_020458035.1). Classification (NCBI taxonomy): domain Eukaryota; kingdom Metazoa; phylum Mollusca; class Bivalvia; order Ostreida; family Ostreidae; genus Magallana; species Magallana ariakensis. The sequence goes on along the minus strand of CM035816.1, from coordinate 14,165,072 downwards.
CGTCCTCCGATGAGGAATATGACTGCCCCCAGCCTTTAACACAGAGAAATAGTTTCTCTTCCTTTGCGGAAACCTGGCAATATGGTTCCTTCTCATTGTTGCCTACACATTCCAGCATTCTCTCCCCCTCAGTCCGCCCACATTCCCAAGTCGACTACATCCATTGTCTAGTGCCAGACATTGTAAGCATAACCAACTGTAGCTATTACTGGGGAGTCATGGATCGCTACCAGGCCGAGAAGCTCCTGGATAAAAAGCCAGAGGGAACCTTTTTGTTGAGAGACAGCGCACAAGAGGAGTACCTGTTTTCAGTCAGCTTCCGGCGATATGGGCGATCTTTGCATGCAAGAATTGAGCAGTGGAATCACAAATTCAGCTTTGATTCCCATGACCCAGGTGTTTTTGCATCAGAAACAGTTTGTGGTCTAATAGAACATTACAAAGATGCCAGCGTTTGCATGTTTTTTGAACCATTGCTTACCACTCCCTTGCATCGTACGGATCCGTTTAGTCTTCAGCACATGTGCAGATCAATTATTTGTGATCGTATAACATACGACGACATTAATGTGCTGCCCCTTCCACGGCAGTTGAGAGATTATATGAGATATTATCATTACAGGCAAAAGATACGCACACGCAGATATGACATGGCATAAAGCGTTAAACTACGGTACATGTGAATGATACTAGAGGCATTAGACTTTGACTCAAAGTGGACTTAGATCATAATATTCAGACTGGTGCATTATTTGTTGGACCATGTTCATATTTGAAAAATGGACACCAACAGTAAAAGTAGAATATATTTTGTCTAATGACATATTTATTACTATCTCCCTTGTTTTTAAGGGCTTTATATAGTGTATACTGGTATTGTACTTGTTGGTACTGTTGCTGTTTCACAGCAAATTTTTCAAAAAAAACTTTATAATAAGGATTTTTTACCTTATGGATAAAGGGTAATACTGTACTTTCTTTTTTAAATTTCCTCAAATCATGACATTTATACTTGGCAATCAGGAATTTACTCCTTGTGTATTGTAATCAGTTCCTGTTATCCCGTGTGAACTAATGTTATATATATTTTTAAACACATACTGTTTTGGAATTTTAAAGCCAACTTTTTCTGAAAGTGAAGATATTTGGCTCTTGGCCCATAAAACTTTAATTTACTCACTTTTGATCACGTTCTCACTTTTACCAATGCCGCAAACCACAGCCAAAATTTGCGATCCTCTCCTATCTAGGTATGGTTGCACTATACAAAAATATTTTATAGTTTAATAAAAGCATTGTCCAATGCGAGTAAAGCATACTTGGAGGTTGGCCTTATAATTAAATCATAGTTTACGTAAATGTTGCTAGCTATTCTGCAGTCAAAGCACACTGCATGTAGAAATGCAAAGCTGGTTTAACCAAACCCCCACAATATCCAGCTTTCATCAACATTTGGAGTTTATGAGGTTACAATTAGAGGAGAGCGATGCGGTCTCTGGGCCAGGGATTGAGACAATGTTACTTATACATGAGAAATGTATAGACATTAGTGCAAAAAAAAATGTGATAAAGTGAGCCGATTTTAGTTTTATGTCCCCAGGGCACAATCGTAACTTGTATTTTTTGACGTATTGCATTTTTGTTGTTATCATCATTGTAAGACTGAAATCATAATCGACATTGACGTACAACCAAAAAGGGTCTGTTTAATATTGCAAACTTTGTTGTCTATTCATATTTTGCATGGGAATTAGTCAATTATATGGGAAGTATATTTACTACCAAGTACTGTAACATATAAAAATTCAATGGTTTGTGTAAATATTAACTATTGTAGCCATGTAACTGTTTTCAGGAAGTACTTGTACATATAATCTTTTGCACATTTCCTTGTCCTCAAAAATCATATTTGCTGAGCTATTGAACATAGACTTTACCTACAGCAAAGAAATTCTCGAGATGAATATATTGTACATGTACTAATTTCACAATTCAGTCATTCAATTCTGCCCAAAAGTTTAAAGAAAGTCATGACATATATATCAAATTCAAATTGAGAACAACACTGTGCACTAGCTACAATGGATTCTTCTCAGAAATGTAAGAAATCATTACATGTACTGAATCGGACGTTCTAAATACCACTACCGCAAATCATTCAGCGTAAATACCTTCATGAAATAGGATTGACACACTACCTGTCCATTACTCCTTTCACAATTACTGAGGTCCACCTCTTAATATAGTTTGGCAAAGTTTAAGGTAATAGATAATTAACATGTAAATGACATAAATTAAACAAATGCTGTTACTTCATGTTTCACCTAACTTGGTCAAGGGGTTTGGTGCCTACCTGTATTAAATGCATGCTGACCACTTGTAAAATTGAGCAGTGGGTTCTTGCAATCAGAGACACATTTTTTGCAGTTATTGGATGTTTCATTTACATGTACATTTGGTTATTTGAACAAAACATTCCTCCTCCTCCAGCAATTACATGTATTTTGATTTTGTGTAAATAAAAAACAGTATGTTAGCAACAGATTAGAATGAGCAAGGATAATTTAGTACGGTAGTGATTTGATTTGACTCATTGTATAACATTCAAGTTGATGCTAGCAGTTGATGCTAGCCAAGTCCTCTCCTTGTGAAACCTGCATTGATAGTGCAATAACACACTGTTTACCAAGCTGTTTGATGCTTTATTGGTTGTATTTGTGCCATTATGAATAAACTAGCTTCAGTCATTTATTTTTGTTCTTTGTTGTGTTATGCTGTTTTGTGTTGGACCAATGAGAGAAAAAAAATTTGTATTTTATAATTTAAAAAAAAAAATGAAAATCTTTATAAATTTTAACAAAATACTTGGAAATACCAGAAATACATTACAATTCACCAGGTTTACGAGATCTATATATGGTGATTTCATGTATTTTGACTTGCTGCAATAGTGGGGTTTTCATAGATGGGAGCTCCTTAAATTTAAACAGGAAAATTCATCATTTATTTTCTCCTTTAGATTTTTGTAAATTAAAGTTATTAAGTATTAACAATAAAAGATTGATGTGACAAATACTGATGGTTTATTAGTTGACATCCATCTTAACACAAAACAAGATATGCCATAATGGATATACCAGTCATGTAGAGGTAAACTTCATGACATTTGACCTGATGTACATGTAGGTGTCTGAACCAAGGGGGCTTAGCACCCCCCCCCCCCCACTTTTTTGCAAAGTTAGACATAACCATACCCCCCATTATCCCTTTCTTCTTCTTGTCAAGATTTTTGATAAGGTCTGCCCCCCCCCCCCCACTTTCAATTTGCTTCCGACGCCTCTGCCTGACAATCATGATTATCCGTTTCTCATGGCCATTCTGTACATAAAGCTAATGGCTCTCATGGAATTGGTCAAACAACATGGCCTACGGGCAAACAGACTTAGTTGGTCTTAATGTTATCCAAGTTTTACTATCCGATTGACAATGGCATGCAGTAGCTCAGTTACGGTAAAAATACTTAATGCTAATCTTAATGGACAAAAAGTTTCATATTCAAACAAGGTTTTTCGAGCATTCATATTGTAGTTTTGTAATCTAACATACTCCCTCTAATGTATACAACAGTGAAATGGAATCTTTTTACTGATTATCATCACATATGTATCTGGTCTTCATTTTCATCTGGTAAAATCCATTGAAAAGTTAACATTTATCTTGTATTATCTTTGCAGACTCAGAAACCTTGAATATCAAATTCCTCAGGTCATAAAAAGTTTCTGCAATGTGGAATCTAATTTCAACTTTTTTCCGTATCTCTTTTCAGCTTTGCTCGTTTATTTGATTTTCCCTTGTCCATTGATATGTATTTCCTACAGAAAAACGAAACAACTGATATTTCAGAAAAAAGAATCATACATGTATATTGGGTACACGTATTGATAAATGTTGCATGTATAGGTATACCCCTGATACTTTTAACAAATCTTATAGTTTCACAAGCATTATTTGACAAAATTCTATTAAGAGAGTTATTAAAATGGTATTCAATATCAACAGAAACTTAAAAACAAACCTTTTCTTGTTAAGTTTATCAATGTCATACTGAGAGACAGTTGAGATTCGATCTCGCTTTGGAACTCTCTTAGCAGCTCTCCTTATTTTTCTTAAAAATAGAACAAAACAATTTAGTTAACATTCAATAAGACACATGGTTACTTTGTGTACAAATTAGACAAAAAGGTTTTAGAAGATATATTGAGACGGTTATCTTTTTTTCACAGATTTATTTAAGGAATAAGGGATCATTCTTCGAGTATTAAGAGGTGATAATTTTGGTCGGGGCGTGATCAAATCCAATAAAGCCCAAAAGGCTTTATGATTGATTTGATCACGCCCTGACCGAAATTATCACCTCATAATATTCAAAGAATGATTCCTTATTACTTATATTTATATAATCTTCAGCCATTGTACAGTTAAATACGCAAACCCAGCTGGCGCCCCAATTATAAGTAATTTAAAGTTATTGGACTGTATAGAACAAAATCGATACGCAGTGTTATCACAGGCAAAGACACTGAAAAACGTAAATATTATTAGATCCTCTTTAAGGGAGTGTCAATTTATTTTTTAATTTAGACATTTTTATCTATGGATTGACATATTTGGCCTTAGAGAAGTCAAAAATATGAAAGTTTACAAAAAATTGATGTATGGAAGAAAATGAATAATATCTGGAAAGCTCACTTGAGCTTATAGTTGAAATATCTAACTTGTTTGGGTGTTTCATATCTAGCATGTTATGAGGTACAGGACATTCTGTGGAGGGATGCCGTACAGTGGTTGTTATGAGGAAGCACGCTTGAACTTACATGTATGGCTAAAAACCTTTGGTTTAGGTGAGCTTAATGTACCCTGTGTGCTATTTAGAAATAATAATATGTTTGGAAGTACATTATGTTATCTTACTTGTTAGGACGTTTCATATCTAACATGTAATTAGGGACGGGACATCCTGCATTCACCATCACTCGAGCAATGCTGAAATAGAGAATAGAAGTACATGTAATCATTAGAAAAATTTGATTGTATAAGTGCAGAAAGCTACATGTAGATTAATTAATTACCTACCAAGGTACATGTATTTAACTGAAAAATGAAGGAATAAGTAGTTTCCTGTACAAAGGCATGTCCATCTTAGTTAATGAGTAAGAACAAATGCACTGACACATCCATGTAACAGATTTTACAGCCTACCATCTTTAGGTGAACAGACATCTACATGAACAATGCTGGCACACTGTTATAAGTGCATATATACCCTACCACATCATATACTGTAAACCAACTTTTATTTGCAACAATTTTATTTTGCAAAATACTAGAAATAAACCGGTTCATGACGACTAATTTCTGCGATCAAGCCTTTTTTTCAACATGTGTGTTGTTATTATAGCCATACGGCAATGACTGGTTTACAGAAAGAAATAATTGCGATGGGGAGGCTCTGGCGAACTTCATGAAAATTTCTCGCACGCAAATAAAAGTTGGTTTAATACAGTATTAAATTCACAAAGATGAATTGATACATCACCTCCTGAGGTACATGGAGTCGCTCTCCGTGAAGAAAGTGATGGCTCGCCCTGACCGCCCAGCTCTCCCGGTACGACCTGAAGCGAGGAAAAACAAAACCAGCGGGTCAATAATAAAGTATGCTGGTACATGTACATGCATTCACCATACAGTTCATCACTACTGCACTGTCTGGTTTGGAAAAGTAAACACTAGATAGTTACCAAGTACCAGTAAATTTTAAAATTCATATACCGGTAATTTCAAATATTTTAAATCAGATGAAGATTAATTTAAAACAGGACAGAAAAAATGTCCTATTTAATCAGTTGTTGCTTCTCTTACTTTTAGCAACCTGTATTTACATGTATCGCTGAGTACCGTACCTATTTATTTGTTGTAGGCCCACCTACATGTATATACTGTAGCAGTATATAATCTAATTTCTTCCTTTCACTAGTTTTTTTCAATTTGTATCATTCGTAACATCCATAAGTTTAAATTCTATTCAGGATATGTACCTTATCTATACAAATTTATTGTTTAACATTATACATGTACTGTGTAACACATCAAAGAAGTCACATGATTTTCTGCAAACAAATTTTAATAAGAGTTACCTATTCTGTGAATGTAACTGATGGCGCTGTTGGGGAAATCATAGTTGATGACCAGATTAACTCCAATAAAGTCCATTCCTCTTCCCATCAACTCTGTACAGATCAATATCCAAGTCTTCCCTGAGCGGAAATTTTTGACAGCATTATCTCTCTACAAATAAAACAAATTTACTCTTCTTGGAAAAATCATTAGTGTGATGATGTTTGTATAAAAAGTCTTGCGGTCAGAAGTATTCCTATCCTGATAAGACCAATATACCATAAAGACCATGAAAGTTTAAAGACCATGAAAGTTTACAAAGTTTTGCAGATGTACTGCGAAGTGATTAATTTACCTGCTCTTGTGTCTGATCACTGTGAATAACGTCCACATTCATTCCATCATAAATCAACTCGTGGAAAAGTTCTCTCGCTCTCTCCTTGGACTGCACAAATATCAGGACAGGGGGCTGAACTCCCTACCAAAAAACTCACTCTACTGAATGGATGTCAACAGTCAACTTTTGTCAACATTTGCTTACGTCTATCACTCTGTATAGTATCAATCTGCATACATGCAAACACATTTTGGTATTTTAACTGTGAATTATGTTGAAGGAACTAATTACATGTACTTGACAACCTGGTTTACCTTTGCTATGATGTCACGCACTGCCAGTAATTTTCCTGATTCCGTTCCCACAAACTTTAGTTCCTGTTCTATTGTAGTTGTAGCAGAATTTCTACAGTAGGCACAATAAATACATGAGCTGTTTGGTATAAGTACACTTCATTGTGTACAATGTAAGCTCTATAATGTATGGTAATACATGTACCAAAAATAATTTAAAATTTTGTTACGGTGTTATGGGTCTAATTGTTCTATAGTTTCTATATCAGTTGGATTAACATTGAACAATGAATAAATAAATAACATTGGTTTTACATCTAATGACTGGGTATATGTTTATATGGTACAGCTAGGAAATCAGATTTACGGTACATTTAAAAGCGCTGAATGAAGCTGTGAAAGAGTGCACCTACTTGGCTCCTATGTACACTTGTAACACATTATCCAAGTTCAGTTTACACCATTCTTCTACTTCCACAGCAAAGGTCGCACTAAACATGGCTCGTTTAACATTGTTGCTGTCACAGGCTTGATAAACCTTAGCCAACTGTAATGCAAGTATAGAGTTGTTTACAAATGATCAACTGTAACATACCGGTAAGTATAGAGTTGTTTACAAATGATCAACTGTAACAGAAGTATGGAGTTGTTTACAAATGATCGACTATAACATGAGTATCAAGTCTTGACAATTTTAACAAATAAAACTTGGCATTAAATTCTTCACGCATAAAATCTTCAAGGCAAACTGTACCTGATCTCTGAAGCCAGTTTTCCCGTCTTCAAACAGTTTATCCGATTCATCAATTATCAGCCATTCCACCCTGAAAGAGCAGTGATAATACATGCCCTTACTGATAAAGTATATATAATATGTAAAAAGACTTCAAAGAAAGTTGTTTTTGTCTGCAATTTACCGTAAAAGCTATCTGTTAATCTAAATATTATACTCTCTAGTAAATATTAGAAGATAAGTAAAATAATGAGTTATTCAGGAACACTCAATAAGTATAACAAGGCACTTACTGACTGAGGTTGATAAGGGGAGGATCCTCTTGTAACATATACACCAGTCTATTGGGGGTAGAAACCAACACATCTGTAAGTAGGGCATTTCATTTGTATCTGTGTCATACAACAGTAAAGGAGCCACTCTGTTTACATTAAAAGCAAAAGTGGTACATGTATCACCATTTTTTGTCAAATGGACAGCTTAAATAAATGTTAATAAATGATTTACAAGAAAAATCTAGACACATGATAGTTTAGCCTATAAATACTTACCATATTTTTTCTCCAGTCTTTTTTCTGTAGTTGACTTACTAATGTAGTGAGCTTTTAGTCCTACACCTTCTGATAATCTTAAAAACTCTCTGTATATCTGTTTATCAAATAAAAAATTCAAGAAATATGTCAAAAGCATATCTGTAAATATTCAAAAACCTTACAAAATTCCAAAAATTACAATACATGTACATTTGAAATAAAAAATCTACCAATGATGTAAATTAGATTTAAGTCATTGGGCAATTTTCTCCTTTACAATGCTGTATTATGGTTCATCTATGTTAGAATAAAGAGTTAGGATAAACCAGGTAAGTTTGGACCTGTTTGGCTAACTCGCGGGTTGGAGCCAGTATCAGAGCTCGGTAGCCTTTCTTTTTGTGCTCCTTCAGGTGATGCATGATGGGAAGGAGAAAAGCTGCTGTTTTTCCTGATCCTGTGGGCGCACAAGCCAAGATTTCTCTTCTCTAGGAATTTGAAAAAATTGTAGAAATAAATTCATGATAATGAGAAATTAATTTTATTCCTTGATGTTTAATAATAATATACAAATATAGCATACACTGGATGTAATCATAGTTGATGAAAACTCTATTATTAAGCAAATTAATGTACTGCTATTGGCTTAAATTTTGCAGAGAAAACAATCAAGTAATGATGATTATCGACCTGAGAATTTCTTGCCCTTTTTTAAATGTTGCCATATTTGATTACAGTTACTGCAGTAACAGACGTTTGGTTATCACCAGTGATGTATCAAACTACAGTTGCACCTGTTTTAAGAGGCCACTTGTGGGACAATGACAAACTGGCTGCTTAAGACAGATGGCCTCTTATTCCAGGTTTCAAATTAATGAAGAAAAAACACCGAGTATATTCATTTTGACTCTATTGCACAGATGTATTAATAGCATCTGTAATGGCGGCTTACACGGAAATGGTTAATGCACAGCTCGGATTGCTGAATAAACAGTTTATATTAATTTTAAATGGCCATTTTAATTCAATTTATCTATCAAGGGATTAAGAGCAAAACATTTTCTGCTAAATACGCCCAAACAATAATTTTCAATTGATTAAATGCGGTAAACAAACAGAAGTAGCGTTTCCATACAAAGGCTATGTACTTAACTACGATAGCCAAAGTTTTACCTCTTAAGGTCTTTCGATTGTCGCATGACGTCATTGTGAGCATTCCGGAATATTTTACCGTCATCGGTTATAATATTAGTGTTATGTGATGCATGGTTTTGCCAATATTTCTTGATTTATACTAGTGTTTAACACATTTAAAGCTATGTAACGTGATATGACACTAATGTTTAACAATTTATAGAGAGTAGTGCGAGTTGAAATCGCTGAATTCAATGAAAAACTGATAAAACCGTACATAGGCAAACTTGACAGAGACTACAATTCATAATTTTATACCTGGCAAGGTAAACGTTTCTTTGCAGATTTCGATAGGATATATAATGAATTACAAATGTACCAATTTTCAGTGAGTTTGAACCATTATTTCAAAACTTATAGACAGTTTATGTTGCTAAACTGTACTTATTCATGGTTGGAAAATTGTATTAAAATGTACTGTAAATGTGACAGCTTTCATACTGGGAAGTTTAAATGGCCTTAAAATGTTAAAATACATAAAATAAAGGATTGTGATTACTTTCTTTAAGAAAATTGGTTTATTATATAGAAATCAGTAAAAATATATGTGATGTTGGAATGGAGAGCAGTCGTCGCCATGATAGTGTACCTGTGTTAGCTCCTACAGCATGAACAAAATATTTGCAACATATCAATATTTAAGTTCAATTTGAATGTTTACTTATTAATCTTCAAATTAAAACAAAAATTACACGGATTAAACCATAAAAACATCGAGGGTGGAGAAACCTTAAAAAAAGTGTCAAAATTCCATTGGGATGTATAACAAGCACCCCTTTAATTCTCTTGAAGAAATTTTCTAGAAAAAAGGTGCGTATTGTCGGCAAATTGCTGTACATGTTAAGCTGTTAAGCACAAGACTGGCCATTTGATAACTTTGTAATGAAGTACCGGTATATAAATGCCTAATTATAGATATATAAATAACACAAAACAGGTGTTATAATCAATTATCTCATTTAATCACAGCAGACTTCAAATTACCGGTACACACTAAATTATTTGTCATTAACTCATTATCAAGTGTTGAAGTTTGGCTTCTTTCGATATGGGGTCAGAAGTCATGTGACAAATCAGACAGAATGGCCGTTGAAAAACAGGCATGTTAAAACCACGGGTCCTAAAAACACTGACTGCTGGCCGCGTTACACAGGTGGTTGCTTAAATCAGTTAAAATATAGTGAAAAACTAAACGGGTGGGATTGAAACTGGCTGTTTATGGCGAGTGGTCACTGATTAAAAGTGGCCGTAACAGCAGGTACGACTGTACCTGGAAAATTATCAATACATTTACTATAGCTATGCTTCCCTAAATATACCTACATCCAGCATTGCTGGAATAGCCTGTATTTGGATTGGAGTTGGTTGTGTGTATCCGATAGAAGCAATGTTTTTGACAATTTGAGGATTAAGTCCGTATGTAGTGGCTAACTGGTCAAAACTTGTACAAGGATTTGGCGGATCTTGTCCAAAACAATGGATTCTGTTTTTATTTCTTATGTGGTTTATCTGGAAAGAAAACAAAATTAAAAAATAAAAACTTACCTGTTTTTCATGTATATATATACACATGTAATATTTTTTCACACTTTTGCAAAAAGTAAAATGTCACATAATTTTACATAAATTTACTCTATTCTTCTCTCTTAAGAGATGTCAAATATGCCATGACTGTCATATATGCTATGACTAAAACTTATACATCATATACATGTACCTTTTCTTGTTTCATCTGAGCAAAGCTCTGTTTAGATTTCTTTGTGCGTTGTTTTTCTCCCTTTTTCTTCAGCCCCTGTAAAACAGTCAGGTCTCCCTCTTCATGACTCATGTCTAGTACGTCGTGCACTTCATTATCTGATAAAAAAACCAATGTTAAGAATATGCAAATACTGTATACAGGGTTATTTTCACCCTTTTTCACTTGCAAACGGTTTCATCCCTTCTTGAATTCGCCCAGACAAAGTTGTGTACAGAAAAATAGTTGTATATAGAAAAATAGTTTGAGACATAGAAGTTCATCCAGTCTTAAATTCGCCCTCTGACAACGAGGGCGAAAGGGGCGAAAATAAAACGGGGACGAATATTTCCCTGTATACAGTATTTAAATTTTAAATATTGTATGAAATCATCAGACCACCAATATTACACATTTTCTGAGTTTGCATGTGTTTCTTATGAAAGGAACACTTTACTCTAAATAAAGACCGAAAAAAGCGATTTACTCTACCAGAATCTTGCTCTTCGTTATCCGCATCTAATCTTGCTTTCTCTGTAGCAGACTTTGACATAGAAGCAGCTGGTAGTAGCTGAAATGGCAGAACATTGACTATTAATTTGAAAAATTTCCGGGTGTACTCACTACTCAAGAATAAATTTACAGAGCAATAGTTATCAATGTGTGTTTTGCTTACATTTAAGACATTTGCATCACTTTTAAATCGTTTAAAATCAAACTTTGTTCCCACTCCCAATTTTCGAAACAAATCAAATCCATCCATGCTGCCGGAAGTTTACAAGTCAGAAATTTCTGAACCCGATGGAAATTAATCCCCGCTACATTCTTGATTTGTGGTGATAATCATAACGTAAGCTTATTTCTACAAAAATCAATATTTTTACATTATTGATTTGAGTTAGTAAAATTAACGCTGAGAAACAGGATATTATTTACAAAACATTACATATATTCGTTTCGTTTAAACAAGATAGCAAATATTTTGCATTTACTTTCAATTTCAATTTTATCCAACATGACAGAGGTACACGTGTTGCATCAATCTGTTGGTTCTGAAGACAGTGCGTCGGCCACAAGTGGCTCTGAACAAGGTAGGAATAAATGCAAAAGAATGTCTCATTTTTAAATACACCTCAATACTCAGAAAAAGTGATCTGAACTTACAGTAATTTTTACAGTGAATTAATGTGTTGGCATTTTATCACTGTTTACAAATAGTACATGTACCTACGCAGAGCTTAAGCATATAAGATCATTCAGTGTTTTGTAGAGAATAGAAGAAAATTTTGGCAAGAGCTCTTTGATTATTCATTCATCTGTAGTTTTGGTCCATTGCAATTGGGCATTGCTATTTCTTTGTCTAATTCACTATATAACATGAATGTAATCTATATGTCACTGGGTAAGCAGGTGTGTGACTGTCAGTCAATATATCGGGTCTCAATAGATCAGTGGTTTGAGCGCTGGCATGGTACGCCAGAGGCCCTGGGTTCGAGTCCCAGTTGAGACTTGACCACCTGTAACATTTGGCGCCCAACGTACAAATACATGTACCACGGTCACTCCCTAGGAACATGTTTCACAACATTTCCTTAACTTGTAGAGTTCTACTCATAAATTTGAGGACGAATTTCTACCAAGAGGGGGAGTATGTCATCAGGTTAGCAGGTGTGTGACTGTCAGTCAATATATCGGGTCTCAATAGCTCAGTTGTAAGAGCGTTGGCACGGTACGCCAGAGGCCCTGGGTTCAAGTCCCGGTTAAGATTTGACTTTTCACCATCTGTTACATACTCACCTATACTGTCTCACCTATAAGTCGGACCCCCACATTTCACTTAGTATTCTACTCCCAAAAAATCTGACCTATAGGCGAGTATATACGGTATATTCCAGCAGAGATGTAATAAATACACTAGTATGTACAAGTACTATAGTCCAAGGCATGGTTGTTTTATAATGTACCGGTAATTTAAAGAAATTTGAGGAGGGGGAGGGTTGGTTCTAGGCCCCTCTGACACCCACCCCCTTATAGATCCGCACATGGTTGTTGTTTTATTTATTACAATAAAAATTGTCTTTCACTAACTTGCAGAATTCAGTGATGATGAGATCTCAAATGTAAAAACAAATTCAGAAGTTGATCATGAAGAGGAGGCGGATGATGACAATGATGTTGATGACGAGGATGATGATGATGATAATGATGATGATGATGACAGTGATGATAATGACGATGATGATGATGACGATGATGAAGGAAACATACTTTCTCAGCTTGATGATAGACTTAGTGACTCTGAAACCCATACAGATACAAAAGCTGGGCTTGCTGATGCCATGGCTAAAATTCTTAAAAAGCAAATTCCAGCACACCAACAGATAATTCTAGCCAAGGGAACTACTGACAAAGAGTTAGCAAGAAAAAGACAAAATATAGACGAAGACTTCAGAGAAACCCAAGTATCTCAACAAAAAGTGAGAATTTTCATTGAAAATGATAATTCAAACATTTATCTTTCATTGAAATTGATTTGCAGAGATTTTTTATGTTACAGTGAATTTTTTTTTTTTTACATCAGAAAAGACTATGGGAAGAAATGGGTCGCACAAAACCAAACCCGCTAGAAAAGGAGAGGGAAAGGAAACTACAGAGAATAGCACAAAGGTTGGATTGTTGTGATGTTGTAATGACACATTTATTTACTGTAATGTGGTATCTTATCATTTTATCTCTGTATTCCTTGGTTTTTTTTTTCTCTGAATACCGGTATGTGCACTGATTTCCTTATTTGTTGGGAATATTTGACAAATCTACATAAAAAAGGGGTGAAAAATAATGATTAAATATTCATTGGAAAACATGTTTCTCTGTATGATGGCAAACCCAACATTTAAGGGGCACTAAAACTACCAGTACAGTAATAAAATTGATTAAAACAGAATATTTGAAGACTAATGGTAAACTAAGTAGTGTTTTTCATGTAATATTATTTTGAAGTTTTAAGAGAGTGTCATTACCAAAGCAGGTTTGGATTTTTGAAATACTGTACATTTTAAATTTTGATTTATTTTATATACATAGGGGAGTTGTTCAACTCTTTAATGCAGTCCGTAAACAACAGAAAGTGTTGGATGAAAAGATTAAAGAAGCAGGATCCTCAGAACTGAAAAGAGAGAAAGTGGAAAAATCAATGACAAAGGACAAATTCCTGGATATACTAAAGAGCGCCGACAGCAAACCAGAGAAGGTAACAAAAATTTACAGATGTTTGTTGATTTAACTGTGTTAATTATGATTATATAGAGGCTACTGATGAATATTTATTGTAGATATCTTTCAATTTGCTATATATTTATATTTTAGATTATAATTTATATGTGTCTGCAAAAGAGTTATGGCCCTTGAATCTCATTTTGCTCTCAAATAATAATCAAGTTGATTTATATGATTTTAATGTATGCATCAAATCCAGTTTCACTTCAACTAATTAATAAACTAAGTGACCAATATTTATTATCATAAGAATACTTAAATTATGTGTTTAAGTATTAATCTATAGATGACATAAGTTACATGTAATTACATGACAACTTATTCCTCAGCTATAGTTTGTAATTATTCAATATCTAGCAGTTACACATGTGCATTTGATAATTCTCCCCTGGTCATTAGTTTAATGGTATGTATGATTATTTAATTAAAAAAAACTGCAGATTGAAATCAAGAAAGAAGAGAAGTGGAGTGCCCTGAGAGAGGACTTTATGATGGGAGCCAAGATGAAGGACTGGGATAAGGAGAGTGATGAAGATGAGGTTGAAGACACGTGACAGCAGAATGTATCCACGCACAGGAAATAACCCATTCACAGTCATCAGGACTAACATTCAATAATGTCATCATAAAGTGATTGCCATGCAGCTCCAACTCATTTCACTGAGTTTATTTTTCATGCAATCTTTATAACATAATATTGAGTTGTTTTTAAACAACAGTTGATGAAACATATCTGGTTGATTTAGATGTAGTTTGTAAATGAATTTCTTTCTACCAGCTTTGTTCCTTTTTGTGACACACATATAGATCATTTTTCTGGATCTTTGAATCCTAGAACCACTACTAGGAATATATAAAATGTACCAAAAAAAAATTTTAAAATCTCTCATCTGTGGAACAAAATCAAAAAAGAAGAAAAAAACAAAATTTATGTTAGATGAATAATTTATTGTGGTTAACAGGTTTACATCTGATATTTTAACTAGTGTATAATATGATGCATAAAATTGATAT
This sequence comes from Magallana ariakensis, assembly GCA_020458035.1. Lineage (NCBI taxonomy): Eukaryota > Metazoa > Mollusca > Bivalvia > Ostreida > Ostreidae > Magallana > Magallana ariakensis. The sequence continues at coordinate 14,149,786 of CM035816.1, read as the reverse complement.
TCATGTTTATGCAATATGTACAACAAGTATCAGTTCAATAAATCTTATTAACAATATTTGAATGTGTCTGGTCTATTTTTAGTTGAACAGTTGTTTGATTACTAGTGACTAGGATAACTGTTCTCAACAGCAATAACAAATTTCTGTTATTTAGTGAAATAACAGGATAAAACATATTATTCATAGAACTCGAAAAAGTCCTCGTCGTCTTTGCCTGGGTCCTCCTCTTTCTTTTGGAGAATATCTATTTCTGTATCTGTGTCAAGGTCAGACTGGAATTGAAGACCTGTAACAAAATATTTTAATTATAGATTCTTTACTATATTTCATCACAAGAGCATGAAGAAGTGTTCCCAGTTATCAAAACTGTTTGTTGATACATTTCATGACACTTTTTGTATTGACTAAAATTTTACCTGGTCGTTTTGAGCCACTCTGGGAAAGGCCTGCAGATCTTGGCGTAGTCATGCCCGACTTGGTGGGTTTAGCACTGTAAAAATAGGAAGGAGGCAAACATTAGTCTCAATAGATCATGGCTTTATACTTTTAAATTTTAGATGACTTAATTTTAAGATTCTGAATTTAATACATGTAATTCGTTATGCCAAGTAATCATGTATTTAAGTTTAATAACATGTCAAAGGGTTGCAACTGTATCATTACAACCTAATCCTGCATTCGTGAGGTTATTTAAACAAATTTGTTGAATGACTTTAACAACCTTTAAAAATAAAAAACAATATTCTAGTATTACATGTACCTGGTTACACCCGTAGGAACGTAGAGAGGAGTGGCCACAGTGGAGCTCTCGTCAGACAAAACATCCTGTTCCATCATTTTATTGGAAGCAGTGGGAATAGTTGCTGCAATTCTGAAAATATCAACATGTACATGTTATAACCAGGCAATCTTTTAAAAGATCATGTTGTACATGGAGATAGATATTCTAGAGACTTGATAACGAGAGGTTGTAAAAATTAGAAATGTACAGTCCTGTGAGTATGTACAGAAACTTACTGGTCTCTGGGGGATAGCGCTGATGCAAACTGTTTCTCAACATCGTCATCTGTATCCTCCTCCTCGTCTGCCATTGGTCGCTGTTGGATGGGGAGAGAACCAGACAACATGTTCTTGTAGGCGTCAGTAGCTGTTCCAAAATAAAAAGCAGTCAAGTGTTAAATTGTGTATATTAATTGACACATCTCACAGTTCTTGCAATATATCTGAAGCTGTGAAATATTTTATTTTCCAATCATTTTGAAAAAAAAATTCTGTTATCATACCATAATTATATTACAATGCTTTGCAACCATTTTCAACAATGAAAAAAATTCAGAGCTGAGCATTGATGCATTATACTAAAAATATAAAGTGCATATTATAATTATTGACTGAAAAATTGTACAAAATCTACTTTTTGTGTTGGAAGATTCAATTTGATTTTATCTACAACTTTTTATAAAAAAAAAACCATCATGAATGAAATATTTGAATTTAAACTAGAAGTACAACTTAAATTAATTGATAACTCATTAGTTAAATAGAACTTTAACAAGAAACTGCTAAAAATGTGTAAATGTTCATGAATGTGAAATTTGTGAGAAAAAAAATGTGAAATTATAAATTTCAATGAAATTTCAAGTGATCGGTTTGATTCAATTCTGGAAAACTTTCCTTTATTTTTAAAATAAGGCCATTCCAAGTTTTTTCTATGTTTAGCGTCCGCGGACGGATTGGTTTTGAGACGTAAAAATAAATAAAAAACACAATGGTTGTTCATAAAATTAGATCGCTTTTTCATATGTCAGACTCGGTGTCACTTTTTAAATTGGGATCGGAAATTAAATATTAAAGGGACTTAGACACGATTTGAGCTCAATTTTTTCAAAATTTATTTTTTCATTTTTAATGTCTAGATTGGTCAATATGGATGTTTTTAATGCTTTGTTAAAATATGAAAGTCAAATATCCAGTTACAAGTAAGTTTCAGAGGTTAAAATTCTTTGTTTTGTAAACAAAGCTTGAGTCCTGTTATTGTTTACATATGTCTTGTATTGGTAAAAGTTTCAATCTACTGTTGATTTTTGATGTTGATAAAATTATTTTGAACACATTGAATCAGTTATCTTGTTTCCACAAGTCATTTTGTCAAAAAAATGGTAATTTCTTTCCTTTATATTATTTGTAAACGAATATAAGACTCGAGCTTTGTTTACATATCAATGACTTCTTTCCTCCGTGTTTCGATTGTAACATGACTTTTAACATTCAGACTTTGGTAAAACTTTGGTAAAAAATACACAAGTAAACTATTTTATACATAAAAATCAAACATAAAATTTTCATCTGAAATCGTGTCTACGTCCCTTTAATTATAACAACATTCAAAATTGAAACCATAGTGGTTATTTCTTATTTTTGTATTTTTGTTACAAAATGAAGAAAATATTTCAAATTATTTAATAATTTTTATTTTGCTAAAAATGTGTGTTTTTTCTAAGGTTTGTGGTTTTTTTCCTGATAGAAAGATAGGTTTTTGAGTTTTGGGTGGACGCTAAACAAAGAACAAACTTGCAATGACCTAATTAATATGTAGCTGATTTTTTTCTTAACTTATAATGAGAATAAATATGAATATATATATTGATATTTCTGCAAAGCGTTGATATGTCTGAATGCATTAGTTTTGCATTACTCAGAGCCACAACACACTTCAATCCATCTGAAACTGTACAGCTTTTTACATGTATCTCCACACACAATGATAATGATTTCTATGATGGATGTCGTCTCTGACGTGTACAAGAAATCTCCCACATCATGTGTTCTACTCACCTCTCTTCCCTTTAAATGGTACTGTATAATCATACATAAAACACAGTCTGTTACATGAACCAAAACCCCAATTATTACTCTTACACTCTAGATCTCTGAGCTAAGTGGTTAGTACAAGTACTTATCACTATAGATTTACTCCGCAACCCCTCCAAATTTGTTATAAAAATCTCTTAAAATGCAAATATGTGTATGTTTCTTTTTTATTTCCATAACCATATTAAGAAATTATAAATGTCACTGTTGGGTTTTTAAAAGAAATATTTCCTGGTATTTGAGAGAGAAACTCGTAACGTACCATTGAGGGGAATCTTTGAGCTTGTGACACTCTGGGTGATGACGCTCGTATCATCATCACTGTTGTATGTTTGAGACCTGTCAATCAAACTTCCTGGGAACTTCAGGGGAGGAACTGCCAAGAGAACAGATGTATATAACAGCTGAGAAATAAGACATGTAGAAAATGTCAATATGAATTTCCAGTTTCATTGTAAATGTCAAATTCAAATTTAATACATAATATTTATTCGCTAGCCTGGCTGATATTACTTGTAATACACACATAGCTAAATCACGGTAATACTGGTATATGTAAATATATATTCACTCTTCCTGAACATTTAAAGCCAATGTATTAAAAATAGCCACTTTCATTAAAGTACACAATGAGATGAATATAAGACGGATATTGATGCTTAATCATTTTGGGGATGAAAATCCTAAATAAACTGGAAAGTCACTTTTGTGTGGAAAAAGAAAATGGTTGTGAATTAAGGCAAAACGCAAATTTACAAGTGAACTTGAAAAACTCGTCTGTATTTCACTGAATTAATATTTTAAAAAGTGAAGAATTATCCACCATACTGCAAATCATTTTTGTGTGCATTTATCTTTTCCCTTTTAAACAATGTGAACACTCCCAGTCGACATTGACTTATATCAAACTGCATGTAATGCTGTCATCATAATGAAGTAATGCTGATGATGTGACATTATTAAGACACGCACTGTATATATACCTGTTACTTTACCATCAGGCCCTATCTCAGCTGAAAATCACAGTCATTTATTATTCATTTAGCACAAAGAAATTTCATTTTATTTATGATAAACCTATGATTTCACAAATGATGAAAATTTATATTCCTTCAATCAAATGCAAGATGTGTGTAAAAAATCAAACAATATTCTGTCTAACAAACTGAACAGAGTACAATTAATTTTAATGTACTCTCATTTGGAATTTTAATTTTCTGCAAATAAAGGCTCAATAAAAAAAACTAAATATGAACTTCCTCCTTACCCCCTGAAAAGTTTCTGCTGGTTAAACTGTCCATCCCTTCCCTGGGGGTCCCAGCATCAATCTGACTCTTTAACAGCTTCATCAGCAGCTCAAATGCCTTTAAAAAAAACATCAACAAACAATTCATCAATCAAAAACATTCTAACAGTCTCTAATAAAAGGATTCACCATATAAAAATACTACCGGTAATATATCTCATATTTATATGTTTCTTTTTTTAAACAAATGTAGTGCAAGGGTAATATTGACTGCTTGGATATAAATGGAGAAAAATCTAAAAACATCTTAAAATAAACATGCAATAAAACAAACTAAAGAGTTTTTAAATCTGTACAACATTGAAATTGAATTTTTGTTATCAATACCTTGTCTTGGTATGGGGATTTGTCTGACACCATGCAAGGAACAAACACAGCCGCCACTTCATTTGGGGTCATGACCTTACATGTGACCAACTGTACCAGATGCTCAAACAAGCTGTCCCAGAGAGGTTGAGCATCGTCTCGTAGCATCACCCTGTAATTAAATGCAAGTAGCATCACCATGTATATACATACATGTAAGTAGCATTATCCTGTAGTTACATGCATTAAGCATCACCCTGTAATAACATGTAATAAGCATCACACTGTAATTACATGAAATAAGCATAACCCTGTAACAACATGTATGTAACATCACCCTGTAGTATAATTACATGTAAATAGCATCATCCTGTAATTACATGCAAGTAACATTACCGTGTAACTACATGTAACTAGCACCACCATGTAGTGTAATTACATGCAAGTAGCATTACCCTGTAGAGTTATTACATAAGTAGCATTAGCCTGTATTTGTTTCACTGTTGATACCTGATTTGAGTTTGACTGATGGTGTCAATATTCCCTGTCAGAATGGAGTCAGGCAGCAGGCATGGAGTTCTTAGGCTTCTTATCACCAGAGTCACCTGCTCCAATATCACCATGGAAACCAACTCGCTGTCCAGTCCAGACAGGTTAGCCCCACTATTTGCTCTCCTGGTTTGAAAAAAAAAAAAAACCCATAAAACTCAATTTAAAAGTGATTTAAGACATTGTGATGTCTTGCTTTCATTAATTTATCCATGAATGCTCACTATCTTATGGTAATGCAAGAACATATTTTAAAAAGCTTAAATATTGTGTGATACATTGTTTAATTGATTATTTAAGTGAGATATTCCATTCTTACTGGAGGTTTCATTTTTGTCAATGCATTTATTATAACTTACTGTATTGTGTTTTGATATTGTTTACTTACTGTATTATGGTCTGCCTGTCTGTAGGGGAAGCTGGGTGAGATCTGTAATATCCTTCTAAGGAAAGTGCATGCTGGAAGTCTGACTGGACAAACTTTAACAATTTGATCAATCCATGCACTGTTAACTCTGGAGAGGGAGAACGCCTAGAGAAGTAAACATGTTTTGATAATGTATATCTCTTTACATGACACTAGAAAATAGCATTTTTAAGGACTATCTCCTATAAATAAATTTGCAAAAATTACTAATACACAGGTATTATCTATCCTGTAATACTCCGATGTAGTACAATACAAAGGATCCTTTTTAACATTTGAAAGATCGTTTTATTGCCCTCATAAAGCTACCTTTCTCCTTTTGGAAGAACGGAAGCTTTAATTGGTGGTGCTGGCTCCTCATCAGGTGAACTTTGTTCTGATATGTTATCTGGTGCCACCTGCTGGGTGGGTGGTGGGTGGTGCTCATCATGCAGAGGAATGTTGTCTTCCGACCCAATATCGCTTTCGTCATCTTGTCCTGGATCCATGCCACCAGATGAATAAGAAATCCCTACACAATAACCATACAAACCTCACAAAATCCACACAATAAAATGTCATGCTGTTGTAAAGAATGTGTAGTTGTTAAGAAGAATTTTCCATATATTTCATTTGTTGTCATTTTGTACTTTTTCATCTAATTAGTTATTGAGACGCCCAACCATACCTCCAGGGGACTCAGTGTCTCTAGGCTCCAGTGGTCTCCCTTGAATGCCCTTCACCGTCACACTCTGTATGGGTTGTGACATCATTTCCTCCATCTCTTCCACGCTAACATCTGCGACTGGTACCTGGTGAGTTGAGTTTTGAGATGACCGGAACATTTGTGGGGAGGGCTCTGGCTGTTGTGTAAACTGTGGGGGTGGTGGAACAGCGGACCCTGAGGGGGCGGTGCGGGATAGTGTCGGGGATGGGGATTTCCTGCTGCCTTGCTGTTCTCTCTGCCTGTCAACAGCCTCTTGTCTTCTTTCCATTGATTCATTGTGTTTGGCTTCTGTTTTTTTTTGCCCTGTTCACATCTTTGAGGTTCGCATAATCAGATGCTTCCTAAAAAACAAAAACACATTCTTCCTAAAGATTCTTTTATGACCATGCATGGCAAACAATGACATCAAAACAGAATTATTTGAACTTGTCTCATAACAATGATAACATATATGACTTTTCTTTTCATATTGTATGGTGCAAACTATCTACCTTTCTTCCTGGACCAGCTTTTGAAGGTGTCATAGATGGTTCAGTCCGCTCCATGTAGTATGACCGATGTGACACTGCAGGTTCTTCCTCCATTTCTGGTTCCTCATAAACCTCTCGTGAGAACTACACAAATCATGAAAATAAACAATATCAGCTGAAGATAACAAAAATTAATGAAAATTTTCTCAAGGTCAAATACATGTTTTAAATTTTTGTCAATAAGGCATGCAAAGAACCTAACTTCTAATGGTATGTATATACAGAACATACTTGCTGATGGGGAACATTGTGAGGGATTAACCCCTCTCCTAGTTTTCCTGTAACCCGCTCTTTCCACTTGGGGTAATTCCTCTCTATGTAGTCCTCATACTGTTTCTGGAACAACAGTATGACACTGATTAATAAAACTATTTAAAATGCAGCTTACAAAGTATAGAGGAAACTTCATTTCAAACTAACACTCTTGGCTAATCAAGTTTTGGATATATGTATATCTTATAGACTCTTTACACAACCTATTATTTTGAAGTTTTTAAATATAAAGAGATTAAAGGCATTGGAAGCATATTGGTACAAGTATAGTATCGGTACATTGTATACTATTTAAAATTGCTCCCACCAATTCAAATTGATTTCTCAAAATATTTTATATCATATAGTTTTCTAAGACAAGGTTATTTCAACTAACCTTGAGTAATCGAAGTCTTTCTGTTTTATTTGACACTGCAGTTAGGTGGGAGTCAATACGGGAAAAATCCCGCAATATATTTTGATTTCTTTGCTGACTTCTCCTCTCATCGTCACATATTCTCTTCCAGTAAGCCTGAAGCTTAGCTGCTCTCAATTTTGCTCTGCAAATGTCGATAAAAATTACTTTCAATAATTTTTACTAAGTAAAATTATTCCTACCAAATAAAAATATAATATTTGGGTGTTTGTGATTTAAAAAAATATAAGAATATATGAATAATTTGAGAAACAGTGAACAAAGAAATGCTCCTTTGAAAGTGAAAAAAAATTACATATAAATAAATTTCTATAATTTTTAATTAAGAAGATAAAAGTAATATTAAAATTTGTATCTTTAAAATGCACTTTTTTAAAATCTGTAAATTTTTAAATAAGGATTGCTTGAATAATAAATACAATAAACCCTCAATATTCACTCATAGTTTCAGATAAATCAAAAATGCACTCTTAGGAGTAAAGCAAAAGAGCACGAATCATGTAGTCAGAGATAATCCATGACACCACTTTACCCTTTTCCATTCCCGATAGCAGAACACTGGTGATATACACTAGAAACTTTCACCTGTCAGTTACTGATCAATGAAAATAAAGTGTCTATATTTATGGTATGTAATGTGCAAGGAAAAAATGAGATTGAGAAGAGAAACCTCTATGGAATGAAAATGTAATAAATGCATGAACTTGTTTGAGTGCAAATACAATTTTAGTCAAAGTTCCCAAGTGAATTACAAAGTATAATTCTCGGTGTCTTGTGCTATTAGCACACACAAAAATTACTTCGCTGATATCTGGTTTGGTTTGGTACAAGATGTCCCCTGCATTTTAATAATTCCTCGACTGTGATAGCAAGTAGAAAGTTATCAATCTACCTGTTTAAGCAAATAATGTCTTATAAAACCAAAGTGTACATATTATGAAAATAAAATAAGACTAGAGTCTGACATGTTTAAAAAATTATATTGCTAGTTCTGTGCTGCATGCATACAGTTTAATAATGTAATGTTAAAATTAAATAAAAAAGATAATGAGTATCAAATATTTTCATCAACTCCAAATGATAATTCTCATTAGCCAGGGGACAGAATTATGGAACTTATTACTTACAGTCTGTCGTCTTTCTTGCAGAAAAATTGAAGTTGACGATCCAATTGCTCTCTTTTTCTTTCTCTGTAATATTTTTTTTATTCATAATCACTTTTCTTAAATTGGATCACACTGAGCATTTTATGTTACAACTCTGCAAGATTCCTCTAATTGACTAAGCATACTTAGCACGGTCTGATTAGGGACCATAAACAAATACTGTAGTGACATATCTTACTCTTATAGATCTATATAGAAATGTTTTATACAGATGCTTTCACCATGTTCACAAACCGAGAATAAATAACAAAACGAATATCGAAATTTTACAATAAAACGAATCAAATCAAAAATGAATTTTGAAAATTGTGTGCATGAAATTAAAATTCGTGTGTGAACAAGCACGACGTTGGCGGTCAATCAAATACATTCCAGAATTTAAGAAGCAAGTGGTAAAATGAGTGAACCCATATATATTCGAAAACATAAGTTATCAAATTTTGTCAAAATGCAAATAAATTCTAACTGTTCGTGAATGATATCCTGCAATTCTTTTTGTCGCTCGTAGTAATCAACATTCGAGGAGGCCATTTCCAAACAAATGACCACCGTTCCCGCCTTCTCCAAACAGAAGATTGACAATAGTAAAATGAGTAAGTTGTTCCCAGATTTTTCGTTTACATGTAAGATAGTTTGAATTAATAAATAACACAAACATTTAAATGCTATAAATTTCGTGTGTAAACAAAATATTTTTATATCATTTAGTGAAATAAAAAGAATAATTTTATTTTTAAGTTTTAGAGTACAGTTAGCTGTTGGAGGCGTTGGTGCTATCAACTGTCATGTTGAAAATATACTATGTACTTTGATAATTCTTGTTTCTGTGAATAGAAAAATTGATAAAAGTATATCGGAAAACTGTCTACAATGTGAGACATACAGTGTATTGTCTATACCATGCGCGGATCTAGAGGGGGTCCCTGGAAATTTTGTTTGGATCCGCGCATGTATACCACAACCCCACCCAGCTATCCCCACTTCTTTTTCGAAAAAATATTTATGTAAATTAGATCCCCCACATAACCAGGGACGTACATACGTCCCTGACATAATCCATGCATTTTTAGCTCACCGAGACGAAGTCGGGGGGAGCTTATGCTAAACCCTCGGCGTCGGCGTCCGGACCTGCATGGTTAAAAGTTTTTATTGCAGGTCCTGTATCTAAGTTTTTACTTGTCCTATCTTCACCAAACTTGCATGGATGATGCACCTGGACCTACTTATGGACTTGAAAGACTTAGATGATGAATTTCAGATGCTGGAGGAGGTTAAGGTTTTTGATGAAGGTTAAAGTTTTTGGTGCAGGTGCCTTTTGATAGCAATTTCTTAGTTACTACTGGTCCGAACTTTACCAAACTTGCAGTCTTGTGATACTGATGCACCAGACAGGCTTGAATGCTGAATCTGAGCCATAGGTTTAGAGCTGGTTAAAGTTATGGAGCAGGTGCCCTCTGATGATTATATCTTAGTTATTACTGGTCCTAACTTCACCAAACTTGCATGGATGGTGCGTCTTATGATACTGATGCACCTGACAGGCTTGAATGCTAAATCTGAGCCATAGGTTTCGGATGCTTGATGAGGTTTAGTTTTTTGGAACAGGTCACATGTTTGATAGATAATAGTACTTTAATTTCAAACTTTCATAGTGTATTTATTAATAACTATAATATAAATGAATCGCAGAGGTAGCTTCAGATGCAGAGCCTGATCTCCATTATCAAGGATGGTAAAAAATATATCTTAGTTATTACTGGTCCTAACTTCACCAAACTTGCATGGATGGTGCGTCTTATGATACTGATGCACCAGACAGGCATGAATGCTGAATCTGAGCCATAGGTTTTGGATGCTGGAGGTGGTTAAGGTTTTTAGAGCTCAGGTTAAAGTTTTTGGAGCAGGTGCCCTCTGATGATTATATCTTAGTTATTACTGGTCCTAACTTCACCAAACTTGCATGAATGGTGTGTCTTATGATACTGATGCACCTGACAGGCTTGGATGCTGAATCTGAGCCAGAACAGGTAACATGTTTTATAGATAATAGCTTGCATAGTTGATTTTTAAACAATAAACAAATCTCCTTCTTCACTCAAACCTGCTTGATAGATGTGTTTTTTGTTAAATGAAATAACATGATTCCTATGATATAGTATTGTATGATATAATACGCTATTGTTTTATATGATACAATATTATATTATATTGTATAAATTATAAATTATTAAAAGTTATACCATGATACGATATGATATTGTATCAAATTCTTTGTATATTATATATTGTATCATGATAATGTTATGTATAGTATTGTATATTATAATACAATTTTGTATAATATGATTTTGTATTATATATTATTTTATCACATGATATTGTTTTATATGATATTGCAATATATAATACTGTACCGTGATAAAATATTGTTTAATATGATATTTATTTATTATATCACATGAAATTGTATTATATAATATTGTAATATATAATATTGTATCATATGATACGATATTGTATACTATGATATTGTATAATATAATATACTTACTATATCACATCACATGATATTGTATCATATATGATATAATGTATCAAATTTTATTGTATCATGATATAAAATCATTTTATTTATCAAATATGATACTGTATCATACAATACAATATCATACTATATTATACAATATAATATCATATGTTACAATGTTATGATGTATTATGTGATATGATATTGAATCATATAATACTACATTGTATCCTATGTATATTATATATTATGATATTGTAATATGTGATCAAATACAATAATGTATTACATGATAAAATGTCATATCATATGTTACAATGTCATATCGCATCATTATTTATAACAGTATTATATGATATATATTGTAAGTATCATAGGATGCAATATCATATTTTATATTATTGTATTGATAACTATTGTATCTTATAATACCGTTTGAAATGAGCATATGATTATTATAGAATTTTTTAACATATGATATACGATATTGTGTCAAAACAGTATCCATGAATATCCAAGATCATTCACTATGATTTTCATATAATATGATAAAGGTGGTCTCATAAAGGTGATGCCTCATAAAAGTGATGCCTCGTCTCGGTGAGCTATGTAATTTGTCAATTTTTGTGACCACATTAGCAAACCATTTTTGACTAATTAAATTTATCACATCAGTCATTATTTAATACAACTGTAGATTTGGAGGAGTCGAGGAACTCCTCTCTCTCTCATTTCAATTACTAGTCTACTTAGTGCAAAGTTTGGTTCACGAAATTCCATGCAGTGGTTTAAGAGTACCGATAGTTGAGCTAAAATTACAAAACAACAGAACAGACTGACTGAAAGATGGGTCAAAATCATGTACCCTTTGCAACTTGCTGGGTGAGGTGTATGGTAATCAATGAATAGAAAATAAATTAATAACCAAATAATAATTATATCAAAAACATTTCAATTTTTCAAAATATTTATTATGTACATTTCAATATAAAATAAATAAATATATGCATATCATGTACACTAGAATATAAATAAAATATGTACATCAGAATATAAATAAAATAATGATATCTTTTATTTATGTGAAAGATTTTGTCAATTTATGACATTTTTACTTACAAAAGGGTATATCATTATTTACAAGCATACATGTAGTACAATATACAGTCAATGTTATAGACTTTATACAAATTAATCATCTAATATATGAAAATACAACTGAAGATCTTAAAATCAAAGTCATAAAAAAGTTTTGAACATGCAATACCCAATGATAAACATTTTGTAGAAATGAACAAAATTTTGTTCAGAATCAAAATAGTGAATCTCATATCATATATCCTTTTTATTACAAGAAATCTTGAGGACGTATCCATACTGAAATTATGATATTAAATCCTGATCATTACTGCCGACATTCTCGTCAGAAACAAGGCCCCTTACATCCTCTGACTGTTGGTCATAAGTGGGAGTCGGTGAAACCGCTGTGTGACTTGGATATACTGTAGCCAGGTCCCTGGGACATCATGTCATCAAACTGGGAGGAGGAGAAATGAAAGTAGGTTAAAATAACAAATACAGAATACTATAAACCAACTTTTATTTGCAACTACTTTATTTCGCGATTTACTGAAGAAAAACTGGTTCGGGGTGATAAATTTAAGCGATTTAGATGTAGATTATCTAAAAAATATAATACCAAAGACATTTAAGGACTCGTTTGTGGTGAGAAATATTCGCGACGATGAGGCTTTCACAAACCTCACGAAAATTTCTCCCATGTGAATAAAAGACTTGCAGTATATTCCAAGATGTAAATATTTGATTTTAAAAAATTTGTTTTTCGACATGATCATAAAAATTTCAATACATTTCTCTACATTCAAAATGAATGTTATTGTATAACACAAAATTCAATAATGGTATGTGAAAATTAAGTGTACCATTGTAGTCTCAATTGGTAATGATTGATTGACAGTTTGATAATATTTCTTTGCCATAGTAATTTACATTGGTATACTGTATAGAGGGTTATTTTCACCAAGTGTTATTTTCAATGAATCACACTTGTTAAAGATATAACTTCATTTTAAATTAACTCTGTTGGTTATGAAATTACTTTTTTAATAATACCCTATTTCAAACTCACCAGTGACATGAAGTGCAAAATGGATGAAAATAAAATGCGAGTGAAGATTCCCCTGTGTAAGAGCATGTACATACCAGCCCACTGTCTAAAGTTCTTTTCCAAAAGAAATCATCATCATTAACAAAGTCATCTCCATCATCAAAGTTAGGGCTGGCTGAGGAGGACGTAAACTCAAAATCGTAGGAATGGGCGGGATTATCGTGTCCCCGCCTACCATACAACTGACGAGACATCTCCTGCAAAGGGTACATTATCTCCTCAATACTTTATCAGAACTTTTGATATTATTTAGTGATAGTACAGAAAATGTTATTCTCTTTCTCTCTCTTGAACTTTGAACAAAAAACATTGTGAACTTAGATTACATTCACAGAAGACTACAATAGTGCAGTTTCTTTACTCCTTCCTCTTTTCTAAAGTAAAAAAAAATCACTCGCATTCTTAACAAATTTTTTTTTTAACTACTGTATAATTTCTTAAACTTTTCATCATAAATTCAAAAGAAAATTACTGAGGATCTGGAGCATATTTCATTTTGGTTAGGAATATATAAATAAAGTGTATATACTAACAGTTCCAAATACACTGCCACTTGAGGTGTCCTCATCGGAGTAGCCCTCCCTGGTCCTTTGTCGCCTCTTTCTGAGGGGTGACCGTTCACGGATGTACGGCCTGGAGGCCTGTATACATCTGAGACATAGGACCACTGTGAGGAACAGTAGGACCAGACCCATCACAATCACCAGCACCATAAACCACACCTCCTGATAAAACTCCTCTGAGGTCCCCGAGGACCCATTGACACTGGACAAGGCACCTGTTCACCACAAAATGTGCTCTTATTATTTTACCTGGTACTATACAACAGTTTGTTTATCATGACAGATGCATTTTTCATGAAGTAAATATCACTGAAACATGAGAGGGGAAATTTAACCAACAAAATATAGATATTTCATTAATTAACACTACTTCATCTTTAACTGTCTCCAGTTTTACCCATTTCAATGAATCATAGCAATATGTCGACAAAACTGTTCACATTCCATCAAAGCAAAATTTTACAGCTTTAATATGTACATGTTTAAGCATCAGATAAGATTTTGACAAAAAAAATTAATAACTTTTTCAAGCTAGTCTCTTAAAATTGTACAAAAATAAAAATTTAAGATATCATGATAAATTAAAGAATGTCAGTTTAATACTGAACTTGCCTGAGGAGTCTATCTCTATGGCGGGGGTTTCTGCTTGTCCTACCTCTGTTACCGCTGTCACAGTGAAGGAGACCTCTGTGAAAAAAAAAAAAACCATGGCCATTAATCAGATAGTACTTTTTGTGTATAATGAGATACCAACCTCAAAAATGATAAATAAACTACTATAACACTGGAATCTGCATTAAATACATGTAGTCACTGTCTTACTCTTTTTAGAAGTTTCTTCATCTAACAAGCTGTTGAATGCAACTCCTCGGAAAGCCACACGACCGTTCACAATCAGAATGAATTCACGCAGTTTGCCATTCAGCTCAAAACTATTAGTCCAGTCAATGGAAATCTGGGATCCATTTCTAAAGTTCTGTGGATATCTAATATACACTGGATCTGTGGATAGAAGATGTACAGGATCCAATTATCTTATATTATGGACATGATAATTCAAAGTGATTTTGACAAATATTAATTATAAATAAATATGTATAAAAATTCAATGCTTGTACAAGTATATAGAAATCTTGGTTGATTTGCTCCTGAATGTTATAAGTATTCGTGAGTGCTCACTTGTTTGCAGTGTTTCTGCTCTGGTCCAGCCAGCATTCTCCACACTTCCGGCACTGTTATAGGAGACTATCTGGAAATCATAGGCGGCATAGGGCTGGAGACCGCTCACAATCCTGTCTAATACCAGCCCCTCATACACTCGCACCACAACACCCATGACACAGGTCTGTAGGAACGGCTGCCAGGTTAGAGGGCAACTTCCTCTCTGGTTCAGAACAAACCTGAAGAGCATGAATTTCAAAGTGTTATAAAACTGTTAACTTTAAAGTCGTACCAATAACAGTATGCAATGTATTAGTCGTTCCTTTGACTTTTTTTTGCAATATACACAATGTCAGGCAATTTTTAATATGAAACAGATTTTAACTTTTACAATGTATAGAATTGTATTCACAAGATTTCAAACTTTTTTGAACCAAATAATTGCATTTTTTCTCACTTTTTACAACTTCATGTAAACCATTTGTTTATTTTGTTCATCTGAGATTTTATCTTTAAAAATTTCAATAACTCATTAAAAAATACCAGTAGTGAAATAATGAAAAAAAAGAGCCTTAATGCTCAAGCATTACTTGATGATCTGTCCGTTTGGTTCTCTGGGGTAGCTCCAAGTCAGCTGTAGCGTGGAACTGTTGGCGAAGCTGACCTGCACTGGGCCCTGCCCCACAGGTTTAGCAGCCTCTGTTTGGACCAAGATTGTGGGGCTGTCTGTGCACCCTCCCTGTGTACAGACCCTTCCCCTCAGGGAGTACCAGGTGAAAGGTAGGAGGGGTGAAGTCTGACCCACAGTCTGGTTCAGGTTGTTTCCACTACTTCTCTGTAAGCATCAGATTTAACATTTGTGGAACAACAGTTACTGTCTATGCATTAGACAACTTCAAATATTCTTACATTTTTTTAAATTTTAAATCATAATATGTATATGTCATTGAGAACTTTATATAAATATCCTTAGAAATACACAAATTGAATTCTATAGAATCACTAAATGCAGTTAATTGTACCAGTAATATCGACTGAATTTTTCTTTTACATAAAACATACAAGTAGTAGAGTTGAATCATTCCTACCACAGTTTCATTGACCAGGACACTGTAAGTGATGACAACTCCATTGGGAACAGCAGGGGGACTTAACTCCACTGTTATCATCTGGTGGGTTTTACTCTTTAATTATCCATATCAAAAAATAACATTAAAAAAGATCAGCACAAACTATCCGCATAAATCATCAATTATATCAATCAAATATTTTGTCAAACTTACTAGAACAAGGGGTGCGCTGAATCCAGTGGGCGGAGCCTCCTTTGTGCTGACACTCATCCATTCACTTTCGGTCCCTCCCACACTGTTGATTGACATCACCATGTACTGATAGCTGGTGAAGGGTACTGTATTATAGTCACTGGTCCTCGTCTTTGTTCCATTATAAACCGACACTCTGTCAGTGTATGACATACCTACATGACAATAGACAGGAGTTTTAATGAACAACTTATGTACAATTCGAACACTGATATCTCGAATACAATAGATATGTCGAAGTGATTTGTAAGTCCCAACCATTTATTTTTTAAGTATTTTACCCTCGATATCTTGAATACTTGGATATCTCAAAGTTTTTTTTGAGTCACATCTACGGTAGTTCGAGAAAACAAAGTTTGACTGTACCGGTACATGTAATTCCTTTCAAAAAATTATCAAAGAAAATCAAAATAATGAGAAAATGGAATTTAAAAAAAAGTTAAGCCCTACCGATTGTTGACTTATAAAAGACTTTAAGTACATGTATTATGGTTTCATCATATGGTGAACACCAATTTTTATAGATTTCATTGTTGAGCAGATCCATGAAATCAAATGTTTATCCAAGTCAAAAAAACAAAACACATAAGTTTGTATTTGTAGAGCAATTGTCCATGAATTCATGATCTGCAAAACTTAGCATTTACCCATATCCACAAAAATTGATGCCCTCCTAATAATAAATGAGACCACAATAGTAATTACCTATAGTTTCAACCACAGCTTTCCTTCTGTATACTCTGTATTGTGTGATGACTCCATTGGGCTTCAGTGGAGGATCCCATGTGACCAAAACCCCAGCATGTCCACCCTTGTCATCTGCAAGGGCCAGCAGTGAGGGGGAGGGTTGTTCCTCTGGGGTGGCCTCCAGGGTCCTAGCACTAACCCCCTCACTCAGCTCACAACCCCTGCTGGTACAGGCCTGCACCCGGAAAGAGTACTCTGTCCAGTAGGAGAGACCTGGCACAGTGTAACTAAGCAAAGAAGATCCTCCTTTGTAAATTATTTGTTCATCTAAAAGAAGAGTGTAGTTCTGAATTTGTCCATTTGGTTTTGCTGGTGGGGCCCAGGTTGCCTGTATTGAAGTGGAAGACAAAGGTTTTAAGACAGGTGGACTTAAACCAGCTGGAGAGGAGGAGTAAGTTGTAGCAATGGCTGGTGGGCTTTCCACACTTCCTTTCCTGTTTCTGGCTATTATGACATATGAATAACTTGTCCCTGGACTTAAGCCATAATCTGTAAATGTTGTCACAAGCTGCCCGGATATTGAAAGACTCTGTGTGTAAACTAAGGCTCCATCTCGTCTGACATCATAGGATGTGATGATTCCATGTGGATTCAGTGGAGCTCTCCACATCACCTCTATTGACTGGGAGCTTAGAACATTCAATGTGGGTTTCTGTAAATCAGCAGGAATATCATCCAATGGTCGACCTTCCACCTCCCCACTCCGAGTACACCCACCGCGAGTACAGGCAATCAGTGAGAATGAATATAACTTGTATGGCTTGAGACCTATCTGAGTGTGCTCAGTGCTTAGTCCTGAGTAGACCTCAATCCCATCCATCAGGAGCTGGTACCTAGTTACCTGACCCCTATCTTGACTAAGTGGCACCCAAGACACCTTGATGGCTGTGGAACTAACAGCCTCTATTTTTGGTGGCTCCACAACAACAGGTGGAGATTCCACTGTCCTTATTATAGTGGGGGAGCTTGTGGTACATCCACCTGCAGTACAAACTGTCAAGGTGTATCCATAAAACGTATAGGGCAGCAAGTTTCTGTCTATATACTCAAACTTGTCATTGGTGTCAAAACTGAGTGGAACGCTGCTGTTTCGTTGTAACTGGTAGCTCTGAATCACTCCATTGGCCTGTGTGGGTGGACTCCAAGTTATTTTTAAACTGTCAATCACATTAGAGATGTAATCTACAGCAGGGGCAGCCACTCCCTCGGGAGGAGCCTGTTCTGTAAAGACAGTTTGCCAAGGACTCAGAACTGAGCTGATGACATTTGTAGCCCTAACACTGTACTGATACTCTGTGTATGGACGGAGACCTGTATCCGTGTAGCTAAATGTAGATCCTAGAGTGTCATTGGTGGAATACACAACCACTGCATCTGAAAGTTCTCTTTTCACCAGTCTTGCCTGTTCTCTCCTCAGAACCTCATACATTAAAATAGCTCCATTTGGTTGAAGTGGGCTTGCCCATGAAATCACGGCTAATGTGGCATTCACTTCTTTTGGTATGGGTGCTGGTTGATTCGTTGGTGGAGCCTCGGCAGTCTGGAAGTTCTGAAACCCAGCTTTTGTACAACCTGCCCTTGTGCAAGCTTCAAGCTGAACAGTGTACATAGTAAATGGCTGAAGTCTCCTCATCTCAAATTCACGACCGATTCCCTGGTAGAGAGCTACAGAGGAACCAAGTTCATACAATCTGTACAGAGAGATAATACCGTTTGATTGGGCTGGTGGATCCCAACGTAAAATCATTGCAGTTCCTGATGATATTTTCTCGGCTTTAACTACAGGCATACCAACAGGAGAGGACTGGTCCGTCTGTACTATGACTGTGTCTGAAGAGGTGTTGCCAACATTGTTGATGACTTGTAAATGGACTTCATAATTTGAGCAAGGTTTCAGTCCACTAAGAAGTGTTGTAAAGATGCTTGGAGAAACAGACAAGTATTCCACAGTATGATTTCCTGGACTCATTTTAATCTCTTTGTATACAATTCTGTACTCCTTGATTACTCCATTTGGACTTAATGGGGGATCCCAGTTTATCATAAAACCAAAGGCACTCGTGGCACTGATATTTGGTCGTTTAACACCTGCAGGTAGTGCTTCCAGGGTTCGAACCAGGGCCCATCCACTGGACACATCCCCTTCTTTGTTTCCAGCCACCACCCTATATTGATACTGAGTGAATGGCTTCAGGTCATTCCCTGCATGCCGAATATGGACAACATCACTTTCAACTCTGTTTATCAAGAATTCAATGGAAGAACCTTCCTCTCTGTAATAAATCAGATATTGAAGTAGAATGCCATTAGGAAACAGTGGTGGTCCCCAATCAATATCCACAATCTTGGGACCTTTTGCTGTCAAAATTGGTGCCAGCATATCAGAAGGTGGAGCTTCCTTGGTTGTCACTTCAGTACCCATTCCAATACCACAGGCATTAGGTTCACCAGCCAAGCAAGCGATTAATCGGACGTCGTATGTAAAATGAGGCTTCAGTCCCGAGACTATTGTGGAAAAGTTCATCCCCACCCTCTTTTCTATCTCTGTTGGTTTTCCAGCATTAAGTATGACTCCATACTGGTCAATGGTTCCCGTTGAGGTAACAATGGGGTCCCACTCCATGTATATCTGGGAACTACTCTGAACCGTGACATTCTTCAGGACAGGGATATTATCAGGTATGTGGGTCGGCATGGATACTGATTTGACGGCACTGCTGGTGTTATCGGCACTGGTACCAACAATCACATAGTAAGTGTATTTGCTGCCAGGTACCAGCTCAGAGTCAGTTGTGGTCAATTCTTTACCAAAGTAGACATTCTTGGCTCCTCTTGAAGAAATTCTCATTAATGAGTAGAACTTGAGGAGACCATTCATTTGTTCTGGAGGATTCCAGAAAATCAGAGCTGTGGTTGGTGTAAGAGCCACTATTCTGGGAGTAAATATACCTGTTGAGTATTAAAGAGAATTTTTTCAGAGAGACTAATCACACTGCTCTATATGCTAAATGTGCAAATAAAATTATTTCAAAGAAGCAGAGATCCAATATATATGCCACCATAACAGGGAATGTTTTTCTCTAAAATAAGGCAAGAAAACATCAATGCCCAGATTTAAACAAATATAAAGTACTGTAAATTCCATATTTTACGCAAGTACTTAATTCTACGATTCCACAATTTTGTATCAAATCGTGAGAATATAAAATCGCAAGCACCAATTTTTTGTTATAATTTCCTATAGTTCAAAACTGTGTGAAAAATAAAAGCGATATTTTTAAAAAATTCGCGAGGGCTGCTTCTTGCGATTTTACGCGGATATTAATTCCTCAACATTAATTAAGAATCTACAGTAACTGTTAAAATTGTTATAATGCAGAAGTCTTCTCCATAATGTAGCAGGTAACTAATTTTGATTTCCACATTCATCATAAGAATAGACAACCAAATTGTTCCTATGTATTCTTCTCACCTTCAGGGGCAGCATCCTTAGTTTGGAACTGTACCTCCTCGCTCCTAGAACAGCCCACTCGAGTACACACTTCTACATACACGCTGTAGTTTGAGTACGGGTTTATTCCTGAAATCAAGACTCCAATTTATCAAGTTTGAAATCATCCTAAATTTAACATTACCAAATCAAAGTTTACAGTGAAATCTTGATTAACTACATTTTAGACACAACAATCTATTTTATGCAGATCATTGCTGTTTCTACCTCTGACTGTCAGTGACAGTCCCATGGTTTTATTCTTCTTTCCGTCAGACATATGAAGGACATAATGGGTGATGATGCCATTAGGTTTGGCAGGAGGCTTCCATGACACCTCTACACTCGTCGCCTCCACCTGGAGGACAAGTGGAGGGTCTATCTTCCCAGGAACACCCTCAGCTGTTGCCACGGTTACCTACAGAATATCCATGAAAATCAATTCATTCAAACATTTTGGTGACATGTTTTATCATGAGGATCAAATTCTGAATTCAGGATGAATCTGTTTAGAAAGTTTTGGATATATTTATGTTATGTTCTGCTATCTTATATATTTATGCTTAGCATAAGCATTGAAAGAAAACCCCCCTTCAAAGTAACTGTGGTACTGCTCTTTTGCAGGAGGAGTTGACAAAGTTTGGTGAAACATCACAAAACAGCAATCATCATTTAATCATAACTTCAACAAGCTACATGAAAATCAATTTGCTGTAGAAAAGAGTTGTGTCATATTTAAGGTGAAAGGGTGAATAGATAATGAATTAAGTCAGACTTACTCCTTGGCTCTGTGTGCAGCCAGCACTGTTACAGGCCCTTAGTGTGTAGACATAGGACTGGTAAGGGAGTACAGTCCTGTCATCTGTGTACTCATAGTCCAGACCCCTGTACAGCTCCAGGCCATTCCGATGGAGGATAAACTCAGTTATTTCCCCTGTACAAAAGCAATGGCAACAACTATTATAAACACAAATCATCCCTGTGTACTGTGGACAAATTCAAATTTGTGGGGCCAATTTCAGGTAACTTTCAATTCTTTAAGGTTCATCCAGATATAAACAGAATCTATTAATATTGATCAGCCACCAAGATTTCTTATATTTCCACTCTATGTACATGTGTTAGAGAGACTGTTTAGCTCTCAGTTATAAATGTAGATGAAAACAACAAACCATTAGGTCTCTGGGGAATGCTCCAGGTGAGGTAGATGATGTAGACCTGGGCAGGGTCTATGGTGGGTGTGGGAGGGTTAACGCCCATGGGTACAGCTGTCAGGGTCCTGATGTTGACATACTTACTGCGGGATTCCCCTGCACTATTCACTACCTCTATACTGTACTCGTACAGGGAATAGGGCTCTAGGTTCACATCTGTGCAGTATGGAATCAAAGGGATGGAAGTAAAAAAGAGGATTAGTACATGTACTAGAAAATTTTTTAACTTGTTACTTTAGATATTGACAGTCTAATAATGATAGTGACTTTGTAACAAACACAAAAATGATTTTACAGTAATGGCCAACATACAGTTCAACCTGGTTATAGAAAATATGCTTGTAAATGAATTTATGTTTACAGTGAACTCAGTTTGATTTTCTCTTATCTTTTTACTAGATATAATAAATTTATAATTATTAAAATGTGCTTATTCTTGGCTACTCTCATCTTTTACTGTAATATGTGCCCCTTATTGTGATTATGATAAAATTAAAATATAAACATTTACAATTAAGATACATTAGCTACTAACCTAGAAAGGTGTCATTGAGTCCACTAAATACAACATCTTCACTTAGAACACAGTCACCAGATGGCACTGTTGTAGGTTTTGTGGTCACATGACTACCTCTCCAGGAACCACAAATCAGAGAGTTTCTATCAAAGTCACACCGATCACAAAATGAACTGTTAGACTCTGAGATCCTGCAAGTTTTCCCAACACCACAACCTGAAATAAATGCATCCATAATTGCTATGTATACATTCTCACTAAGCAATTGAAGTACCGGTAGCTTAAATGAGCAGGCTTTTTCTAAGATATAACATCCTGTTCCCAATTAAAAATACATACCAGGTATATATTTTCACATTTGACTGACCTTACAAAACAAATTTAATTTCATTATTTTACAGATTTTGGTGTTCTGTTAGCTCATATACTTGTGGTTTTTCTCAATTTAATTGGTATATATTTTTGCATTGAACTTCCCAATCAGGAGTCAAGTTCACAAAATTTTCAGAAAATGGCCTTAAATTACACTTTTTTTTTTACAAATAAAGAAAATTGAGAAAGTATGTAGCATCTACATGCACATTATTGAAACAAATGGTTAAAAAGGTCAAACCTACCATCTTCCATGCTTGAATGATCAGCACATACATGAGTGTAGGGGTTGAAACCTTGGTAGTTGCAACAGCCCAGTCCTTTTGAGATCTTGTTCAATCCACAGCATTCTTCATTAGCTGAAGTTTTTTCTTGAACACTGTTGTACATAAAAACCTGTAAACAAAGAAAAAAACGTAATATTAGTCAAGTTTCCGGGTTTTATAAACCATTAATTAGTTTTGTACTTGAGGTACAGAGAAAATTGAAAATATTTTTCATTTATATAACTATTACTGAAAAAAATTCTGTATTAACATGACTTTACAGGTCAGTCGCATCTTCCCATCTTATAGTAAAATATTAAGCAACTGGGTTGCTTGCAAAGTCTCAAACAGCACCAAAGTCCTGATATAGATCTATGTTGCTGAATACCAGAATCCTTCATTGAATCCTTTGGGGTTATGTGTAATTTTGCTACCGTTATATGGAAAGTCGAAACACTCAGTGCAACTACAATTGAACGTCGATATCTCGAGCACTTATATCTCGAATACAATGGATATGTCGAAGTGATTTGTAAGTCCCAACCACTTATATTTTAAGTATTTTACCCTCGATATCTCGAATACTTGTATATCTCGAAGTTTTTTAACAGTCCCATCTAGTTCGAGAGAACAAAGTTTGACTCTACTTCCAATGGTACATCATTCCTACCTGTTGGTGCCCTGTGTCACTAGTACAGCACAGACTTCTGTCACCCATCACATAATTCTGTCCACAGCACATCATCCCTGGCTGAACCTCATAGGCACTTCCTGTCACATGATCACCACAACAGATCACATGACCC